>JAOQML010000005.1:24153207-24188991 GCA_027568935.1 Erythroxylum urbanii
TTTTAATTACTTAATTAACTATATTTTAAAATTTATCAAATATTTAATTATAATAAATAATAAATGTGTTTTAAAGTGAGATTAAAACAAAAAATATAAAGTACAACTGAAAATAAAAAAAATTAAATGATCTAAGTGAATGTTTCAAATTTTTGGTAGTTTATTTTATTATATTTCACTATACTAAGTGTTGTTTTTGTTAGCATGCAATTTTTTTAAGTTAAAGAATTTCATTGATAAAGAATTATTACATAATAGCGAATTACGAATATGTTCAAAAACACTCCAATTACGTTTATAACCTGATGTAGAAGCTATTTGAATGAGTAATTTGTCAATATTAGAGTACTGTCACCGAATATTCTCCACCACTTATTTGTATTTTAAATTAATAGTTATGATAAAACATATATTATTAATAAGTAAATAATGGATTAAAACTATAAAATTTACCTGACTACATTTTTTTCATCATAAGTTCTCTTTTTGATGATGATCTAATAAAACTCTCCAAGCCTTCATGATATAATTTAATTTCATTTATAGCTTGTAATTGCTCTACAATAGAGAAAATACCTTTGCATTCAATCACATCAAAGAAACCACCCATAATATTAATTGTATGTGCTTCTCCACTGTATAAGCAATAAGGATTGAGAAAATAAGTTACTAAGGATCATTTGAGTAAGATACTTATCCCATCCTCGATCAATAATATCTATATAAGGCTTGTATAATTTCTCCTTCCCTTTAAAAAGATTTATAATTGTTTTGTGAGCTCTATACATACCACCATATATATTTATCCCAAAGATGGCTTCTCATCTAAGTCAACAATCCTTAATAGCCTTATAAGCAGAGTCACAATCTTTATAATGATCAAGCAAGCATCCTAAAATTTATTACCTAGAATAATAGCACAAACTTCTTTTCCTTTTTCACTCTTTAATAATTTATGACTTGAAAAGTGTTTACTTATCACTAAAATTTGAAGTAGTTGCTTATGTTCATAAACACTTTTCAAAGTAATAAATGTAGTTGCAAACCTAGTAACAGTGAGACGCATGATCTCAACCCAATCTTCTTGCTTTCTTAGCCAAGACAAAAATTTGACATGATTATACACAAAAATTTTAGTCTTAGATAATCGTGAAGCAAGACTAGAAATATGGTCCATACCACCAATATCTTTTAAAATAAGATTTGTACAATGAGCAGCGCATGGAGACCATTAAATGTGCCCATACTTTGATTGTAATAAGTACCCAGCTGATACATAATTAGCTGCATTATCTGTAACAAAATGCATAGCATTCTTTGGTTCAACCCACACGACAATTTTAGAGAATAATTTATATAAAGAATTAGCACTTTTTACCATGTCAGAAGCATCAACAGACTCTATAAAAGTTGTTCCAATATGAGAATAAATCAAGGAATTAATTAAGGTTCTTTGTGTTTGATCAATCCACACATCTGCCATAATAGTGCATCCTGTTGATTCCCAACCAGATTTATATGTATCCATATTTAACTGACATTCATTTTTTAAATCTTGAAGAAAATGTACATGCAGTTCATAATAAGATGGTACCTCAAATCCTGGACCTATAGCTATCATAGCATATATTGCTTCTTGAAAGTATGGTGAATTTAAAGCATTTAAAGGAATACATAAATGATAAAATCATCTAGCCCATGCACTTTTACATCGCAAAACAACATCCTTATTAACCATAAAACTTTTTAGACAAGGTTGAGAACCAGAAGTAGCTATTGCAGAAAGATAAGAATATATGTCAATAGTAGCTTTCTTTTTCCTTTATCTAATACTTATGGTGTTTCATCATCTCCAAAAGATATATCATGAGCCTCTTTATTTTCCCTTTTCTTTTTTACTTGTTGTTGCAAATATTTTCCAATAATATCACGTACATCAAGCGGTAATTTTTTGCAAGAAGCAGTATTACTCTTAATACCGGCAAGATGTTCTTTCATTCTAAAAATTCCTCTCCTTTTAAATATTCTACAGTAAAACATAAAGTTATATTGGATATTTCCGTCAAATGCTTGAGAAGAAGAAAAATAATTCTATGTTGGATCGAACTGACCATGAGTAGAGGATGATTCCATATTCTACATTATGATTTAACCTAAAAAGTATAAAAAATAATTGCGTATACTGTTGTCAAAGAAAAAGTATACAACTTAAATAATTCTCATTATCAATTGTAATAAAGAAGACCAATAGCAGCAGAATGGATACACAAAAGACTAACAGATGTTACTTACTTATTAAACTTTGCTCCAGCGATTGCTCCACTTTAAATAGCGTAACTGAAATATTGCTGGTTTTCAATTTTAGTGTTTTAGATCAACAAATTAAATAGTTGAAAGAGTATATATAACCTTACTATCAAAAACAGAAATTGATATGAAATAAAGTTTTAAATATTACAGAAATTGATATGAAATAGAGTTATAAATATTATAGAAAACTTAAACCAAGTATTTCTAATTGTTACAGAAAACTAATTACTTCCTTATCCTTATCCCCTTATCTACAGGACAAATTGGAACTCTTTAGCAACTTGAAAACTAAATCACCATTTCACTCCTTAAATTTAAGTTATCAACTCACATATGATATTTGTGAACATGTAAAGAATAATGGATCAAATCCAAGAACAAAAAGAAATAAGTAGTTGTAATTTAGAACAAGTTCTACATGTATCCCTTCTGAACAATAATAAAACTAGTAACACCAATTAGAAGAACCTATTGAAAGGATGTCTTATATATGTTCACTTTCGTTTTTGAGAAGAAGGAAGGTGATAGGGCTGGAGAGTGCTTTAATTTCAAGAAGTGATATGGCAAATTGTACTCAAATGGAGCTCCAAAGAGGTTTCATTTTAATTTGGTGGGAGACATATCCCAAAAAAAGAAAACTTTAAAAATATGTTATGATTCCTTGATTGATCAACCTACCAAGCTGCAGATGATCTATTCAATTATGTCGTGGCTGAAACATCTATCGACAACTTCAATCTTAAACATATAATACTAATTGCTCAGTCAAGGATATGGACAAGATATCAGTAAATTTGTCAAATTCTTAGTTTATCTAGCTCTCCGTAATGTCTAAGAGAAACTTCAATGTTTGAAGGCTGACATTCACAAGTTTAAGCTGCAAACAATATGATTCCTTCCGAGATACCAACATGAAAATAGGCCAAAGTTGTTAATTTACCTTTAAAACTTCAGGACGTATACAATAATCACGTTAACTATCATCTATTGAAAATGTACTAAACTAGTATACTTAGGGAAACCTGAAAAGGTGGTGCCCATATCTCTCCGTCTATTTCTGTTTCCAAAGTGGCTTCTTTATGTGTTGGTTTTAAGCATTTAACTGAAGTAACATGACATTCTCTGTAGTATTTGTTATCCTGAGATTAATTCATTGTCATAAAGTGTACAGGTATCACCTTGTGAGACTTTTTTTTTTTTCCCAAACGACATAGCCTTTTTGAACCCTATAGTTTCTATTTAGACTACTCGCCCTTGAAAAACTTTATGTTAACTATTTTTACCTTCTTATTTGTTGTAATGCCCTTCAAATAGATTCATTACCTAAAAGTTTTAGAAAATAAAATATAATCAAAATTTGTTAATTTATTCTCCTACTAAAAATAGACTTATGAAAATAATAAACTTCCTAAGTAAGATGATTACTAAATAAAGAAGATAATCACTTCAATTACTTCCTAATCAAGATGATCTTCTTGTATATTTCTTTCTTCATAGTGCTCAGCTTCAATGAATAGAAACCAATTATATGTTTAGCCATATGTAAAAGGAGAACTTAAGTCTGGGTTAGATCAAACAATGAAATGTTGAAATCTAAATTGTTTATAAGGTGTTGTCCCATAAAATTGAACAACATAATTCAAGAGGATCCTAAAACATTACAACATGCTAAGAAAGATAGAGCATTAACTCAAAGAATCAAAGCCAAAGAATTAAGAATGCTATGTCACCACTTTAAGAAGATGAGAAATTTGCACAAGAGCAAAGTCTCAATTTGAACATATCCTTACACATTAACTCCACATATTTTCATATTTACCAAACAGCCCTCTCATAAACCTCTAATTAATATGCAATGAAGTTACAATTACCTATCAATCTTTAACAACCAAGTTTATGTGCTTTGAATTAGGTTTGGGTTAGTATATATATCTGCTAAAATTTAAATACAAAAGGAAATAATCGTAGACTCACTATTCCACCCTTTAGGTTTTCTGGCTAAACTCTTTAAAACAACTTTCAAGGAGTAAATTTCAATTCTAAAAAGAAAAAGGCTAATCTAGTGAGGTGTAGTATAATGGACTAATAAGCAAACTGAGTTGTAAATGCATTATATACATTCACATCTTCCAAAATTTCAGGGCAATAAACATTTGCAGCATCAAGAATGCTGAAAGCATCCTACAACTGAATGATTTAAAAATAAAGCAAAAGTAGAGAAGAGAAACAAAAACGTCAAAAAAGAGGGAAAATCCTTTTTGGAGGATAGGGTTCCATGTGGAGAGATGATAGAATAGAGTCTTTTCTTGAGAGCTTTGCCTTTGAGAAGATCAACACCATCATAGTAACTGTCGAGGTCCTCACATGGATGTGAAATTACAAATTGTGCAAGAGCCACTGTAAAACCACCGATCAGGAATAACAAGTAAACGGTAACAATCCTCCAAGAGAAGCTTCAATGTCTGAAGGATCATTAATTTCCATAAGAAGCTTCAATGGCGACAGTTGTTGTTTAACTTTCTCTCTTAATTTGTTTAACTCCAAATCGAAACCCAGATTCCATCCTCTATTTCTCTAAAGAAAGATTTGGAGCTTTTTAAGGACAAATAGGGGGAAATTGAGCAACCTAAATATGTAGTTCTATACAGTGAAAGACCGATTGGACCAGTTTGACAAAAAACTGACCTGACCTGAAAAATTTTGAACCGGTCAGTGTTCTGGGTCAGTTTCACCTAATAATCTCTATGTATGAAAACTGGCTGGTTTATCAACTTTTTTCAGCCAGAATAGCCAATCTGTTCTTAGTATTTTTAGGAGTTAATACAATGCCTAAATTTTCCTCCATGTGCATAATGAGAAGTTTCATTCAAAAAATTAATGTTTAGAGGTCTCTATCTTCTTAGCATAATTGAAAGGCATTAGGTACACTGAGCTATCTCAATCTTGTTAGATAATTTTGACATTTCCCATAAAGTTGGGCAACATTTAATTGCATTTTTCATTTTTTCAATAACTTATCAGTTAAATTACGTAATTTGATCCAGATAAAGATAATAAAGTGGTCTAATAAATGATCTAAATCAATGGGTCAAAGTTTGAGTGAAAATGGATCTCGATTAGTATAGACCAGGCCCATATTGGGTCTATGATGGGGAAGCCCGATATGGAAGCTATATATATAAAGGAAAAGTTGTCTTGTAGTTGCTCATATTATTCGTAAGCATAAGGATTCTCTAACTTGATAAGAGAGCTTATGTTTTGAGAAAACTATAGAAAGAAGTTGACCACGTTCCTGTTAACAGTTCGAGTGAAGGCGGTGGTGGATTCGCGCTTGTTTCGACTTTGGAAAGCTCATTTTAAGTTATGGAATTGAAATCAAGTATTTTTCTCATTTCTTCATTTATTTCCCTTTCACGTTCGATCTAGGATACGTAACTAAAGTCTCGTTATGTGTTACATATGGTATTAGAGCGGTGACGTGATCGGGTGGTCAAAAATGATTGGGTGGTTAAAAATGAAGAATTTTTTTATTTTTTTCTCCATAAGGCTTTTGAAGAGTTAACTTTTGTTTCTCAGGTTAAAAATGAAGATTTTTTTTATTTTTTTCTCCATAAGGCTTTTGAAGAGTTAACTTTTGTTTCTTAGTTTTTTCTTGTTTGAAAGTAGTATACATGTATTTAGCCTTGAGAAATAGGGTGAAAACAAGCCTAGGAATGTAAAAAACAGCCCTGGGATTTGCCAGAAATCATCCAAACGGTCAGGGGGCGATGAAACGGCACAGTACTACCCTAAGGGCGGTTAGTCTAACGTTGCACATGCCAGACAAACGGCCGACACTTGGGTTGACAGGAACACACCACGTGTCGGCGCGTGCAACCCATATGGCAATCGATAAGTGTGCATGGGGACGCATTTGGCACGTGCAACTTATGCTTCGTACACGTTAAAGGAGCATCGACTCTCCACGCACAGCTGACGTTAGCGGATTACGTTAGCACTATAGTGTACTAATGCAATGCTGACATCATATTGATGTTAGTGCTACAGTAAAATAAAAACAAAAAACAAAAATTTCAGATTTTTCATAAGGGTGCCTAGGGCTGTTTTGGTTCAGCTTCCAGGTTTGAGAAATTCATAAAGTGAATTTTTCCACTTTCTAGATTTATTAGATTAGTAATAAATCAAAGTTTAACTCTAGAAAAGGAATTAAGGCATTCTAAAGCTACTTTCGAGTGAATTTTCATGTGTTGAACATCATATAAGGGAGATACTTCAAGTTTTTGTGTCTTGGGTCTCATGTTTAGTGTTCGGGATCTCGTGATAGTTACTCGAAAAAGGAATTAAGATATTCTGAAGTCATTTTTAAGTGAATTTTCTTGAAATGAACTTGCCATAAGGAAGATACATGAGGATCTCATGTCTCGACTGGTCAGTTAAGTGTCTGGTGATGAACGATCGTTGCTCTAATGAGAATTTTCTTTTACGAAAGTCTCAAATAAATTTTTCAGAGAATGTCTTCAACACGAGTGTGTGACAATGAGACTGTGTATTTGGGTTTAGCATTTATTGATGTTATATTGCCACATACTATATGCCCATAAAGAATGTGAGGATAACATAAAGATGTATCCCTTATGTTTGTGGACATTTTGAGTGCTGATAAGGATGTAGTCACCATAGTGGCCTTTTAAGTCAGTATTTTGAATTATTTTGCTTACATGTTGGGGGATGTCTGTAACATCCCGTTCCCATACTAATGGTTAGAGCCTGTGAATATCATATATGAGAAATATTATTGAGAGATTAGAAAAATGTATTTCATACTCATGCATAATATTAGTATACACACACGTAAATTTGATCATTGCACACATTACAATAATTTGTTCATACACTCATTTGACATTTTTGAGTATAAATGATTATTTTAATGTGATTGTGATATGGATAGTGATTATTTTGCCTTAAAAATTGATTTGGTGAATTAAATTAGTGATTTAGAATTTTTGGTAAAATTTGAGAATTTTCTAGAATTAAAGGTATTTTTGGACTAGGAAAAATGCCAAGTGGCGAGACAATTGATGAATAGTAGTAGAAATAAGTGTCAGATGGCAGCAGAAATTTTTGAATGACATTGGGATTTAATGACAAGTGTCGTTGAAAATTGGGAGTCAATTATATTAGAATTGGGAGACAAATGGACTAACTATTTTTTAAAAGACCAAAAGAGGACCATGAGAAAGTGACATGTGGCAAATGATAAGCGTAACTTGCCACACCACTTGTTTCTCGCAAATTTTATTAAGTGAAAGAACAACCCTCATTTTTGTTCTTTCACTTGCTATTTGCTTCTCTCTCTTCGTAAGTTTCTCTCCCACATTCATCTTCTTCATTTCTTCTTCTTCTTCTTCACGTTTTGCTTCACCAAACATCATTAATGTTGCACCTTACTTTTATCCATCATTTACTCCTATTTTTCTTTGTCTTCTTCTCCTTGCTACAAAAAGACCCAACCCATTCCTCCATGAGAGTTAATGGTCATGTGATACATAGGAAAGATACTGTTAGGTGATTTTTAAAGATCTTGAAGCTTAATCAAGTAATTAGCACCTAAACCTTTATAGGTTGTTTAAATATAAGCATATGTGATGATGGTTTGGGATGAAATGAACATGATAAAGGCGTTGAAATATGATGTTACGTTAATGAGGAATTAAGTGGATTATGCTATATTCTTGTTCATATGATTAGATATAATTCATAAATTGATATAGGGATGATTTTGAGATGAATTAAGGGTATAAATGATGTTTTAAAATGATAAAAAATGTTGATGAATGTATGGATACTTTGATGTTCTGTTTTTATTCATAAAATGAACAATGATTTGTAAATTATTTTATGGATGTTTTAAATTGGAAATAGAGGTCATCTTGATGAAGAAATGATGTAGAATTGATAAAAAAACTTAAGATATGTTAGATGTAACTTGTAGGAGTTGAAGAGCTGGAAAATTTGGAAGAAGTGTGCTAAAATATGTTAGATAGAGTGTTTTTACTAAACGAGCATCTGTGTTGTGGCCATATCTTTATCTGTAGATATAAAAATGGGATGATTTTTTATTTATATTAAATTAGAGACATATGGCTACAATTTTCTTGAAGAAATTGAATTTTAATTCTATCGCAAAGGGGTCTTAAAATTTAGCTTGAAGTTCAAAACTATGTGATGTCATGGTATGAGAACAGTCTGTAATATTTTGGTTATAACGTGCATCATACTGAACCAAAATGCATGAATTTGATTTCATTAGAAACTTAAGACATATAGGAACATTGTTTTAGATTAAGGTGTTGTCTAAATACCTCATTTTTTAGGTTACAATGGTCATACAAAACTGACCTAAATTTGTCTTGAGAAAAATTGGAAAAACTGTAGGATAAATGGGAGATTAGTTTCTGTCATGATCATGGTAGGGGATGCCACGATCGTGGGCAGTGATTTTTCATGCTAATGTGTTGATTATGCAATGGTTGAACCAATTAAGGATAAGATATATAATTATGATGTTTTTGGCTTAATTGGGGCTTAAAAGCAACATAATTTTGATTTTGGAAAAGTTAGTTAAATGTGATAAGTTTTGATTGATCTTGATGTTATACTTTAAGAAAAAGGATGTTTGATGGCAATGCATCTAAATGTGAAATGTTTAGAGTGTTAAATGAGGACATAACATAATGAATAAATTGTTTAATGCACTATGAATAAGACATAGTATGGAAGGAGATTGGATTTTATAAATGATGAGATTAAGTTTCAAATGTTAAATTAATTGTGTAGAAATTGAGAGTTTAACTCAATCAAATTGGTATTTAAATTAGTGTGGAATGATGTTGTGTTAGAGGAAGTGAATTCTAAAGAAATTGGTGTGAAATTGGTGTTAAAATATATATTGAATTTAGATGAATGGAGGAGGAAATTTGCAGGGCACGATTGTGGCCCTCACCTCATGATCATGACCTGACAAAAATAGTTTCTGTTGCGATCGTGGCCCTTACAGCATGATCATGGCTAGCACCAAAATGTTTCTATCACGATCATGGTAGGGACACCATGGTTGTGACCAGACTTATGGAGGTAAAGAGTTATCCTTTGATTGTTATATGAACAAATCAATACTAGGGTGCTTCCATATAATATACGTAGGTTTAAATGAGATCTTGAATGACCCTAGTTGATGATAAATGAGGTGATTGAAGTGAGTAAAGTGTATTAGGTATTAAAAAATAATTGAAAGATGTTCGTAAATGATTATGAGATGTGAATAAAGGAAATATACCCGGGATTATCAATATGAGCATACATTATACATTACACATATACATATGCTTATAATTGAATGTTTATGTGATTGTAAAATTAATAATGTGTGTGCAATATATGTATTGCATAATGTTGATATATAGGATAAAACGTCAGTATCTAGTCGTTTCTGGATCATGGAAGCTAGTGCCAATCTAGAGCGTACTGTGAGTCGACCTAGATGGTCTAACTTTCATTGTTTGTTCTGTTTTAAATTTTTGTATTGAATTACTACTGAATGTGAATGTGATTGATACAATTCTGGACATTAATAATCCGAGGAGTTTGATAAATGTGAGAACATAGGAAGTGCTAATTATATGTGAATTGGACTAAAATAAGAGATTCTCAACATTATTGTTGGATGTCAGACATCGATCTGATGAATATATGTGAATGTGAATATGGAAAATTGAGCACTAGTGATTGTTTAAAAATATGTGAATGTACTGCATTTCATTACATGAATGCATGAAAGATAAAGGCTATTGTGACTAGAGTCATAAGTGAAAAAGAGCTTAAAGGTCAGACATTTGTGGTAAGAGCCTAAGGCTCAATGTATAAAGAGCCCTGTATCTCTAATGGATAAGGGATAGTATGATAGAGCTCTATATCTGCAAAGGATACGGGACAGTGAAAAAGAAACTTGATCACAACAACGAAATAAACAAATTCGAGTCTCATAAACATTGCATACATTTGTGATATGAATAAATTGAATGATTGCAATGTTTTGAGGATTTGTATTGTATGAAATGTGTGAATACTTATAGTTCAACATGTTTGGCATGATCACGATAAAATGATGAAATATATGGTTTTTGAAATGTGACATTAAATGAATATGAATTTTATTTGATTCAACATGATGATTAGTGAAATGATGTGAATTACGTGATTACATGAATTGATGTGTTATGTGATTGAGCGAGCCATCAAGGATGGTCCATTCATTGAGTTCACAAAACTCAACCTAATATTGCAACATTTTTTTCAGGCATAGGGAGATCTCCAGTTAGACAAATTGGAGTCTAACCACTGAATTCAGATAAAAGATAGAGGTCATGATCAGTTGGCATTTGCATATGTTTTCTGTAAAATTTGTATTAAATATTATATTCTGCAAGCTTCATTTATTGTATAAACAAATTTTGTTTGTAATAATAGTTATGTTCAAAGACATTTTGTATTTTGTAATGGGCCCAAAAGATTATTGAAATTTCGAAAATGTTTTAATGTTTGATCAAATGTGAGTTTGTGATAAGAATTGTAATTAGTGATGTTTATAAATAAAATGGGCTATTAATGATTACTGGTTTTTCCAAAAAATACGTGTGATGTTTGAGAAAAAAATTTGCAATGAGTTCTGTTTGAATACTCTAGTGCACCGTTTTCATAGGATGTGTGTCCAAATTTCCTCAGAATGTACAGATACGTGCTCGGTGGAAATTGGGTGCTATAATATCTCTAGTCTCAGTTGTTCTGCCACAGTTGTTGGCCTTACATGAGATTTTGAGATTAGCATAAAGGCATTGGATAGAGGAAAGTCATTGCTTGAATAATACCCATAGATGGTAGTGTCGTGAGAGTTAAAGGTTTATACTCTGATCATTTTTGTGAGGAGTTCTAGTTGCATATATTACGTATTCAGCCCACAGGTGTTTCATAATATGTATGACCGGATTCTCAATAAAATACTATTTAATGGCTTAAATTATTATTGTTTTCCTACATTTGTGCTGATCTAATCATTGTTATTTTGTATTCATCTTTTCGGTCAACAATATTAGTGTCACCATTGAAACCTTGACTGGTTTCAATACAAAGAAGTGGATAGAGGATGTATTGAATGCTATGGAGATAACTAAGGTTGATATGACCATATGGACGGATAGGCCATCTCTGCTTACATCCATAAGCTCAAGAGCTCATAAAGCAGCTTATGTAGCTCGAGATCAATCTAATAGATTATTTCTTATAACCATTAAAAGATTCATACCTGATTATCTGTGTAGTAGACATCCGGACACAGACATAGTGAAGGAGTTTCTTAGTAATGTCTCCCATAGGTACATAGTCTCATCTAATGAGATGAGTGCTTTGATGACAGGCTTATTCTCTATGAGGTATAGGAGAGAAGGGGGAGTGATGAAGTACATATCAAGAATGATCCATCTTCACAATAGACTAAAAATGCTAAATATTCCTCTTTCTGATGTCTTTATAGTTCACCAGACTCTAAATACACTTCCCCCAGAGTTTAGTAATCTGGTGATGATGTATTATTTGCTAGATAAGGAATGGGACTTCAATACTTTGATAGCCCATTGCGTTGCTGAGGAGGAGAAACTCAAGCTTGCTACTCCTATAGCCCTCGAAGCAACTAAAGGGAAGGTAAAGAAAAAACCCACTAAGTTCAAAGGTAGAAAGACTATGTTTTCTCTACATGCTAATGCTGGTCAATCTAGTACTAGTAAATGTTCGCATGACATAAAGAAACCAGTAGTATGAGGCCTAGAAGGAAACACTGAGACCATTAGGTAACTTCTAGGCTTATCAATTTATGAATCTAATTTTGCGATAGTCGCATTAAGTTCTTAGTGACTAAATATTGGAGCATCTGATCAAGGTGCTTCCATGATGTAGGGGTTCATATCCAGGATAGAGCTAAATAAAAGAAAGGAGGAATTGATGGTTGACAACAATGAAGTCGTGGATGTCATATCTATAGGGGATGTATGTACTGAACCTTGCTGTAAGGTTCATTTTGGTTTTACTTGACACAATTTGTATGTGATCTTTGTATCAATTTTGGACAAAGAAGGTTATTGTTTTGTATTTAATGCTTATATTTTACAGTTGTTGTTTAATACAAAACATATTAATACAACTTTCTTTTCATATGATTTGTATAGTCTGTGTTTATATCTCAAATTAGATATAGAATGTGGAAACCTAGCCTTGCACACATTCGTGTATGGAGTTGCCCTACTTAGGTAGTATAATCCTTATAAAGAAAAATTGCATGCTCGTTTCACTCATTACTATTTAGTAAGATATCTAGATCACTTTAAAGACTACAGATTTTACTGTAAAGAAAGGGGGAACAAAATAGTGGAATCACAAACAGCTAATTTCTGGGAATACGATGCCTATGAAGATGGTAGGCCCTTTGACCCTTCAGCAGATAACAGGGTTATACTACAGTTATTATGTACCTAATATGAATGGATTTTGCTATATTTTTATATGTTATTTCATTTGAATTCATTCCTATTTTTATGTTTAATTGCTCATTTTGTGTTCCTGTTGATTTTACATGTAGATTTAATGATGGAATACAAATACAAGATTTAAAGCATGAAGTTTTAAAGCCATTAGGGGCTAGAAAGGTTGTCCATAATGCAACTGACAAACTGAAAAATTGGAGACGCATTAAAGAGACTATCCAAAATGACAGCCAAATGTGTTTAATGGAGAGCCAAAAATCTGTGCAAAATGGCAGCCCTTGGAGCTTTCCTTGTACACCAAATGACAGCATCTTTGGAGGTCCTCCTTGCTTCAAAACGCAGCTCAGTTGGCTTTTAAAAATCTAGCAATACGACATCATCATTAGTGTTTGAGGAGAGGAGTTTCACGAATGAAACGCAGTAGCCAAAGTGAAAAAATGTAGACCATGTCTGCGTTTCACGCAAACAACATCTGCATTTCACGTAGACATAGTCAATATTTTTAGCAAAACACACAGAAGACATGTGAGTATTAAGTGAAAGGTAGACAGTAAGAGGGCCTATATAACTTAAATTGTCACATCATAGCTATAGGAAGATTGGAGGCGGCAGATTGGAGAGAGTGACAAGAGTGAATAAGAGAGGAGAGCCGCGGTGAGAAGAGATGCGTGAATAGTGTAGGTGGTCATCAACTTAATTTGTCCCATCAAGCTATGGTAACGTGAGAAGAGAGTAGGAAGGTTGCGACAGTAGTCAAAAACCAAAGGGGTTTCAGTTGGGAATGATTTTTATGGGGTTGAAACATTTTTTTAAGAGACTCATGGAATGTTAGACATCTCAATACCGATTTGGAGGCGACGTCGACGCCGACAACCCGGGTTAAGTATTTCTTTTATTATTTTCTTTTTTTTTTTCTCTCATTAGGAATTGATTATGGTATCTTTTGTTTATTAGATAAGGTATTGAATGATGATGATTTTGATGCTCTATTAAATCTTTTTTGTGAAAACCCATTGCTAGAATCAAATGTAATATGTAATCGTTGTATTCCCGATTCATGTGTAATAACTAATGATTCCGAATCATTGGAGATAACATAACATAGGTTAAGTAATCCGAGCTTGTGTGATTATTGCCAAGATTGGTCTATTTTTCTAATTCATAATGCGTTTGTCAGGATAAACTTAGAGAGCTTATTCTAGGTTTCTTGATAATTAGGGTTAATTAATAAACGCTTCATGATTAACTAGGATCTAAGGAAAAATTGAGATTAACAGAGCTCGTTATTAATATATGACTGATAATTGCTAAGAGAGATAAAAGAACAACAAATTAATGAATAATTATACTTAATTAGGGTGTAGGCCGAGATTGAACCAAAGAACTGAATCCCTAACGAATTCGCTAAATTTATCATTTTTTACATGTTTTCTTTAATTTTTTTTTATTAGTTAGTTTCATTTTATTTTCTTATTAAATCCAAAAACCCCTTATTACCTAAACATCAATTAATTTCATTTCATAAGCTAACCGAACACTCCCTATGTGATCGACCTAGACTCACCACTGCTACAATAGTAGTCTAGTTATTTTATTTTGACTAGCATTATGACACATTAATTAGTACCCGCTACTTATACGATTAGATCTAGTGGATCTAGATCTTAGTACCGTGCTTGTATAGGAACAGGAACTCATACTTATTAACATTGAGGTTCTTAGGGGTACAAGATCTAATACAGTTACGTAAATCCACTAGAATGAGATGACCTGCTATCCCATCTGATTACATAGTCTATTAGGTGAAAAGGACTATGATATTAGACATGTTAAGAATGTAGTTCCTTTTACAAAAGTTATTTGTGCACCAAATGCGGATTAGTGGTGGGATGCAATGACTAATGAGATGCAAGTCATAAAACATAGTAAGGTCTAAGAGCTAGTTAATTTGCATCAAAATTGCAAACTTGTCAGTTGTAAATGAAATTTTAAGACCTAAAGGATTTTGGGATAAAGTTCAGCAGTTTATGGGCTCGCTCAGTTGTTTGATGGTTCGTTTAGGGAGAAATGTTGACTTTAATGTTACTTTTTCTCCCATGTCCTCTTAGGATACATTTTGAGTATTATGAAAATTATAGCTCATGATGATATAGAGTTACATCAGATAGTTGTCAAAACCACTTTCCTAAATAAAGACCTTTATAAAGAGGTCTACATGGTAAAACCTAAAGGATTGTAAGATCCAGATGGAACTAACATGTTTTACGCATTAAATAGATCAATATATGGTTTACATCAAACCTTTTGAAAGTGATAACTTACAGTTGATGAGGTTATCACCTCCTTCGACTTCATAAAAAATAAAGTTAAAAAATGCTTGTACTATAAAGTCAAGGGAGCAAAGTTATCTTCCTATTATTGCATGTGGATGGTTTATTGTTCAAATTGAATAGCGTGACCATATTGCATAAGGTTAAGCAACTTTTGGCCAAACATTTCAATAAGAAGGACCTTGGTGAAGCATCGTTTATCCTAGGTATGCAGATTTACCTCTCAACACTTATTAAGCCTCTCACAAGACGCATATATTGAGTATGTGCTACAAAGGTTTAATAAAGTTAACTATAAACTTGTTGTAGCATCTATCTCTCATAATGAGATATAATCTTTGGCACAATATCCAAAGAATAAAGTAAAGAGAGAGGTTATGAGGAATGTTCCTTATTCTAGTATGATTAATAGCCTGATGTATGCTCAGGTAAGTAGTAGGCAGGACATTGCATTTACCATTAGACTGTTTGATCAATATCTAGTTAACCTAGGTGTAGACTTTTGGAATGCAGTCAAGCAAGTGTTGAGATACTTAAAGGGAACTAAGGATTATATGTTGACAAATAGCAAAGTCAACAGACTAAACCTCATAGGAAATTCATATTCAAATTTTAGCTATGTGTCTAGATGATCAAAAGTTTAGTTAAGGTTACATTTTTATACTTGCAGATGGTATAATCTTGTAGAAGAGTGTCAAGTGGACATGGGTGACTTCCTCAATCATTGCATGCTATGGGCTACTTCACAGACGGTTTGGCTCAGAAACTTGATTTCTGAGTTGTCTGTGGTTGATTCAGTGGCTAAACTCATTCGATTGCAATATGATAATCAAGCTGCTGTGTTGTTTAATAACAACAAAGAATATCATAGAGTTTTAGCATTTGAAGGTAAAATATTTAACCATAAGGAGTTGATATGAAAAGGTGCCATTAAGTTTTGGAACATTTAAAGACTAAGGAAATATTAGTTGATCCTTTAACTAAAGGACTTCGCTCACTCGTGTTTGAAAAATAAGTATACAGTATGGATGTTTTGAAGTCTTTAGACACTGTTAGTTAGAGGACCATTATGTTTGCTCCATGTACATTTGTACATCAATACATTTGATGTATTATGGTAATATGGTGGTTCATTAATAAAGATGATCATCGTTTATCCTCAGTAATACGTGTTATCATACATTGACATAATACTTATGAAAGTCTTAAGATTTGTGTCAATCTTAAGCTTTAAAAGGTCATCGGGCATATGTACAGATTGACCTTAGGCCTATATCATTTAGACACATGCAGTTTTTTATACGGATATCCAAAAAGTTTGACATGACATAGGGGGATATAAGTTTTTGTCTTATAAAGGTTCTCTAATGTAGTTTAGCATTCAATAGGAAAACATAAAGGTTTTCTCTTATGTTGTTTTGTATTTGGTGAGAGAAAACAACTTTTCTCTAATGTTGTTTAGCATTCAGTGAGAGAAAACAAGATTTCTCTAATGCAGTTTAGCATATATAGTTTGGCATAAAGTTGGAAAAATCGAGACCTACAAACAAAGATGATACATATAGATCATACATGTATCATCTTAGTTTACCACACTCTATTTTCTCATTTATGTTAGTAAGGAGTTAGATATGCATGATTATATTCGATCTGTGTTGCATATGACATATGCATTTGATACTTTCTGGTATCGAAAGCCTTGTAGGAGATAATGATGGACTTTTGTTATCTTTGGATCAAATGTTTGTTTTTAAACTTAGTAAACTAATGCAATAGCGTGACTTAACCGAGTTTTTAAACTATTTTAAACTTGAGTCAATACCGCAATTAAATATTTCCTAAGGGAGAGAATGTTAGATAATTTTGACATTTCCCATAAAATTGGATAACATTTAATTGAATTATTCAATTTTTCAATAACTTATTGGTTACATAATTTGATCTAGATAAAGATAATAAAGTGACCTAATAAATGGTCTAAATTAATGGGTCAAAGTTTTGGTAAAAAATGGGTCCTAATCAGTGTGGACCAAATTAACATCGGGCCTGTGATGGGGAAGTCTGATATGGAAGCTATATATATAAAGGTTAAGGTCTCCTATAGTTGCTCATATCATTCATAAGTATAAGGATTCTTTGACCTGTTAAGAGAGCTTACATTTTGAGAAAAATGTAAAAAGACTTTGACCGTATTTCGGGAAGCAGTTCCTGTGGATGTAGCGATGGATTCTCGCTCGTTTCAACTTCGAAAAACCGATTTGAAGTTATGGAACTGAAATTAGGTATTTTTCACATTTCTTCATCGATTGACCTTTTATGTTCTATCCAGGATATGTAACTAAAGTCCCATTATGTGTTACAAATCTTTCTTTTGTTTCCATTCTTTGCTTAATAGCTAACCACATCATAAATGACACTATAGGGATTAAAAATTTTCCATACTACCTTGTGTGAAGATACTGCTTCCCATCGATTTCTCATTAACTTCTTGTATCATTTATTTGTGAATGTCCAGAAGAATGAACAATCTATTAATACCTATCTTCCATACTAGGCTTAGGATTATAATCCAAAATGATATGCACCAACTCATCTGGGACATTAGACCACTGATTAGCGCTTATCCAAACCTTTACATTAGCATTGCCTAGGATTTTGTTTTGTATGTAATGCACCAATTTTGTATGGATTAAAGGTCCCATTTGGCTCAAACTATTGAAATTTAGAGATGCTCTCTTTATTTCCAAGCTTGTATATGATTTTATCTGCTAACATTCCTCTAAGATTTATTAGTTGTAATAAGAACCATGAAAAGGAAAGCCTTGTCTTCATTTCCCATAGGCTCCTTCTTCTTATGTTTGTAAATTTCTCTCTAGCTAACATTGGAATTAGCTCTCCCATTATGCCTACCACCCTACAAGAAGTCCCTCACTATCATTTCCAATGTCTTAATTAAACTTTTGGAATATGTGATATCCAGTAAATATAGAAAAGCAATGCTCTTATGAATTGTACCCTTACCATAAATGATAGGTCATTATCACACCAACTTTGCAGTCTCTTATGTACTTTCTTTACCATTGACAAATAATCCCTAAATTGTAGCCTCTTAGTTGAAAAGAGAAGGCCTAGGTAAATGAAGGAGGGTTTTAACTTGTAAGTCATATATGCTCAAAATGTTAAATTATTGAGTTAGCTCTTATGATTCAATTTTAATATGATAAATATGTTAGCAGTTTATGCCATATGTTAAATGACTTTTAACTCAATTACAGGATGTATGATTTTGAAACCTAAGAAAGGTTTTCATTATATTCATAAATGCTACATATCTATTCATGTTTCATAGTAAACATTTTGTACTTGTAATGAACTTTCAAATATGGTCTGGCATTGGTGACTATTTGATTTCTAATTCATTACAGATATGCTCGTATAACACTTATATTCATATTTATCCATAGCTTGATAATTTCGTTCAAGATCATTTTTTAGCTAAAATTGAATTAAAGAATAGAAGGAAGCTGAAGGTTTTACAAAGATAATAAAGAGGACGAATTCTTTGGATAAGAAAAATACAAAGAAAGAATCAAAGTTCAAGGTAATGAAAAAGAGCGTACAAAGAGTAATAACAAAAAATGTTAAGCTTAACAACACTTATAGTGAATAGGTAGCTTAAAGAGTTGCTTTAGTTTTTATTATATTCATAAATGCTACTTCAATGAAGGAATCAAGCAAATTCCAATTGGATCTTAATAGAGAGCTTGCTTTATCAAAGTCCTTAGAAATAACCATTGTTTTTCTAGTCCAACTTAGAGTATTGGAGATAAATGTGGAACTATCAACAAATTTTTCTAGTAGAGTTTTTTGATTCCTTTCTCGCCATATTTCATCTATGTTGTAACTCAAAGAAAATTTGAATAAATTAAAGTCACCTCCTATCAATTTCACTTGATTCCTTACCTTTCCCATTACAATTTTCAAATCCTTTTCAAAGCAAATGCAACCAGATAGTTGAAAGATTGAGTATAATAAAGTTTGTAAGAATTAACATTGAAAAATAAATGATTAATGGACTTAGGGATTGACTTGCAAAGTTGATATTTAAGGTCTATATTTGAGTCTTATCTTAAGTTTTTAATCTTTGTTTGACTACTAATAGGAAGATGATTAGACTTTGAGAATGATATACTTATATCAGACCATTCTAGACTAATTAATCTTAAGGTTTGACCTCTTAAATATCTTATTACATGATTTCTTGTTACATTTATTTGATTTATCTCTATACAATATTATAGAGTTAGAAGATAATAAACCAACTTTATAACTAGGTAGGCTTATTTTAATCCAATATAGTTCCCTTTTGCAATAAACTTTGTTGCCCTCCATTAGTAATTTCTTTAAGCTTTGGCATTCTCAGTTCTCATTTAAAGAGGGCCTAGATTGCACTAGTTATCAAACCAAAACAAAGCCCCTAAAACATTGCTTATCAAGCTTTTTAATTCTTTGTAAATAAGATTCCTCATTTTTAGCATTTGACCTAAAGTCCACAAATTCTCTTTATTAGGTCTCATTCTCCAATCCCTTATCAATTAAGTAATAGATTTACATCCATCTAACCCAATTTGCTTCTTTTTCATTAGCTCTAGATCCTTTTCTTGATTAGCATTTAATTCATAGCCATTATAGACATAATTCCTAATATTCTTTCCACTTTAGGATAATAAAGATCATCCTATTTTACATTGGTAGAAGAAGACTTCCTAATATCTCCTAACTATAAAAGATTTTGATAATTTTCTCCATATCCTTATTAAGGTTTTTAGGTAGAATGAAGTGAGAGCTTCAACATATACATAGGTTGTATAGTACAAAAAGAATAAGTTAGAGTGTACTTGTATATGATAATGATCTATTTTACCAACAATTGATCATCCTTTATTTAAATCAAGTAGAGGTAGATAGTCTATAGAAGATGATCTTTTATAGTAATAAGAACTCTTAAATACTTAAGGGGGCTTGTTGAAAAGGAAAACTAGAAATTTTGTAGAGAGAACTTTTTTTGAAAAATGAATTTTTCATTATTATAGACAAAACTAATACAACATTACAATGATTTCT
Source organism: Erythroxylum urbanii (assembly GCA_027568935.1). Lineage (NCBI taxonomy): Eukaryota > Viridiplantae > Streptophyta > Magnoliopsida > Malpighiales > Erythroxylaceae > Erythroxylum > Erythroxylum urbanii. The sequence goes on from JAOQML010000005.1 coordinate 24,173,564, forward strand.
AGGCTACTAGCCCATATACAAGTACTATAGTTGAATATACAAAACAGATGCTACGTTGTAGGGTAAATTTCTAAATCAACATATTAGCAAAGTTACAATTTCCATCTAGATATCGTCTTAGGGATAAAGGTATGTCGTAAATTTTTGGCAATAGTTATCACTTTGATCCAAATAATAATTTTGTTAGCTAGTTGGTACTTTCCTTCTTCTGAATTCATAAATCTTCTGTTATTTCTCTCCTTCCAAATAGTGTAGATGGTAGTGGTAAAAGCTGCTTTATAAAGGATAGCATTTGACATTCCCTACTTAGAGCTTGCAATGAGCTCAAGGTTTGTTCCTAATCATACATGTAGTTGTTACCTAGAATCATATGGAAAATCCCGCTCCAAACTGCTTTAGAGAATCCACAAAAGAAGAAAAGATCATCTCTGTCTTTCGCTTCCATCTTACAAAGTACACAAGTGGAGCCCACATTTCCCTTCCATTGGCTTTTAGTCTTGATTATGTTTTTAATTGCTAGCCAAGTAATTAGTAATTCTTTAGGATTCAAAGAACTTCTCTATAGAAGCTTATACCAAGGGATTTGAGTTGAGCCATTAGTACAAAGCAGATGATAGGATTTGTTAGAGGACTTACCACTTGGATTGAGAGTCCATGTGATTACATCTTCATTTTCCACATCATTTAATTGAGAGAACAAATCCGTAAGAGAACCAAATCCTCTGAAATTCCCACTCCATTCGCCATTCCTGATTAGAGTTGAAACTTTAAGGCTCAAAGGAATTGTATTTCTCAAATGAAGAATCTTTAGACTGTGGATAATTGGGTTAGAGTCTAGCCAATTATCGAACCAAAACCAAGTTTTTTCACCAATCCCAATCTTATGTTTAATATAAGGATATATAAACCTCCTCATTCCCATTATTTGATTAAAAATCCAAGAGAACTCCCTTAAATAAGCAACATGCTAGAAATTGTTGCTTTTGAGGTGGTACTCATGGATCCATTTGATCCAAAGTGCTTGCTAATCTGTATAAAGCCTCCAAAGTCTTTTGTGCATCAGAACCTTTTGTATAGAAGTAATGGAAATGATCCCAAGTCCTCTAAATTTCTTCGAGTTAGTAAACTCCCTCCATTTAATCTTTGCATTTTTAGCATTTTCTATTTTGCCTAACCATAGGATTGCTTTCATAATTTTGTCTATCTCTTGAGTAACCTTCCTAGGCAATGCAATATGGGATGTCCGGTGTAAATGTAAGCTGTTTAAAGCTGAAATAATAAGAGTTAGACTAGTAGTATAAGATAAAAACCTATTTTGCCAAGCATTGACTATTGATTTAATCCTTTCAATGAGAGGCAAATAATCATGATACTTTATTTTAGAAGATGTGATTGGAATACCTAAGTAGCAAAAAAGTGTTGAATGCATATTTAGACCAACAACTTTCCTTACTTCAATTATGTTTCTCATATCTGTTGATGTGTAAATGTTGCTCTTCTTAGTGTTGTGCTTTAAATTTGACCACTTAATAAATAAGTTCAAGATGTTAATCATAATATTGATGGCGTAAGGTTCAATCCCACAAAGAAGCAAAAGATCATCAGCATATATAAGATGAGTAACATTGATAGCATTGCATTTGTAGTGAAATTGGAATCTCCTATTACAAAAGATCACCTTGCTTATTAGTCTTTACAAACCTAACATTACAAGAGTGAATAAATAAGGAGATAATGGTTCTCCTTATGTAATCCCCTTAGTAGACTTGAAAGGTTTAGTTAGATTTCTATTCACAAACATACTAAGAAAGGGAGATTCAATATAAGCCATTTTCCAGTTAACAAATTTATGAGGTAAGTTTGCAGCTTTAAGGCATATTTATATAAACCTCTAATTAATAGTATCAAAAGCTTTGAGAAAATCAAATTTGAGTATGAAACTTTTGAGATTTTTACCTGAATTTTATTCTTTTAGCAATTCTTGAATTAGAAGAATATTATCTCCTATGTTTCTGTCAGGAATAAAAGCCCCTTATGTAGAGTTAATGATGCCCGAGATTACAACCTTAAGCCTTTCAGTTAGAAGTTTGGAGATCACTTTATAAATTGTGTTGCAATATGATATAGGTCTAAATTCATTTATCCTCTGAGCATTTTGCTTTTTTGGAACCAACCAGATGTAAGTATGATTAATTTCTTAAAGCATTTTTAAGAAGTAATGAATTCCAGTACTACCTCAGTGAAGAGCTTGCTTTTAACTTCCCATGTCTATTAAACAATAGTGTAGTAAACCATTGGGTCTTCTTAGTGATTTAGAAGGATGCAGGCTAAATAGTACGCTCTTGATGTCATGATCAATGAATGGAAATGTCACATATTCCCTTATACCTTAATTAATATTGTAATCAAATAGCCTTAAAGCATTCAAACTTAGCTTAGTGGTATTTATAGAGCTCATAAGTTTTATAAAGCAGTTTCTGGCAAGCTCCTGTAAGCTATTTTGATCAGCATATTCATTCCTACTACTATCTTGAAGCATAGATATTTTTTTGACATTCCTCCTAGCAAGTAAGGATGAGTGGAAGAATTTCATATTAGAGTCTCTTCTTTTAACTGATTGAGCCTAGATTTTTGTTTGAGGATGGAGTTATGAAGGCTGAGAGCATTCTAGTACTCTTGTAGTCTTCTCACCTCTACCAATCTGAATTCTGTATTTTAAGGAGAGTCATAGCAGCCTTTTTGAGCTTGGATCAGCTTATCCTTTAGTGTAGTTAGGTTCTGATTTCTCCTATACATGAAGTTTTTAAGAACAGTCTTTACCATTCTTAATTTTTGTGTCATCTGATGTAGGACTTGAAACCCTTAACTTCAAAATTCGAACATCTAGAGACTATTTCTGAAAAACCAGTCATCTAGGAAATTCTATAGAGAGAACTTTTTGAACTCTAAATGATATATATATATATATATAGCATGCTTTTATTATAATTAACAAAGAGACTTGAAATCTTAGAAATAAAAACTAAATGGGTCTACGAAGATGCCAAGAGAGTGAGTGTCAGCATCAGAGAATAAGAGTGAATCATCATCAATAAAGGCTGGGTTAAATGTTTTAAGATATGTATATTTATAGTGATTCTTGAACCTACCACTTAGGTCTATACTTTAAGTTATAAGCTTAGTGAGAACTTCAGTAGCAAAGGTAAAAAGGCAAAGGGATTCTATCCCTTTGCCTAAAATGCTTGTCTCCTTGAAATAACTTAGTTGGATCCTTATTCACTAGGATACAAAAGGAAGTTATAGTGATATAAGATTATATCCAATCAATAAACAATATTAGAAAATCAATTTTAAGTAGACAGTTGATAAAGAATTTTCAATCTAAAGAGCTAAATATCTTGTTAAAATCATTCTTTAGTGTGCAAATTTTGATTGATGTTTCAATGTTATATTACTTAAGAATTGTTGAACAACAAGATTACTATCACCAATATTTTTACCTTAAATAAAAGCAGTCTAATAGGGATTGATGAGGAGCTTTAAAAATCCTACTAATATTTGAGAAAGCATCCTAGAGATCACCTTATAGACCACATTGCAACAAGAAATTGGCCTGAGCTTATACAAACAAACATGGTTTACCTTTGTAAGGACAAGACAAATTTAGTTTTTGTTAAGTAGCTTAAGCATTTTCTTACTTTCAAAGAACTTCAAAACTATTGCTACAAAGAGATCTTCAATTAAAATATGTTGTTGATTCCATCAAGGCTAGAAACTTTGTTAGGATTAAGGCTAAAAAGGGCAGCTTAAATATCAATAATATTAAAGGGTCTACTTAGAAGCTATACCTTCAAGCTCCAGCAAAGAGGATTCATAATTAAAGGCTGGCTACACCTAGTAGATTTTTAAAGTAATTGGGGGATATGGATTTAAACTCCTCTTAATCGTAGAATAAATTCCTAAGGTCATTAAAAAGAAGACTAATCATATTGTGGTTCATTCTTGCCAATATGGAATTAAAGAAAAACTTGATATTTTGATCACCCCTCTTTAAGCTAATAGATTCATGGTAATTTTATTAATATGGAGTTGTGAATTTCAAGGCTTGAATGTAGTTTCTCAAGGCCTAGTGGTCTTGATATTTGAGTGTTGTTAGAAGGATTTCAATAACTCTTTATCTAGATATTTGAAAGAGGAATTCTTATGGTTATGATATTAGGCTCAATATCTAAAAATAATTTATTGTTAGTTTTCTTAAGCTACTCTTTTATAGCATTTAATTTGTTCATTTTTTGACAAGCCTTGCATTCAATAAATTGTACTTGTTACTAACATATTTACGAAGTTATGCTTTAAGTCTTTTTTAAGCATTTGAAGTCTTTTGATTTAATTGAGTTGCTCAAATCCCTCAAAGTTCTTCCCCATTCCTACTTTTACAACTTCATAGAATTTCTAAGTTCTGCAAGGTAATTTACGAATCTAAAAAGGGTGATAAGAATAGGGAGCTCAATCAGGCTATGCATATCAATTGTTGAGAGATTTAAAGTAAAAGGATTTGCAAAATTAGCTTTGTTGCCTTAGAACTTTTGAAACTAGTTATGATTAATTAATGCTCTATCCAACTTTTTCTTATGAACGATTTCCTTATCGTTCATTATTCCAAGTGAATTTGTACCCCTTATAAGAAATGTCTATAACTCCTATATTGTTGGTATATGATCTAAATTCATTACATGGGGCTTTCATTTTCATACCCTTCTAATTTTAAAGCATAGAGATTACAATTAAGATCTCCTTGAATTATCTAAGAGCTGTTCATATTAAAGCCAATATCCTTTAGATTATTCTATAAGTTAGCTCTTTGGAATGAAAATTTTGTTACATAAAAAAATACAACCAAACTCTAATTTCATTAGCTTAATCTACTAGGTGTTCATATTAAATCCTACATCCTTCAGATTCTTCTATCGGTTAGCTATTTGAAATGAAAAGTTTGTGTAAGCAGATGAATAGCTTGCTTATTGAGCTAAGGGTCAATGATTTCAAGTTTCTTCTAATAAAAAGTTATTACAATCCTTCCATTATGAAGAACACGATGCTTACTAATGATTCCCTAGTTCCTACAGATATACCAAAACATCTTAAAACCTTTTAGTTTGTTTTCCAAAAGAACAATTAACATTGGATTTATTGAAAGAAGATAATTAAAGAGTATCTTTTGCTTTTTTGGGTCATTAAGATCCCTTGCATTCCAAGCTAAACTGAAAGGATTTTTAACTCCCTTGCATTTGGATTTCCTAACTGATTTACTTGTTGTAGTGATGAAATTCTTCGAATTACTACTAGATTCTACCTTGCTTGAAGTGCTAAGACTGTCTAAATGTGTTAGTTGAGACTTTTTCTCTAGTTTCTTTGAACTTAAGGGATAAATTTCTAGTATTCATTCCTAGATAATCTACTGTTTGAGTTATAACTTGAAGAGTTGGTTTACATGTGTTATCTTCTTGTTTTAAGGCATTTGTTTTAGGAATCTTTCCTAAGTTAATTCCCTTCTCACTCCCGTCATTTTCTCTTTTACTCCCCTCGTTAGTGTTACTTCAAGTTCAAATTCTTGGTTAACCATACCAACTAGTGTCTCCTTTATATTTGAGTTCTTTAACTCCATCAACTTATAGTAATCACCTTGGACAAAAGTTTTGTCTGTTTTCCTCCATTCTTTGTTTTGTTGTTTCAGGGTAAGTCTTCATTGATAAGAAACTGCTATTAAGTTCAACCTCATAATTGGAATCATTTCAGGAGATTTTAACTAATGTCAGCTTGTATACATATTATTATGTATCTAATTCCTTCCATATTAATTGTGATTTCATCTATACATATAAGTTTAAATATATAGCTAACAAGATAGCTTAAATCAAGCATAGACTAGTATTTAAGGGTGATCGTATCATTTGAGCTTTAAAATTTATAAGCCCTCAAATACCACAAGCACCCAGGATGTGATTGTAGTATAAAAGGTGTGAATCCTACGAGTAAGGGGACTAATCTAATCCTAAAATCTAAGGCCAACAATATATAAAACTCAAAATAAATAATGCAATGGAAGTAATCACGAGAATTAAATTTAACCACTTAAGTCAGAAATTAAACACAAAGGAATTAACAATTGAGAAATATGCAATAATAATAGAAATCAACTTAAGGAATTTACCAATTTATGAGAAAGGGGATTTTACTTATTCTTAATGCTAACCTAGTCGATTATGTGTCAATGGAGTGTCGGTTCTAGACTGTCCTAGGGCTGATTACTTTCTCTTGAGTTATAATCATTAAACCCTAAATTATAAACCCTAGGAATTTGCAATCTTTGCATTAAAAAATTATCCAAAACCCAATTAGATCTGAAGCACTCTAATAAACTATTAGAAAATCACACGGGATCTCTCTCCGCACAATTAACATTATGATTTATTATGGTTTATATTAAATCACCTGTCTCATCAATCTGATTTAATCATTTTTCATTCAATTCACCCTCTCAGTTTATTATCGAATTATGCAATAATGTAATTAAATCATGACATTGATCCAAATAACATAATCAACTAAATTATCATTAAACCAAAATAAAATCCTAAAGGAGAGTTTAGAACATCATCAATATTCCAAATCTTATCATCATACTATCCATCTCAATTCTATACATTAATAAAATCAAAATGAAAAGGAAATACAACTGGAATAGATGATGGAAGGTGGCAACGTCAAAAAACCTCCTAATCCGAGAAACACATGGAGTCAGCTTCGTCCTCTTCTTCCTTCTTCTCTTTCTATCTCTTGGTATTCTCACTTAAGGTTTCACAATGGCTGCTTTCAAGCTCCCTTTTCTCTGCCTTCTCTTCATCTTTTTATTCTTCTTTGTGTTTTAGCTAACCCTAGGGTTTTTTCAGGGTTCGAAAGGTCCAAAAAATATCTAAAAATGGAGTGTCTATGCGTCTACCAGACGTAGGCCACCATCGTGGCTCACATCTGAGCCCTCTGTCATGATTGTGGCATGCAGGCCACAATCGTGGGCCATTCCTTGAGGTTCTGCCATGATCGTAGCATACAACCCACGATCGTGGGCCAAACCTAGAGCTTCTGTCAAGATCGTGGGTCATTATTTCAGCTCGAATGTCTTCGAAACTCCTCCGTTCTTTAATGTTAGCCCTGAAACACTAGCAAGTACATAAAGGTACCTAAAAACATAATATTTAAGCTCAAAAGCATGTATTAACCCTTGAAATACTTAAAACATAAATAAATCACACAATTTTAGCCTAAGCACATACTAAATGATTAAATTAACAGTTAAATATATATCAAGCTATGCCCTAAAACATAATGCAATTTACACTTATCAACATCCCCACACTTAAACATTTGTTTGTCCTCAAGCAAACAAAATAGTAAATAACGTAAAATCACAAAGCACACAATGCAATAATGAGACAATGGCTTCAACTTCGTGAAACAAATTTAATTTTAAACACAATCATTCAAGTTATTCCAATTCATTAACATGCAAAATTTGTGTCTAGGAGCTCTGGACTAAATATACATATTAATCAAGACCCAAGTGTCAAGTTTATTAATCCTATTCAATTGTACACACACATTAATAATTATTTGGTCATTAAAACTTTGTAACTAATCCTAAATACATTTTCATGAAAAGTTAGTCTACTTACAAGTTCGGTAGGTTTTTATTAGAAAACTTTTTTTTTACTTTTTGTAGACATAGACCAAGTCTTTTTACATGAAGGCAATCATTGGTGATGAATGTCGATCTAGTTACTTGATTGTCATGTTTTTTTTAAGTTGCTTTGATGGAACATCATTATAGCCTTTTGACGCGAAGGCACACATTTGTGATGCATGTTAATCTGGTTACTTAGCTACATCACGTTCTCAACTGGCTATTAGCTCTATTCATAAATCGAAAGCCAATGGAATAGTTATTTATTTAAAATTTACAAACACACACATTTTTTTATTTAATGCCTACCTTATTGCTTTAGCTAGTCATTTTTCATGAAAAAAAAACTAGCCAAGCTACTTAATTGAAATACCTAAAATTATGAATGAATGTGATAACTTATAAGATGATAAACTAGCACTAAATCATAATTAATTTGCATATTTTAGCCAAAGAACCCATATCACTAATTTCGCGAGCTAACGACTCTTCACAACCTAATAGATTATGTTCAAAATTAAATCAATTTCATTCCATCTAAACTATATACATTCACATAATTCACAATATGCAACCTAAACATACTAACATAACAATATGCGAAGTTCACACTTAAAATAAAAACATAAATACCCACAACCCATTCATAGTTATCATAAAAATAACAATGCACACACCTCCCTATACTTGAACAACACATTGTCCTCAATGTGAGAAGTACACATAAGAAAAATCAGCACATAATGTGGAAATAAAACAATATGATAAGAAAAAACATAAAAATAAAATAAAATAAAAAGACAAGGGTTAGAGTATAACAACCCGTCATGGTGATTGAGGTGGTGATGATGTCAATGTCTGAGACCAAATGCAATTGACGCCCAAGATTATTGCCCTATTCTATAATTGCTTTAAAAAGAGTAAGATGGTTAGCACTCTAAAACATTCCAAATCATTAAGAACTTAATTTTAAAATTTAAAACAAATCTAACTACACAATAATTTAAACCTAGCTACTAAACGTGTTGATTTATGGTCATTAGCTTAACCTTGTATTATTGGAAATTCAATCGGGATCAATTATGAGAGGCTCGCTTCCACCCTTTCTGTTCAACATCAGTTTTGTAGCCTATAAGTAAGCTTCAAATTGCAAAATGGTGGGAAGGACAATATTGATAAAATTATGAAAACCAATTAAGCTCAATAATGCCTTTGTTTTGAGCGAATTGTCAACAAAATAGGGAATAACAAAACTCTTTGAATCTTCTATGGAATCAAGCAGTTTGCCCAGTAAGAGGGTGAGTTTTTCTCTTCTTGGTTCTTCCTCATTCTCCCTCATCTACTCTTCTTCTTTAGTTTCTTGAACAGAGACTTCCATAGCTTCTTTAAACTTAATGTCCACTGTTATATGTCCTTCGTCCTCCCATTCCTTTAAAGATTCGAGCACATCAATTTTTTCGAATGAATCGCCCTCCTTCGGATTCTTTAATACATCATTCATGTTGAATGTCACTTGGTCACACTAATCCAAATGATGAGGTTCTCTTCATGGACACCTACCTAAGTTTTTTTGATTTTCAGGCATGGTATATCAAGAACTGATGGATAATAGGGAGGGTTGGCATTTTTTTTCTTCATCCTCTTTCCTTGTCTCTTAGTCTTCTACAAGATGGGGTTCACCTTGGCTTTCTATTGGTTCTTCTAGCTCTTCCTTATTCTTAAGTGTGATAGCCTCATATTGCTCTTGTTGATGTAATTCCATATTACTCAGAGAGTCTTCCACACTTCTCTTACAAAATTCACAGGAAAGTTGTCTCATTTGAATCTCCAGGTTATGAATAGAAGCGGTATGATTATCCGTTACTTGGTCAAATTGCTCTTCCTGTCTCTTCAAGGTCTTTTCCATATTTATTAGCTTATCCATGATTTTGTCAAATTTGGAATCCCATGAACTGGACTCATCTTACTGGAATCCTAATAGGTCTTGATGTCCCATGTGAGTACTTTCATTATTAGACTAATAGAAATCTGGGTCGTTCTGCCACCCCGAAGTGTACGTGTTTATATAATGATGATGATTTCTCCATATAAATTGGGGCTCATTGAAATCCACAAGAGTCCTTTGCTATCTATAATATATATCTTCTATGATCGTTCTTTTTATCTCTTCTTGATATCTAATTTTCTAGATTCTCCATCGTTTCCTTGTGATGTCCAAATCAATGTGTTTTCGACTTTTCACCCAAACTTCCTATATTTTTTCTTATCAATGGATAACACAATCACAAAAGATAGTGAAGCACCTAGACTACAAGAATTAAACTAATTCTACATCGTCCTAAAAAACGGCACCAAAAAATTAATCGTGTCATTCTAGCTTTAAAATTTATAAGCCCTCAAATAACATAAGCGCACGAGTCATGATTGTAGTACAAGAGGTGTCGATCCCACGAGGAAGGGGACTAATCTAATCTTAAAATATAAGGCCAACAATGTATAAAACTCAAAATAAATAATGCAATGAAAGTAATCACGAGAAATATGAAATCACAATAGAATTCAACCTAAGGAATTTACCAATTTATGAGAAAGGGGATTCTACTTATCCTTAATGTTAACCTAGTCAATTATGTGTCAATGGAGTGTCAGTTTTAGACTGTCCTATGGTTGATTACTCTCTTTTGAGTTATAATCATTAAACCTAAATTATAAACCCTAGTCAGATTATGGAATCTGCAATCTCTCAATTCACAAATTATGCAAAACCCAATTAGATCTAAAACACTTTAATAAACTATTGGAAAATCACATGGGATGTCTCTCCGCATAATTACCAATATGATTTATTACGTTTTCTATTAAATCACCTAATTGTCATTAATCTGATTTAAATTTTCATTCAGTTCACCTTCTCAGTTTATTACTGAATTATGCAATAATGTAATTAAATGATGACATTCATCCAAATAACACAATCAATTAAATCATCATTAACTCAAAATAAAATCCTGAAAGAGAGTTTAGAACATCATCAATATTCCAAATCCTATCATCATATTATCCATCTCAATTCTATACATCAATAAAATCAAAATGAAAAGGAAATACAACTGGAATAGACAATAGAGACGGTGTCATTAGAATACCTCCTAATCCGAGAAGCACGTCAAGTTAGCTTTGTCTTCCTCTTATTCCTCTTCCTTCTTCTCTTTCTCTCTCTCAGTATTCTCACTTAGGGTTTCACAGTGGCTGCTTTCAATCTCACTTTTCTCTGCCTCCCCCTCTTCTTTTTATTCTTATTTTTGTTTTGGATAACCCTAGGATTTTTCTAGGATCTGAAAGGTTCAAAAAATCCCTCGAAATAGAGTGTCTACACGTTTGCCCAACATAGGCCATGATCGTGGCTCACATCTGAGCCTTCTGTCATGATCGTGGTATACAGGCCACGATCATGGGCCATTCCTTGAGCTTCTGTCACGATTGTGGCATACAAGCCATGATTATGGACTAAACATCAAGCTTCTGTTACGATCGTGGGCTATTGTTTCAGCTTAAATGTCTCTGAAACTCCTTTTTTTTCGATGTTGACCCTAAAATACTAGCAAACGCATCAAAGTACCTAAAAAAACATAATATTTAAGCTCAAAAGCTTATACTAACCTTTAAAACACTTAAATCATAAATATATCACAAACTAACACAATTTAAGCCTAAGCACATACTAAATAATTGAATTAATGGCTAAATACATATTAGGTTATGTCCTAAAACACGATGCAATTTATACGTATCAAGGGGGTATAGTTTATATATTGACCTAAATGTAGATGTATTTCATTTTCAAATTCTCAAGTTGCAAACCCAGAGACGCTTAAAACAATGGGCCTAACAACCTAGTAGCTTTAATGGGCTAGGGAACAGAGATGGGACTGAGGGCTCAGATCTGTATGCACCAACAAATAGGGTTTGACATAAAACATGCTATTGGACCTTATTTAACGAGAATATACTGAAAGGGAATAACTCGAACATATTTTATTAAACATACATGGCATGGTAGGACATGTTTATTACATACAGAGTGCATTAGTAGTGACGTTAGGTACATACTAGAGAGGTATATAGTTACCATGACCAACAACTCGAACACCTATGGCAGATATGTAAATATACACCATGCCTGGTGTAAGATTAATAAGAAAGAATAAAATCACATAGATAATGTTAATCAGGATCTTTACATATGCATAAATAACAAATAATCATATACTTGGATTATGGTTGTATTTCCACCGGTTAAAGAATGTTTCTGTAGATCTTTTACTCTTCTTGTTCTTCATATGAAAAAGCAATGTAAAGGAAGAAACACACCCAGAGCACTCTATGCTTTTCATTCTTTCGTTTTTACATTCAAAAAACTTAACTACCTTTGGTAGTTATTGAAAGAACAATGACTATTAGACCCCTCATGAGTCTATATGATCCATTATCTCCCACTCACACATGATGGGTTTTAATCTAATTAAAAAAACTCTGTAGTGCTCATACTTGTTCAATAATCGGTGTGATTAGCATACGACGAGAGCACATTGCCACATATCTGTTAGGAGTATATGACATCTCGATCAACAAATTAATCCTAGGACTCATCTCGATTAACAAATTGATCCTAGGACTTATGTGTCCTTGAGTAGACATTAGATGCTATACCCTAGGTCATGTCTCGCATTTGCACTTTCCTTTAATCTCATTTAGTTTCTTGTGTCATGACTGTATTCAAATTCTCTACTAAAGAGACAATAGCCATTTATGAATACTTTTCATGCAAGTCAATGTTCTAAATAAATGACCTTCCTTTGTTCTCAATTCTCTTTCGAATTAAATTTAGTTTGCTTTACTAGAATTATTCCATAATATCGCATCTTGCATGATCTTTTGACAATAAACTAAAGTAGCAAACCTTAAATTCAATTCTCAAGAATGAGACAAGAGTCATAAGGGTATATGACGAGGTTCTTCTCAACCTCAAGGGTCTCACACAATGTAAGACGAGATCTAGAGACTTACATTAATCCCTTTTGTGGTTAGTTTTGCACACATGGTACGAGTCATATGCTACGGTATTTACCCACTTTGTTTACCTTGAACATCTTTCATTTAAGAAATACCGTACAGATGATAGTTCAAACATACTTAATGTTTAAATTGAGTTCACTTATCTACTCAAAACTTTTTTCAGAACTCACATCTGACAACGTAAGACAGATATAGTGATCATTAAATCATTTTGAACCAAATTCCTTGTGAAATTTATGGTTTAAGTTTCTCACTCTCAATTATCACCCAGATAATAAACTTTAAACATGTCTCATCTCTAGTGAGCATAAACATTAGAGATGATTTCCCATATGAGAGAGCCAATCTCTAATCTGTTTTATATGCTTGTAATTCATCCCAAAATATATTTGTGCAAAACATATATATTCATGAATCAAATGATACACAATGTATAATCTTCATCATACATTATTATGAGTGAACATACACAGAGAAATGTTTATCAGTATATGTCAGCATCTACGTAGTCCTAGTGACTTTACATGCCTAATGAATACATCTCTGAAAATTGGCTTTATCATTGGGTCTGCTATCATATCTCATGTAGATATATATTTCATGTTCACTTATCTTTGTGCAACTATATCTTTCACATAATTATACTTGGTATCTATGTGCTTTATCTTACAATGAAATTTGGGGTCTTTAGTATAAGAGATTGCAGCTTGACTATCACAATTAATGGTCACTGGATTAATTTCACTTTTAGTGACTCCTAAATGCACTAAGAATCAATGAAGCCATGCAGCCTCTTGTACAGTAGTTGAGAATGCTATAAATTCAGCTTCCATTGTGGATAATGCTACGTAAGATTGTTTCTTACTTTTCCATGATATTACTCAATGGTTTACTAAGAATACATATCCTGAGGTAGATTTTCTTTCATCTAAATCTCCTTCCCAGTCTGCATCGGTATACCCTTGTATACATAGATCATTGCCTTGATAACATAATGCATAGTCCACAGTTCCCTTTAGATGCCTCAATATTCTCTTCACTGCTTTCCAATGTTCTTGGCCTAGATTTAATTGATATTTTCTCACCATTCCAACAGTGTAATAAATATCTAGTCTTGTACACATCATTGCGTACATAAGACTTCGAACTGCACTGGTATAGGGAACATTTTTCATTTGTTCCCATTCTTGTGGTATTGACGGGCAATTTCTCTTACTAAGGCCTTCGCCTTTAGTAATAGGATTATCAATTAGTTTGGAATCTTGCATATGGAATCGTTCAAGAATTCTTTGAATGTACATTGCTTGTGAAAGAGATAACAATCTCTTCGAACGATGTCTTAAAATCTTGACTCCAAGAATGTATGCTGCTTCACCCATGTCTTTCATTTCAAATTTAGATGATAAACAATCTTTGATTTGCATAAGGAATACACAGTCATTATAAGCAATCAATATATCATCCACGTATAAAGATAAAATTGTGAATTTATCTTTGGATCTCTTAACAAACACACAATGGTTCATCGACTATTTAAAAATCATACAAAATGATTACGTTATGAAAACGAATGTACCATTGTCTTGAAGACTGCTTTAGGCCATAAATTGATTTTAATGGATACTACCATCAACTTTCCATTTTATTTTGAGAACCCACTTGTTCCCAATTGCTTTTTTTCCTTCAGGGAGGTCAACCAAGTCCTATACTTGATTAGAGCTTAAAGAAGTCATTTCTTCTTTCATTACTTTTATCCATTATTCTTTAGCATGGCCAGTAAGAGCCTCATTTACATTCCTTGGCTCTTCTTCCTTTTATGAAACAATCATATTAATTTCTCCTTCAATCTCAAAATGACATCGGGGAATTATTCCTCGATTACTTTATCTTAAATGAGGTTCATCATAAACTAATTCGTGATGGATCTGATTGCTCCCACTTGGATTTGATTGCTCCTACTCAGATCAGTCATCATAGAGAATCTTTCTATGGAATTGCTCCCACTTGGTTGAGGTTCCTCATCTTGATTCTTCATAATAGAATCATTCTGATCAAGTGTATCATTTTTGCCTTGCTTGGGAAAATCATTCTCTAAGAATGTTACATCTCGTGATTTAAATTCAGTTACACCTTCATTACCTTGTTCACCAATGAACACGTATCCTTTTGAGTATTCTAAGTATCTAATAAAAATATTTTTTCTCCCTCTTGGGCCTAATTTCCCATGTTTGTGAGAGAGATCATGAACAAGTGCGTAGCCTATGTTTATGATCTCATGTCAAGTCTCCTACTAGTCCACAACTCATATAATGTATTAATAACTGAATTCGTGGGCACACGATTAAGTACATAGGTGGCTGTTAGCAACGTATCACCTCAAAAGGTGATTGGTAAATTTGCTTGGGCCATCATAGACCTAATCATTTCTAATAGCATCTTATTTTGTCTTTTAGCAACACCATTTTATTGTGGGCTTCTAAGAATTATTAACTGTCTTGCTATTCCTTTCTCATTACATAAAGCCTTGAACTTATCTGACAAGTATTCTTGTCCACGATCAGTTCATAATGCTTTTATTTTCTTATCTAATTGATTCTCAACCAAGTTCATATAT
>JAOQML010000005.1:24189091-24203583 GCA_027568935.1 Erythroxylum urbanii
TGCCATGGATGCCATCAAGACTGTGCGACGCAACAAAATGGAGGATGAATTTTTTGAGAGTTGTATGGTAATCTACATCGAGAGGGAAATTGCACAGAGCTTCAGTAGTGATTCAATTGTTGACGTGTTCAGAGACTTGAAAGACCGGCGAGTTCTACTTTGACTATGTTTTCTGTATAAGTTCTCAATTATCATTTTATGAACATGTTTTTTTTAATAGTTTTTTGTTAAAAATATTTTTTATGTAATTGAAAAGCTTTTGATTTCATATAGTTTAATTCTATTTATTGTTACGATGCTTTAAGGTAAAGTTTGCAAATGTTACTATATAAATTGTGGTCGTTTGTATTTGGCCCCTATTGACTTTTGGTTCTAGCTCTGTCCCTGACCATGAATCACAAAATCATTGCTGGAAGATTCATTCAATTCCCTTTTAGCAAATTGTACACTACATAAGCGTCTAGCAAACTGAACTTTTTAACAAAGCTACTCCTTGGAAAGATTAAGGTAGCTGATAACGATGCAAGGCATCGAGGCAGTAAATATGATTGCCTGCTTCAGGGTCTCCCATCTTGGGTATTTTTAGCATGAAGACATATAAAGTTAACAACTTCTACCAAATTCATATCATCAATATCCCACTTGTGCCAGGAAAAATCAGTTATTCCTATAGGAGTTATGTCCAGTATATCTCCTAAAATTTCTTTAGAAATTAAAATTTCATATTTATATGCCCAAGAAACAACAACTAGCTTTCCACCAATTTCTTCTTTTCTCATGTGTGTATAGAATGTCTTGACTAGCTTATCACATATGGTTTCATTTAATTTCAAAAAATTTTCCCAACCAATGGCAGCAAAGTAAGGAAACGTAAGTATACCTATCTCATCAAACATCATGGGAGGCATGTTCCGCTAAACATCTGCCTTTCTTTTCTTGTACTGCATTTTATAGCGAACGTTAGCTTTCTTTGGTTGAAACATTTTTGGTGGTGTTGATGTTTTTCCTTTTTGTGCAGCTATCTATATCTTTTTCCCCCCTTTTTTTCTTTAGGAATCTTTAGGAATCATCTCTTAATGAAACAGTTCATTCTTATCAATAGGATCATTAATAGTATCTTCAGTCACAGGTGCTTTGCCTTTCTTTGTTTCTTCCCTTTTTCTTTTTATAGATTTTTCTTCCTCTTTCTTTTCAGCATCAGTGTTTCCTTTTTTGTTAGATATTTTCTTGGCTTACTATGTAAGACTTCCTTTAGTTTGTGGATGTCTTATTACTTACTAGTTCTTCATTTGAATCAGTGTCATTGATAATCTAGTATGCTCCAGACACTTTCATATCTTTAAAACCAAGTTGAGTAGTAGTACATGTAAGCATGGAAGAGATAAAGACAGGTTCAATAGGAGCAGAATTAAAAACATGGGCTTCACCAAGGCTAGTAGTGGAAATTAGGGTTTTATTCTGTTCCTTTTATTTTATTCTGGCCATTATAGGTAAAGAGTTTTTGGAGGAAAGAACAGAGAGAAGGAAAAAAGTTAGGGTGCAGAGAGGAAGAGAGTTGTGCTTCTGAAATAGAACATGATGAGTAGAAGAGAGAAGTTTGTCCCTGACATATTAAGCGATTCTTAGACATTGATTTCATGAGAGGATGGGTAGTCATACACGCTAAAAGAGGAAATGAATTGTTTGCATATCTTCTGTTAGTCTCGTACAGCCACTTGTTAGAACTGCTAACGTGTTTCTTTAAATGCTGAAACGATGCCATAAATGACTTCCTTTTTAGGACATATGTATTCTGCTCTGTTAAACTGATAGGAGCCTTCTAATGTGGAAGGAGCTTACTACGAGGAGTTCTTAAAACTGAGAGGAGCCTTCTAAAGTAAAAGGATCATGCTAATGTATATAGAGAGAAGTAGCATAGAAAATTCTTACAGATATAATGTCAAATAGTTTGTACATACCAAGCTCTTTTCTTAACACGAAAAATCTGTCTTCAGAGAGTGACTTAGACAAAATATCAGCTACTTAATTTTCAGTATTAACATGCAAAAGATCAATGGTATCTTCTAAAATATGATCTCTAAGAAAATGATGCTTAATTTCTATATGTGTTGTCCTATAATGATACATGGGATTTTTCAATAGATTTATTGCACTAGTATTATCACATAATATAGGAATATGATTAAAGTTCAAAGAAAAATCCTAGAGTTGATGCTTCATCGATAATATTTGAGCACAATAGCTGGCAGTTGCTATATATTCCGCTTTGGTTGTTGAAAACATTGTGCAATTTTGTTTCTTACAAAACCAAGAAACTAGACATCCTCCAAGAAATTGACAGTGACCACTTGTGTTTTTTAGATTGACTTTATCACCTGCATAATATGCATCACAATAGCTAACTATGATAAGAGAATATTAATTTTTGGATGCCATAATCTAGAATCCATAATTCCTTGAATATATCGAAAGATCCTCTTGACTACTTGAAGGTGACTATCTTTTGGATTTGATTGAAAGCGTGCGTAAAGACAAATACTAAACATAATGTGTGGTCTTGAGCTTGTGAGATATAGTAGTGACCCAATCATCCCTTTATACTATGTTTCAACCATAGCCTTGCCTTCTTCATCCTTATCAAGTTTTGTTCTAGTATATATAGGAGTACCCATAGGTTTGGCATTCTTAAAATGGTACTTCTTGATGAGTTCCTTTGTGTATTTGTTTTAGCTAATGAAAATTTCTTTTCTGTTTGCCTAATTTGTAATCCGAGAAAGAAGGATAATTCTCCCATCATGCTCATTTCAAACTCCCCCTGCATTAATGCTGAGAATTCTTCACAGAAAGACTAATTAGTAACACCAAATATTATGTCATCAATATATATTTTCACTATGAGTAAATCATTCTCTTTTTTCTTAATAAATAAGGTTTTATCTACCTTTTATTTTTCAAAGTTATTCTCAATTAGAAAATTAGTTAAACTCTCATACCATACTCGAGGAGCCTATTTTAGACCATACAGGGCTTTAGTCAACTTCCTTACATGATCAAGATGGTTATCATCTTCAAAGCCTGGAGGTTGTTTAACAAACACTTCTTCACTAATATATCCATTTAAAAAGGCACTTTTGACATTCATTTGGAACAATTTGAAGTTTCTATAACAAGTGAAGGCAAGTAAAATTTTAATCGATTCCAATTTAGCAACAATTGTATAAATTTCATCAAAATCAATTCCTTCCTATTGATTATAACCTTAAGCTACAAGTCTATCTTTGTTTCTTACTAATCGTATCATTCGAGCTTTAAAATTTATAAGCCCTCTAATATCGCAAGCGCACGGGCCGCAATTATAGTATAAGAGATGGTGATCCCACATGGAGGGAAACTAATCTAATCCTAAAATCTAAGGCCAACAATATATGAAACTCAAAATAAGCAATTCATGGAAAATAATCAAAAGAATTAAATTCAACCACTTAAGTCAGAAATTAGACATAAGGGAATTAACAATTGAGCAATATGCAATTACAATAGAAATCAACCTAAGGAATTTACCAATTTATGAGAAAGGGGATTTTACTTATCATTAATGCTAACCTAGTCGATTATGTGTCAATGGGATGTCGGTTCTAGACTGTCCTAGGGCTGATTACTCTCTCTCAAGTTATAACCATTAAACCCTAAATTATAAACGCTAATCAAATTATAGAATTTGCAATCTCTCAATTCACAAATTATCCAAAACCTAATTAGATATGAAGCACTCTAATAAACTATTGGAAACTCACATGAGATCTCTCTCCATACAATTACCAATATGATTTATTACAGTTTCTATTAAATAGCCTAACTCTCATTAATCCGATTTAATCATTTTTAATTCGATTCACCCTTTTAGTTTATAACTAAATTATGCAATAACATAATTAAATCACGACATTCTTCCAAATAACACAATCAAATAAATTATCATTAAATCAAAATAAAATCCCGAAGGAAAGTTTTGAACATCATCAATACTCTAAATCATATCATCATATTATCCATCTTAATTCTATACATCAATAAAATCGAAATGAAAAGGAAATACAACTGGAATAGATGATGGATGGCAGCAATGTCGAAAAACCTCCTAATTCGGGAAGCACTTTGAGTCAGCTTCGTCTTCCTCTACTTTCCTCTCTCTCTCTCTCTTAATATCCTCACTTAGGGTTTCGATAGTGGTTGCCAAAAGGCTCACTTTTCTCTGCCTCCCTTTCTTCTTTTTATTCTTCTTTGTATTTTGGGTAACTCTAAGGTTTTTTTGGGGTCTAAAAGGTCTAAAAAATCCCTCAAAATAGAGTGTCTGCACGTCTTCCAAATGCAGGCCACAATTATGGCTCACATTCGAGCCTTCTGACATGATAGTGGCATGCAGGCCAAGATTATAGGCAGTTCCTTGAGCTTCTGTCAGGATCGTGACATGTAGTCCATGATTGTGGGCCAAACCTGGAGCTTCCATCATGATCGTGGCTATAGTGGGCAGTTGTTTCAGCCTGAATGTCTCTGAAACTCCTCCGTTTTTTGATGTTGACCCTGAAATACTAACAAACATATTAAGGTACCTCAAAAATATAATATTTAAGCTCAAAAGCTTGTACTAACCTTTAAAAAATTTGAAACATAAATGAATCACAAACTAACACAATTTTAGCCTAAGGACATACTAAATGATTGAATTAACGACTAAATACATATCAAACTATGCCCTAAAATATAATGCAATTTACACTTATTCACATCCCCACACTTAAACGTTCGCTTGTCCTTAAACGAACAAAACAACAAATAACACAAAATCATAAAACACATAATACAATAATGAAATAATGACTTCAACTTCATGAAATAAATTTAACTTTAAACACAATCATTCAAGTTCTTCTAAAGCATTAACATGCAAAATCTGCGTCCAGTAGCTCTGGACTAAATATATATATTAATCCAAACTTAACTATCAAGTTTATTCACCCTTTGCAATTTTACACACACATTGATAATTATTTGATCATTCAAACTTTGTAACTAATCCTACGTACGTTTTCATGAAAAGTTAAGCCACTTACAAGTTCGATAGGTTTTTATTAGAAAATTTATTTTCTTACTTTTGTAGACATGAACCTAGTCTTTTTACACAGAGGCAAACATTGATAATGAATATCGATCCAGTTATTCGACTAAGTTATGTTTTTATTAATTTGCTTGATTGGAACATCGTTATAGCATTTTGACGCGAAGGCACGTATTTATGATGCGTGTCGATCCAGTTACATGGCTATATGACATTCTCAACTGACTACTAACTTTATTCATAACCTGAAGGCCAGCGGAATAGTTATTTATTTAAAAATTTACAAACATACATTTTTTATATTTAATGCCCACTTGTTGCTTTAGCTACTCATTTTTATGAAAAAATACTAGCTAAGCTACTTAGTCGAAAGACCTAAAACTATGATTGAATGTGACAACTCATAAGGTGATAAACAAACACTAAATCCTAATTAACTTGCATATTTTAGCCAAAAAAACCCAGACCACTAATTTTACAAGCTAATGACTTTTCACAACCTAATAGATTATGCTCAAAATTAAATTGATTTCATTACATCTAAGCCATTGATACATTCACACAATTCACAATATGCATCCTAAACACACTAACATAATAATATTCAAAATTCACACTCAAAATAAAAACATACATACACATAACCCATTCATAGTTAACATAAAAATAGAAATGCACATACCTCCCTATACTTGAATAACACATTGTCTTCAATGTAAGGGGTACATGCAAGAAAAATCAACACATAATGTGGGAATAAAACAACATGATAAAAAACATAAAAATAAAATAAAATAAAAAGACAGGTTAGAGCATAAGAGCCCATCATGGTGATCGAGGTGGTGATAATGTCGGTGTTTGAGACCAAATGCACTTGATGCCAAAGATTATTGCCTTATCTTATAATTGCTTTAAAAAGAGAAAGAGAGTTAGCACTCTAAAACATTTCAAATCAATAAGAACTTATTTTTGAAATTTAAAACAAATCGAACTACGCAATAATTTAAACCTAACTACTAAAAGTGCTAATTTATGGTCATTAGCTTTACCTTATATCATTGGAAACTCAGCCGGATCAATTATGAGAGGCTTGCTTCTACCCTTTTTGTTCGACATCAGTTTTGTAGCCCGAAAGTAACTTACAAATAGCAAAATAATCAGAAGGACAATATTGATAAAATTATGAAAACCAATTAAGCTCAGTAATATCCTTTTCGAGCGAATTGTCAATAAAATACGGAATAACAAAAATTCCTGAATCTTCCATGGAATCCAGTAGTTTGCGCGGTAAAAGTGTGAGTTATTATCTTCTTGGTTCTTCCTTATTCACCCTCATCTCCTCTTCTTCTTTAGCTTCTTGAATAGAGACTTCTATAGCTTCTTCAAATTTGATGTTCGTTGTCATCTGTTCTTCATCCTCTCGTTCCTTCAAAGATTCAAGCATGTCAATTTTTCTGAATGAGTCTCCCTCCTCTGGATTCTTTAATACATCATTCATGTTGAATGTACTTGGTCATCACTAAGCCGAGTGATGAGGTTCTCTTTATAGACATCAACCCAAGTTTTTTTGATGTTCAAGCATGGTATATCAAGAACTGGTGGATAATAGGGAAGATTGGCATTCTTTTCTTCATCTTCTTTCCTTGTCTCTTGGTCTTCTATAAGATGGTGTTCAACTTGGTCTCTCACTGGTTCTTCTAGCTCTTCCCCATTCTTAAGTGTGATAGCCTCATATTGCTCTCGTTGATGTAATTCCATAATGCTCAAAGAGTCTTCCACACTTCTCTTACAAAATTCACGAGAAAATTGTTTCATTTGAATCTCCAAGTCGTGAATAGAAGAGACATAATTTTCCGTTACTTGATCAAATTACTCTTCCGGTCTCTTCTAGGTCTCTTCCATATCTATTAGCTTATCCATGATTTTGTCCAATTTGGAATCCCATCAATTGGAATCATCTTGTTGAAATCCTAATAGGTATTGATATCCCATGTGAGTACTTATATTGTTAGACCAATAGAAATCTGAGTGGTTCTGTCACCCCAAAGTGTACTTGTTCATATAAGGATAATGATTTCTTTAACTAAATTAAGGCTCATTGAAATCCACTAGAGTCCTTTACTCCCTATAATATATATCCTCTATGATCATTCTTTTTATCTCTTTTGATATCTAATTTTATGGATTCTTCATTGTTGCTTCATCGTTGCTTTGTGATGCCCAAATCAATGTGTTCTTGACTTTTCACCCAAACTTCCTACACTTTTTTTCCGTTTTTTTCGTACCATAATCACAAAAGATAGTGAAATTTCTTAGACTACAAGAATTAAACAAATTCTACGCTGTACAAATTAAACTAATACTACACCTCCCCGGTAACGGAGCCAAAAACTTGATTATGTCGTTCGAGCTTTAAAATTTATAAGCCCTCAAATACCGCAAGCGCACGGGCCACGATTTTAGTATAAGAGTTGTCGATCCAACGAAGAGGGAAACTAATCTAATCCTAAAATCTAAGGACAACAATATATGAAACTCAAAATAAGCAACGCATGGAAAATAATCACGAGAATTGAATTCAACCACTTAAGTCAGAAATTAAACATAAAGGAATTAACAATTGAGCAATATGCAATCCCAATGGAAATCAACCTAAGGAATTTACCAATTTATGAGAAAGGGAATTATACTTATCATTAATGCTAACCTAGTCGATTATGTGTCAATGGGATGTCCGTTTTAGACTGTTTTAGGACTAATTACTCTCTCTCAAGTTATAACCATTAAATCTTAAATTATAATTATGAGATTTGCAATCTCTCAACTCATAAATTATCCAAAACCTAATTAGATATGAAGCACTCTAATAAAATATTGGAAACTCATATGAGATCTCTCTCTGCACAATTTCCAATATGATTTATTACAGTTTCTATTAAATCGCCAAACTCTCATTAATCTGATTTAATCATTTTTTATTTGATTCACCCTCTCAGTTTATTACCGAATTATGCAATAATGTAATTAAATCATAACATTCATCCAAATAACACAATCAACTAAATTATCATTGGATCAAAATAAAATCCTAAAGGAAAGTTTAGAACATCATCAATACCCCAAATCCTATCATCATACTATTCATCTCAATTCTATACATTAATAAAATCGAAATGAAAAGGAAATACAATTGGAATAGGCAATGGATGACGACGACGTTAGAAAATCTCCTGATCCGGGAAGCACTTTAAGTCAGCTTCATCCTCTTCCTTCTTCTCTTTCTCTCTCTCGATATCCTCACCTAGGGTTTCAATGGTGGCTACCACAAAGCCCACTTTTCTCTACCTCCCTCTCTTCTTTTTATTCTTCTTTGTGTTTTGGATAACTCTGTGGTTTTTTGGGATTCGAAAGATCTAAAAAATTCCTCGAAATAGAGTGCTTGTGGGTCTGCCCGACACAAGTCACAATCGTGGCTCACATTCGAGTCATTCCTTGAGCTTATGTCGAGATTGTGGGCTGTTGTTTGGCCCTAATGTCTCCAAAACTCCTTCGTTCTTCGATATTAACCCTGAAATACCAACAAACATATCAAAGTACCTCAAAAATATAATATTTAAGCTTAAAAGCTTGTACTAACACTTAAAGCATAGCAAACTAACACAATTTTAGCCTAAGTACATACTAAATAATTGAATTAACGGTTAAATACATATCAAACTATGCTCTAAAACATGATAGAATTTACACTTATCACTTACCACCTTACCATTTTCATCAAGTTTGTTTCAAAGTACCTAACGAGTTCTAATGACTGACTTATTTTACAGACGAGATATTAGATTCCAAACTTTGTTTTTTTTTCAAATTGATTCAGTTCTCCTTTCATAATTGAAACCAAATTTTCATTAGTAAATGAGGGCAACAAAGTTGTTCTTGAAAGAAGATATGGTTCTTAGACTTTCAGAGGGGTCTCCCAGTATGTATTGATGTGTATATTGACCTCTCCATTCTCTTGGTATTCTTCATTGCATAGGCTTCAGCTGAGAGGAAGGAGCCTGCTCCAACCTGATTTCAAAAGGACTTTCTTGATCTTATGATTCTAAGAGTACTGTAGGTGTAATCGATGTATTTTTAGGAACCAAAAGATTCTCTTCATTATCTAAATCAGCTGATGTTGTTGAAGGTAGTGCTTCATCAAATATTACATATATTGATTCTTTTATTTTCTTTGTTCTTTTGTTGTAAACCCTGAATCCTTTACTAGCGGTATTGTAACTCAGAAAGATATCTTCATCTGATCTTGCATCGAACTTTCAAGGTTGTCTTCACTATTATTTAGAACGAAACACTTGCAACAAATGCTTAAAAACAAGCAACCTTCGATTTTTTTCCTTTCTATAACTCGTAGGTGGTCATTTTCAGAATATGTCTTCTAAGACACCTGTTGAGTATATAACAAGTAGTGGATACTGCTTCTGCCCAGTAACCATTGGATAGGCCACTTTCACACAACATTGTCTTATCCATATCAACTAGGGCCCTGTTCTTTCTCTCAACGACATCATTATGCTAAGGAGTCCTTGGGCAAGAAAAGTTGTGAGTCATACCATTAGTATCATAGAAATCTTTAAATTTTTTGTTATCAACTTCTCCTCTATGATTGCTTTGAATTGATGTAATGCAATATGCTTTTTCAATCTGAATTTTTTTACAAAACTTCTCAAAAACTTCAAAAACATCATCTTTATTTGATAGAAAGTAAACCCATGTAAATTTGGAATAATCATCTACTAAAACAAAACTATAATGTTTATCACCAAAACTTTGAGTCCTAGTGGGAACAAATAAATCCATATTCATAAGTTTAAGTGGTTGTTTAGTAGACACAATATTTTTGGGAAGAAAGCTACTTCTAACTTGTTTATCTTTTAAACAAGCCTCACAAACCTGATTTCTTTCAAACTTTAGGGTAGGTGTTCCTCTTACTAACTCATTCTTGGACAATTTTCATAGAATGCTCATGCTCGCGTGTCCAAATGTTTTGTGCCATATGAATGAATCCTTTTCTAGAGAAACAAAACACTTAACACTTTGTAAAGACATGTTTTCTAGTTGAGCACAATATAAGTTCTGATTTCCAGGGCCAACGAATACAATATTATCATTATAGTTATCGGCTATTTCATAATGAAATGTATAAAAAATGACTCTATAACTATTGTCACATAACTGATTTACGCTTAACAGTTTATGTTTCAAACCATCAACATAAAGGACATTATCAATGGAGGCAGAGGCAGAATCGCCAATTTTACCAATTCTGGTGACCTTTACATTATTTTTGTTAGCAAAGACGACATTAGCTTCATTTTTTCTTTCAATATAACTGAAATGTGATATTTATCCTATCATGTGTCTAGAACAACCACTGTCGACTATCTATTTATTTTCTCTTGTCTCCGGTTTAAAGCATATCTGCAGAAAAATATTATCTCATTTTAGGTAACCAAGTTTTTCTGAGTCCTTTCAGGTTAGTAGCTTGACCTTCAATCTCCAAACATACGTTTGAGATTATTTCTCTATTTTATGAAAGTTACAAGAATGACTAATGTGACAATGTATTCCATAGTAGAAACACAAAGCAAATGAGTAAGAGTTGTTATAATTTCTACCATATATCAGGTTCCTACTGTTTTGATTATAGTTACTGTTGGATTTAACAAAGAAATTATTATATGGCCTAAAATTACTATTTTCATTGTAACCTATTACAACCTTATCAAAATGCATTTACCACTATCAAGTAGTGCATCAAGGTTGTTCCTTCCATCAATAAACTTTGCAAGATCTTTTTCTAGAGATAAGATCTTCCCTATATATTTCTCTTTCTCAAGTTCTAGGATGACAACCTTTTCTTCTGGTTGTCTCACTTTATTAGAGTCACTCTTAAGCAAAGTATTTTCCATCTTAACTACTCTTTCTTCCAAAACTTCGTTTCTAACGATCTTTTACTTATAATCAACTTCAAGATAATATTTTTGGTCACCAAACCCTCATTCACAGATTCTAATGATTTAATCTTACTCTTTAAAGATGCATCATTGTTCTTGGACTTATCAACTTCTTTGAAATACTTCACTATCAACTTTTTGTATTGATCATACAATTTATGATATGCATTTTTGAATTCATCAACTTTAATATCAGAGTCAGAATAATATACTTCACTGTCTCCTGATTTAGCCATGAAGCAAAAGTTGGTGACTTCTTCTGGCTCTTCTTCTTCTTCAAAGTTTTCAAAATCCTCATCTGACTAGGCTGCAATCATTGCTTGCTTTCTGAGTTTTCTATTTTTTGACTTATTCTTTTGAAGAAGAGGACATTCATGTGTCTAGGCTTCTTACAGTGATAGCATATGATTTGATTATTTTGTGTATTGTTATTGATGTTGCTGCCTTTTGATAGGAACTTATTGTTCCCAGCTTTCTTGCTTCCTTCTCTTTTCTTCATCATCTTCTTTTTATAAAAGCCGACATATTTTCTAACTATAAAGTTGAACTCGTCATCTCCATCTATTTGCAACTCTACTTCACTTTCATCACCATTTGATTCATCAGTTGCTTTCAGTGCTATTCCTTTTCTGTAAGAAGATCCTTCATCTCGCCTAAGCTCGATTTTATAGATCATTAGATTTTCTCGTAACCAGTTGAGAAAAATAGTATATAGATCCTTTGCATTTTCTAGAGCTATCACCTTAGGTCTCCATTCCTTTGGTAGTGATCTTAGAATCTTCGTTATGATCTCATCATTGAGATATATCTTTCTCAAGTTCTTTAAGGCCGTGATGATGTTGTTGAACCATTCGAAGAATTCATCTATGGTTTCTCCCTATTTCATACCAATAATTTCATATTGATGCACTAAAAGGCTTATTCTATGTTTCTGTACCTCATTCGTTCTTTCAAAGGTGACTTGTAGTATATCCCACATTTTCTTTGTTGTAAAGTAGTAGAATATTTTATCATATTCTTATGGAGATAATGCACAAATCAAATGATGTTTTGCTTTGGTGTTTAGCTATACATTTCTTTTGTTAGCATCAGACCATACTTCTACGTTTTCTGTAGCGAAAAGTGTAGCTCTAACTCTGATGGCTTGCCAGACTTCAATATCTATAGATTGGAGATATATTGTCATTCTCTCTTTCTAGTATGAGTAGTTGTTTCCATTGAAGTAAGGAGGCTTTGAAACAGATTGTCCTTTAAGGCTTCTCAAATTGTTTTCCATGATCTAACACTTGCTGTAAAACATAATAAATGTGAAACCTCTCTCTAATACCAAATGATAAAGCAAATACACGCAAGGGAGGGGGGTGAATTGTGTGTAAAATTTTTTTTAAGTACTTTCAAATTGATAAGATCCTACTAAACAAAATGAATTTATAAATAGAAGGGTCCTATAAACTTCTGAAAGAATCCTGTTAACACTCAAATAGGAAAGAGCCAATTAATCGAAAAAGCCTGCTACCGCTCAAAATGATAATAACCTTTTTTTAATCGATAAAAGCCTCTTAACGCTAAAAAATAAAGGAGCCTGTTTAATCGATAGGAGCTTGCTAGTTTTTGAAAGAAACCTCTTGCAATATAAAAATAGAAGGAGCCTATTGAAAACTAATAATGCGGAAAATTATAAGTAAGGAAGAGAAAAAAAATGACATAGTAGATTTATACTTATTCGGCTTATAACAAAGCCTACTTCTAGTCCTCAAGTATCTAACTTAAGTATTTCACTATAAAAACTAAATGGTAATTTGACGAGCCTCTTCAAGCTTACAAGTGTATATTTTTCAAGGATCTTCAACCTTTTACAGTAGTAGTATTTTGCTAGCCTCTACAAGCTCTCAACAAATGACAAAGTAATTTGCTCAATATAAGCTTCAATGATCACTATCTTAAAAGAATTTTCGCTTTCTAAAACACAAGAGATTTGATAATGATATGACTTTCAAAAGTACTGATACTGTGAATATATATCTAAAATTTGGCTTTTTTGATTATTCTGTATATCTCTGTGTCTTGCAACTGCAATGATTCTTCCTTAAGTAAACAATTTTCTTTAATTAGCTGTTGCTTAATCTTTGATATTATCTCTACTAAAATATTTGATATTTAGACGTTAAGAAGAATGTTCTGTCAAGGCTTTCTGAGCCATTTATTCGAATTAGTATGATCCTTCGGGATGTCATGGAATCATTTCTAAAAAGGTAAGTTTATAAAAAAGGTACTACAAAAAAGAAATCAATTATTCTATGATTTTATTTCCTTTTAAGAATTATATCGTTGCCTATATAAGGAAATAAATCTAATTTGATTTTTGACAAATTATACAGCTATTATCAAAATTGTTAATCATAAACCTTGAGCTAAAACTTTTTACTCTTAGAAATTGAACCAGCTCAACACGTCAAGTATAAAGAAATGTAATCAACAACCGAAGTTTGACGTCAAAATCCTAGCAATTCCATAAATGATAAATTCACTTGGTAATCAATTAAAAAATAATATCCCAAATAATCAAAACAACAAGTTTAAAATAAAATTCAACAATTAATCATAGCTAAGCTTAGAAAATCATAAACAATGAGAATAATGAATTAGAAAAATTCATTGACGTGATCCACTTTTAGACCTCGGACTAGCCCTTTCTCGGTCTGAAAAATAATCCATCCACCAATCTTGAACCAGCTCAAAATAGGTGAGAATAGGTTCATATCACTCCCGACGCTCCTTCTTAGATTCCAGGAGTGATAGGATCCTATTCTTGTTAAAGAATGACAGACCTCTTGGAGCTCACATTTGCTTGCTTATTCAGTTTCTCCTTCCTAATGCTATCTTTTTATAGGCTCATGAAAAATTTCCAATAGCCCGCACATTCCTTAGGCCCTGTTTGGTTGAGAGATTAGTAATAGAACAGGATGGAACATAACACACTTCTATCGTTTGGTTGAGGGTTTCATAATAGAATGGAACGGAATAGGATGGAAGTAGAAGATCTCATTTTACGTTCCATTCCATCTTAAACAGTAAAAATAAGAAATCTCTTATTCGGGAGGTTTAGGATATAACGTAAACTAATAAATAAATACTACCTGATATATCCTCAATAATTTTTCTTAATACTAATTATTTTTTCTAACCCTAACCCCTTTTCTCCAAACTCATTTATTACGGTCCACAAAAATTGTATATAATTAATAATTTTTTATATTATTTCTCCTTACCCTAATAATAATATTTTTATATAATTAATAATAAAATAAAATTTTAATAAAATTTTTATTAATGAAAAATAGAAAATATATTTAAAATTATTCTTT
>JAOQML010000005.1:24203683-24226694 GCA_027568935.1 Erythroxylum urbanii
CAAATTAGTTTTAAATTTTATTTATTATAAAAAACTAATTTATTTTAATTAAAAACTAATTTAACTAAATTAATTAGTTTGTGTAAATTAGAAAACTTATTTCTAATTCCATTTTAACTAAACAAATTAGTTGATCTAAGAGAAAAAGTATCACAAGATGCAGTTAATGCGTTAATCTTTAACCCAGAAAGTCAAATCGCAAAAATGTGAGCCCAAAATTGGGTAACTTCTAGATTGAGAGGCCATATGCCTCTTGCTTGAAAACAAAAGTTTTTTAGATATATGAAGGCTCACCGCAGGAGACATTCTCTTGCCTTTCTTTCGACCATGCCAAGCATCTTGGAAAACAACGGACAATAAAAAATGCAGAAAGGATCTCCTTATATTGGGACCAAAAATGTCTCTTTCTCTTCTCTTTTTTACTCTTCAAAGAATTTTCCTTCCCACCAGACAGTGTTGTGAAACAAACTCTCTCTCTCTCTCTATTTTACAAAACATGTAACCCATAGATTCCGAAGAACCCTTTCAACCTCCTACTCTCAAAACTAAAATCCAACAGATATCTTATCTCTACCGAGTCCTTAAAAAAATTGTGTGGTTTTGACATTGTTGAATTGTAACTTCTAGAGAGAGAAGTAACGAGAGAGAAAAAAACAAATCTTGTATATTAAGAGACATGATATTCGTCTAAGATGATATGATATCTCCATATGACCCCTAAAAGTCACAGTTATGAATGAAGTTTAATGTTCTGGAGTTTTTGTAATTCAATGCAGAAGTCATAAACCAACCATAGAAGACAAGTTAACTTCTAATAACAGTGCAAAACTTGATGACAAAGTCATATAATTATGCACAAATAATCAATATCCAAAGTTTAACAAAGATTTAGACATCTTGATGTTAGCATGCATATATAAAAAACAACCCTGCTCTGATACCAATGTAAGATTAATAAGAAAGAACATAATCACATAGATAATGCTAATCAGGATCTTTAAATATGCATAAATAAGAAATAATCACATACCTGGATTATGGTTGTATTTCCACTGGTTAATGAATTTTTTTACAGATCTTTTACT
Organism: Erythroxylum urbanii; assembly: GCA_027568935.1. Classification (NCBI taxonomy): domain Eukaryota; kingdom Viridiplantae; phylum Streptophyta; class Magnoliopsida; order Malpighiales; family Erythroxylaceae; genus Erythroxylum; species Erythroxylum urbanii. The sequence continues at coordinate 24,204,769 of JAOQML010000005.1, forward strand.
CTTCTTGTTTTTTGTATGAAAAAGCAATGCAGAGGAAGAAACAAACGCAGAGCACTTTACGCTTTTCGTTCTTTTGTTTTTACGTTCAAAAAACTTAACTACCTTTAGTAGTTATTGAAAGAACAATGACTATTAGACCCCTCATGGGTGTATATGATCCATTACCTAGAACAACAGCAGCACATGTAGCTTCATATGTCCACACATCTCCGTTGTACACCACATAACGATCCTTGACGGATAGAATGATATCATTAATATGTTATTTAATCAGAGCCAACGGCATGAATCCATAGTATATCATCTCCATAACATGAATATCCACATAATCCAGAGAACGGCATACGTTGCCATGAGTATCAATGACTATATGGATTGGAATATCACATTCCTTTAACAGGCGTTGATAACACACCATTCGATGACAAATCATCGTGATAACACACCACGATCTCTATAATCCTCGGCCTTGTCTACATCCACCTTCATATCTGTCAATTGTTTAGCAAATGTTGTCTGCACATAATCACCATAATAAGCGTTCTTAATGAGCTCTTGAATATCAAACGACATCGCGTCCCATACTCTATATATATTGATCTCTTAAGAGTCGATAGGAGCGTGTGAGAGTAATGCACAGGCCACCAACGTATACATATATAACCATAAAACGAGGGTTGGTGGCGAAGGAGTTGGTAGAACGGATAAGGTGCTAGCTGTCACAAAGGTCTACTTTGGATTCGAGCTTTTACCACAAGTCGTGTCCACTTTTGTGTGGCAATCCCGCTTCGGTGTGCTTAAGCAAGATTCAGCCTTCTCATATGAATGTTGCCAAACGATTCTGTTAGCCCTTGAACACCTCACGTGCACACAAGTGTTAAAAACGTTTCTCTCACTCACAAAATAACACGTGTATAATAGAGTAAAGAAAGCAGCAAGAGATATATATATAGCTGAAGATACTCTTTCATTAACTCTCCAAAAAATGTTAACAAAAGACATAAGTACCTCATCCTCGAAGCACTCCCAAGGAACTCCCTACTCGAAGCCCTTACAAGGAACTCCCTACTCGAAGCCCTTATAAGGAACTCCTTATTCGAAGCCCTTACAATGAGAACTCCCCCCAAAAGCTCTCTCCTCTGAGTGATTTCTCTCTTTTATCTATAGCTCTCAACTCTAATGAGCTATTTATAGGCTCCTCTTACTTAGAAAGCAAGTTCAAGACCTTTAAGGATCTCCACAATCCTAGTTGATCCTATCAACTAAAGATTACACTGCATCACACCGACTAATGGGAAGACATCCCCTTTCCTTTAGGACTCTTCTAATTGGCTACATTACATCAAAATCTAATCCAATACAGATTACATGCTAACTTGGAAGATTGCATCCATATCCTTGAAGATCTCCGTTATCTTCAGATGATTCTCCCACATGGTCTTTATCTTTTAGATTTGATGAATCTCCAATGTGATCTTCAAGTTGATCTCGCCATGTCATCATGTGCCACATCACCCATAGTTGCCACGTCACTGTTGATTTGTTTTCCAAGTCACCAAGGTCTATTTGCACATAGACCTATCAATGTACATCCATGGACAAGTCCATCTTCCATGATCAAGCTCACTTATGGTGCAGTCTCGTCGCTCCATGACTAAGTACAAGTCACAATCTGATTTAGTATAAAACCTCGCATGTTTTACATACCTTCGACCTGCCTATCCAAAGTCAAGTGCCTTTGTGCACCCTCGAGTCTTGCATGACTTAGTTCACCAACTCTGCGTAACCTCACATTTGAATCTCACGTCTCATAGAAGATTTCTGCCAATGCGTGTTTACGTGTACACACGCGTATCAAATCTCCCCTACTCTCGAGATCTTTTCCGATACTTCCCACATCCCTAGTCTACTTCACAAGTTCCTCAGGTTTTGCTCACCAACTCGTAAGACTTTACCTTGTTCCCTTGTCAATATGCCTTCCTCGTGCCAACCTGTGTGTCAAGCATTAGCCAAGGCTCGCCAACACTCGCATGATCCCGCAGTCTGAACTTAGGGGTCTAACAATAGCCGCATATGTAGTAACACAGAACGACGCCATAGGGGGCTTACGTGTAGAGCTATTGCACATAAGTTGTAACGTAGGATAGCCCCTCGTAATACTATTTGGCGGGGGGCTGTTACAGAAATTTATAGTAACTTTAAGGGTAGGATGATAAACCACCACATTATTATATTATTATCATAACCTATTGGACTAGGCCAATGAGCTTAACTCCTAATGGATAGTGAGCTACGAGAGAGGGATAGTGTGGGCTTGTACATAACCTTAAGCACAAGGATGACACGAAGCCTGACGGCTTGAAGCAACGAGCCTAACGGCCCATTAGCCTTGATGGGCTAGGGAACAAAGATGGGCCTGAGGGCTCATATTTGTATGCACCAATAGATAGGGTTTGACACCGAAGGTTCTATTGGACCGTATTTAACAAGAATATACTGAAAGAGAATAACTCGAACACATTTTGTTAAACATACGTGGTATGGTAAGACACACTTATTACATACAGAGTTCGCCAGTAGTGAAGCCAGGTACATACTAGAGAGGTCTATAGTTATCATGACCAATAACTCGAACACCTGTGGTAGATATGTAAATATACGCCACGCCTAGAACAACAGCAGGACACGTAGCTTCATTTGTCCACACATCTTTGTTGTACAACATAAAACGATACTTGACGGATATAATGATATCATTAATATTTTCTTTAATCAAAGCCAACGGCATGAATCCATAGTATATCATCTCCATAATATGAATATTCACATAATCCAGAGAATGACGTACGTTGCCATGAGTATCAATGACTATATGCATTGGAATATCGCATTCCTTTAACAGGCGTTGATGATGCACCATTCGACGAACAAACCGTCGTGATGACACATCATGGTCTCCATAATCCTCAACCTTGTCTGCATCCACTTTCATGTCTGTCAATTGCTTAGCAAACACTGTCTGCACATAATCACCACAATAAGCATTCTTAATAAGCTCTTGAATATCAAATGGCATCGCGTCCTAGTACTCCATGTATATTGATCTCTTAAGATTCGATAGGAGAGAGCAAGAGTAATGCACAGGCCACCAACGTATACATATATAACCATAACACAAGGGTTGGTGACGAAGGAGTTGGTAGAACGGATAAGGTGCTAGTGGCATATGCAGTAGCGCAGAACAACACTGTAGTGAGCATACGTGTAGAGCTATTGCACACTTATGTATAGATTAAACATTTATCATAACACACTTGGAGTCTCTCTCTCATACCCTGTTCTCTCTCTTTAATACAAAGATGGTGACATGGAGGATTGAAGTGAAGAAACCCTCTTAGAGATGCTCGATGTTATTAATATTATATTCGACGAATATTATGAAGTTGTAAGAGATATTTCCAAGATACTCTATACTAGAACACATATGTCTATCTATTATTGGCACAAGGTTAAGTCCATATTGGATGCTCGTCTTTGATGTCAATAATTGCGGCTGGTGGCTGGTAAGCATCGAATTTAGCGCCTACCAAAGTAGAAGTCAAATATGGTAGGCATTTCGGTGCCTACCATGCTTGGCCATATCTTCATTATCAAAGAGATGGCATATAGGCAGAGCAAAAGAAAGAGAGATGTGAGGTGAGAGAGAGAGAAAAAAGAGACACACAAAAAATATTCTGTGTATTTTTATGGGTCTAGTTTTCTCCTTGTAATTTTTCAATTTTCTTAGTAGTAAAATTCTTCTATCATTGTCCATAGTTTTTACCCTGATTTAGGAGTTTTTCACATAAAATCTGTTTGTTCATTACTATTCTTTCAGTCATATTTAGCTACGAACCTGCTCTAATCTGATCGATTTTCACAACAAGTGGTATTAGAGCGAGATGAGAAAATTACGACGCATTTTTTGGCGTAATCCGTTCGGAGTTTAGGTAAGCACAATGAAAGTTGGTGAACAGTAACCTTAAAGGTGACAACTGTTCATACATTTATTTCTTTATTAAACTGTGCAGTTATTGTAATTCAGGTATATAGTATTATTCACGTGTACGGTATTATTCATACATATGCATATGGTACTATTCACATATACGGTACTGTTCATACATACAAGTACTATTCACATAAAATAGTGGGAGCTAAATTCTGTTCATGATAGAAGCAATGGCAGCAAAATTTAACATTGAAAAGTTCAATGGGATTAATTTCTCATTGTGGAAATTAAAGATGAAGGCTATCTTGAGAAAGAATAATTGTCTGGCAGCCATTAGTAAACAGCCAGCTGGAATCACAAATGAAAAGTGGAATGAGATGGACGGGAATGCTATTCAAATCTTCATCTGGCACTAGCAGATGGGGTGTTGTCAAGCATAGAGGAGAAGAAGACGGTAAAAGAAATTTGAGATCATCTCACAAAATTATACGAGGCCAAATCACTCCATAATAAAATTTTTCTAAAGAGAAAACTATACACTTTACGTATGGCGGAATCCACTTCGGTGACGGAGCACTTAACTACTTTAAATACTATATTTTTTCAACTCACATCATTGGGGCACACAATAGAGATAAGTGAACGTGCAGAACTTCTACTCCAAAGTCTACCAAATTCGTATGATCAACTCGTCATCAATTTAACAAACAACACAGACATAATAGTCTTTGACAATATTACAGCTGCTATTCTAAAAGAAGAGAGTTGGCGTAAAAGTAAGGAAGATAGTATGGCAAATTCATAACAAGTGGTGGCCTTGATGGTGATGAGAAGAAGATCAATAGAACGCGGCCCATCAATAGAACGCGGCCCAAGTGGGAGTCATAGTCATGGTAGATCAAAATCCAAGAGTAAGAAGAATTTCAAGTACTACAATTATGGCAAGAAAAGGAACCTGAAGAAGGATTGCTAGAATTTGAATAAGAAAGATTTTATTCCTAAAGGAAATGTAGCAACTACTTCAGATGATGGAGGTGTAATGGTCTATGAAGCAGCAACTATTGGAGGTAAGAGAAGATTTATTGATATATGACTTTTCGATTCAGTAGCTACTTTTCATATGACCTCTCGAAGAGACTGGTTCCATCAATATGAATCTGTGTCTGGGGGATCTGTGTATAGCTGTAATGATCAAGCTCTGAAGAACCTTGGTATTAGCACCATCAAGCTAAAGATGTAAGATGGGACAACTCAGATTATTGAACAAGTGCGACATGTGGAGGGCCTGAAGAAGAATTTACTGTCTGTAGAATAACTGGATGATCTCAGTTTCAGATTTGATATCCAAAACAAGATCATGAAAGTGATTAAAAGAGCGCTGGTATTTATGGAAGCAGAGAAGATTACTGCAAATTTGTACATGCTAAAGGGAGCAACTTGGCAAGAAGGAGAGGCATCTGTTGCTATGACTGGTCCAGATGAAAAATCAGCAATGGCATGGCATAAAAAGATGAAGATACTTGCAAAGAAGAATCTACTTCCAAGTATCACAAAGGTATCATAACCCTTTTATGAGCATTTACATTGTGAGTAAGTAGCATCGATTGAAGTTCAATACATCAAAGTTCAGAAGTAAAGAAATTCTAGAATTAATTCACTCTGATGTATGGCAAGTACTAATTACGTTCCCTAGGAGGAGCAAATTTCTTTGTATCATTCATTGATGATTATTCGAGGAGATGTTGGGTGTTTCCTATTAAGAGGAAGGCAGATGTGTTTCCAACTTTCAAATTTTACAAAGCCCAAGTGGAACTCGAATATGGTAAGAAGATCAAGTGTTTGTGGTCAGATAATGGAGGAGAATATATTGGTAAAGAATTTGATGAATTTTGCAAGCAAGAAGGCATTAAAAGGTAATTCACGACAGCATACATTTCTCAACAAAATGGAGTAGCAGAGTAGATGAATAGAACTCTGTTGGAAAGAACAAGAGCAATGTTAAGAACTACAAGCTTAGATAAGAAATTCTGGGCTAAAGCAGTCAATACCACCTGTTATGTGGTGATCAAGCTCCATCAACTACAATTGAGTTGAAGACGTTGATGGAGATATGGACTGGTAAACCAATGGATTATTCTAACCTCTATATATTTGTAAGTCCTACCTATGTGATGTTCAATGCCCAAGAAACTACCAAGTTGGATCAAAAATCTAGAAGATGTATTTTCTTAGGATATGCTGAAGGAGTAAAGGGGTATCGTCTATGGGATCCCACTGCCCACAAGATTGTTATCAGCAGGGATGTTATCTTCATGGAAGATAAGGATCAAGAGCAAGCAAACATTGTTGGCACCCTACAAGAGAATCTAAAGACCACAACAGTACAGGTAGAAAGAGAATTTGATCAAAATGTTTCTTTTGAAGCTGCACCAGAGCACGAGGAGGAAGAACCAGTCGAATCTGATGTTTCAAATACTTGGAGAATAACTCGCATAAAAAGAGCACGGAGTTGGCACTCAAATTATATTATGGAGAGCAATATTGCATCCTGTCTTTTAACTGAGGACAGAGAGCCATCAACTCTTCAAGAAGCAATGAATAGTTTAGATGTATCTTAGTGGATGGCAGCAATGCAGGAAGAAATTGAAGCTCTACATAAGAATAAGCCATGGGAGCTGGTATCACTACCACAAGGAAGAAAGCCCATTGGCAATAAATAAGTTTACAAGATCAAGCGGAGTGGTGATGATCAAGTGGAGCGATATCGTGCTAGATTTGTGGTAAAAGGATATGCTTAGAAAGAAGGTATTGATTTTAATGAAATATTTTCTCCTATAGTTCGACTCACTATAGTTCGAGTAATCTTGGCGATGTGTGCTACATTTGACTTGCATCTTGAGCTGTTAGATGTGAAAACTACATTTCTTCATGGAGATCTTAAAGAAGAAATTTATATGCTCCAGCCAGAAGGTTTTGAAGAAAAAGGGAAAGAGAACTTGGTTTGCAGGCTAAACAAATATCTTTATGGTTTAAAGCAGGTGTCGAGGCGTTGGTATAAGAGATTTGATTCCTTCATCATGAGCCTTGGATACAACAGACTGAATGCAGGCCCTTGTGCACATTTTAAGAGGTTTGAGAAAGATGATTTTATAGTCTTGCTATTGTATGTAGACGACATATTGGTAGCAAGCCCCAACAATGAATGTATCAAAGAATTAAAGGCACAATTGGCTAAGGAATTTGAAATAAATGACTTGGGACCAACAAATAAGATTCGAGGGATGCAAATTCATCGAGATAGAAATAATAGGAAGATTTGGCTTTCTCAGAAGACTTATTTGAAGAAGATCTTGCGGCTATTTAACATGCAAGATTGTAAGTCAATTTATACCTCTTTTGTTGTTAATTTCAAGTTATCCTCAAGTATAAGTCCTAGCAATGAATAAGAGAGGATGGAGATGTCTCGAGTATCGTATGCATCAGTAATGGGAAGATTAATATTCGCTATGATTTGTATAAGACTAGACATTACACATGCAGTGGAAGTGGTTAGTCGATACATGGAAAATCCTAGTCGAGAGCATTGGAATACTGTTAAGAGGATTCTCAAATATATCAGGGAAACCTCAGATGTTGCATTATGTTATGGAGGATCAGATTTTACTGTCAAAGGATATGTTGGTGCTGATTATACAAGTGATCTTGATAAATGTAAATCCACTATAGGATATGTGTTTACACTAGCTAAAGGAGCTGCGAGCTGGGTTTCAAAACTACAGTCAGTTGTGGCTACGTCAACAACAGAAGCAAAATTTGTACCAGTTACACAAGCCAATAAAGAAGCAGTGTGATTGAAGATGTTGTTGGAAGAACTTGGGTATAAACAATAAAATATTACTTTGTTTTGTGATAACCAAAGTGCTTTACATATTGTAAGGAATCCAGCATTTCATTCAAAGACAAAACACATTCGAGTTCAATACCACTTCTTTCGTGAGAAAGTGGAAGAAGGAACAGTGGGTATTCAGAAAATTCATACCATGGATATCCTTGCAGATTTTATGACAAAAGCAATCAACATTGACAAGTTTATGTGATGTCGATCCTCGTGTGGCCTGACAAAGACGTAAGCAACATGAAGCGGCAAGGTAGAAAGAATGGTGTGAAGATATGATTGATTATAAATCAAATCTTCAAGTGGGAGAATTGTCAATAACTGCGACAGTGGAAGTCAAATATGATAGGCATTTTAGTGCCTACCATGCTTGGTCATATCTTCATTCTCCTGCCTAAGATGAACAAAGAGATGTCATATGGGCAGAACAAAAGAAAGAGAGACGGGAGGTGAGGGAGAGAAAAAAAGAGAGAGACCAAAAATTATTCCTTGTATTTTTGTGGGTGTAGTTTTCTCTTTGTAATTATCTAATTTTCTTATTAGTAAAATTCTTCTATCATTGCCCGTCGTTTTTACCCTAATTAGGGGTTTTTTTACATAAAATATGTGTGTTCATTACTATTCTTTCAGTCCTATTTAGCTGCAAACTTGCTCTAGTCTGTTCGATTTTCACAACATCTGGGAGTTATTTAAAGATGTCGTGAATACTATTCAGTTCAATGAACTTGAAGCAGTTGCACATTCTGTTGTACATGGAGCTGTGGAACGTTGTAAGATATTATGTGATAAATACTGCAGAGTTGGTGGAACAAATATCATCCTTAAAAGGATATTCTCATTATTCCATGCGTGATTATCAGATACATCGGAATGCTCAAGATCAACGTTGAAGGGATAAGATTATGATGGAAAGGGATAAAGAGTTTAAACGACGTGAGGAGATACGTAAGGGTAAACGAAAGGTTCTAGAAGAAGAAGATAAGAGGAAGAAGACTGCTGACTCACAACATCCGTTGTTCAAGCCACGTCAGTTGGTTATACAAAATTAATTGTAAATAAGAAACTCTGTCAATAAGAGGCTCATCAAGGCTACTGGGCCATTAGGCCAGTTGCTTCAGGCCGTCAGGAGGATATACCCTTTGATATTCAAGAGTTGGTGAAGAAGTGTTATTATCAAGACTGGGTTCGTGAGAACTTTGATAGGAAGATGGAGAAGTCGGTGCAAGCTAAACAAAAGGTTCATTGTGGTCCATCCTTGGAGAAGCTTTTGAGTCGCCTCTGTACGTTAAAAAGGTTAATTACTCAACAGGGTGCAGTTGTGCAAGTGGTAGTTGATTTGCATTGGAGGCTAACATATGTTAAGAGCTTTATGCGCATGTATGCATACTTTCATAACATACGAAATTTGGAGTATCATTATGCGATGTATGATATACTCTTTGCGATAACGAGATCTAACGCTGGACGATATTTGCTATTCAAAGGTAACACCTGGATGCATGTTCCAGATATGCCAGTACATGATGGTAATGGTGCTGTGATGATAAAGATATTAGTTGATGATGTTCCAGATATTAGTTGTTGGCCATGAACAATTTGTTCGTCTGTGATGTACCTGGCGTCACTACTGACGCACTCTGTATGTAATAAGCATGTCCTACCAAGCCACATATGCTTAATAAAATATATTCGAGTTATTTACTTTCTGTATATTCTCGTTAAATACATAGAACGTTCTATGTCAAACCCTATCTGTTGGTGTATACAGAACTAAGCCCTCGGCCCATCTCTGTTCCCTAACACATTAAGGCTATGGGCCGCCAGGCCACTTTTGCGATCTTTTATATGGTAAGGGCATGCTTCTAAGGCTCTTTGAGTTTTATCTATTATTCCAAATTTGAGGATAAAGAGGTTTTGTTTGTTGATCAACACCTTAACTAAACCTACCTTCTTTTAGTTTGCATGTTCCCAAGATTGCATCCCCGAGTATTTAGACTTTTTTAAATAAAGAATCTAACTAATGAAGAGTTTTATTTTGGTTGCACCGTGTTTCAAGATGTCCTTAGGAGGTGTAGTAGTGGTCTATCCATAGTCTCTTTTAGGGGGGCAGATAGCTTAGATTATTGAAGGGGGGCATGTTTCCTACAAGTCGACACCAAATCTTTCTAAGGTTGACAAGTTTTTTTTTTCCAAATTCTACAACTTCCTCGTATAAAGAGAAAGGAAAAGCAAAAAATAAAGTCCGCCCTTGATTAATTCCAAACAAATACCATGCTCCGACTTAAGTTGAAGAATAATTCTAGAGTCCATCATTGACAGGAAAGAAATGAAGGTATGAAAGGATGGAAGCCATCTATTTTAGGTAAGTAGGAACATAATGTTGGACAAATTAATATTTCCTAAAATAAAAAGGCTGAAAAAGGTTAATCGTAGTTTAAAGGATGAAATTCTAAGCTAAAAGGCAACTAGTCAAAGCAAGAGCCAAAAACCACCGAAACTAATAAAAGGGACAAAAATAAGACATAAATGTGAGAGAATGGACTTAACAGTTTAAAGCAAAGGAATGAGAGTAGGAAAACCTTTATGAATAAGTCAAAAAGAGAGTCGAGATTGCAAAAGCAAAAGAAACTAAGAGGAAATTTGAGAAATAAGCTATGGAAGTGGATTAGGAAGTATAAAAAGTTGGAAGCTATTAAAGGAGCAAGAAGGAACATCCTCTCTCCAAAGCATGTCTGGGACTCAAATTACCAAAAGTTTTAATATATTTTTGGTGCATATGCAATATTGGATTGGATGTTTTTTATGATCTTTGATTTTTGGTATATATGCAATGTTTAATTAGATGTTTTTATGAAAATCTATGATTGATACGGGTCCTTAGATATCTGTAATTTCTATGGTTTAACTTCTAAGTAAAGATTATCCACACATTTCCAAGATTAACGTAAAAGCTTCGGGCTTTTCAGGCAAAGGGCAGTTTGTTCGGGCTTCAACAGCCTACTCATGCTATTGAGATAATGTTCAGGCCGACTGGGCTTTGTCCCGAGCATGGATGATGAAAAATTTAGGCCGAGGTCGGGCCATAAGAACCCAGCCCCTATCTGACTTGTTCATCCCTGAGGTACGAGCTATAAAAGCAACAAAAACAATGAAATTTTAGTGAAGTGGCCACTACCAAAGTTCCAGTGTCCTCACCAAGAACGACAGCTCGGGCACCATCATTTCCTGCGTAACTGGTCCACTCTCGACCAATTTTCTACTCAGCCAATCAGTTAAGGATAAAAATAGCCATAGCGTGTACAAGTACAGTCTCTGCTATTCTTGCCCGACATAAATGACTCAGTACAAGTATGGTCTCTGTTTTCATGACCAAAAGTAAATGTAAAGGTGTTCCAATATGCCTCGAGAAAATAAATCAAGTATACCATGACAATGTTCCTGAAATAGGCTCCAACCAGAAGAATGAACAAGGCCACCAGCATTGAGAACATTCAGGTGGACAGATTAGATGCCTGCGATTTCAGGCTACACAAGATGAACCGGAAGTCATTGTCTGCTGAGTATTCCTCAGTTGCTTTTGTGCACTTCCCATGCAGCTACGAGACTAACCAATTTCAGCTTTTAAGTCTCTCAAAGAAATAGAGGTAGCCCATGTCCTTTGGAGGATTTATGGAGGCGCCAACCTTGTTATCATTGAAAATAGCCCACCTACCATCTTTAAAGATATGTGCGACATAATGGCCACATTGGGTTGAGGTTCCCATGTGGCTTACTATTCCAAAAAGTCTGTATCCTGCATAGGAACACGAAACCAAGTCTTTAGGTTGGAAATTTTCATGTCGCAAGCAGCATGATCGAACCAATAATCACTTCTCCACATTCATCAGAGTAAAATCCTTACATGAAGAATTTACTAGTGTATCACATTTGAGGAGAAAAAGAAAAAAATATTAGAGTCAAGGGATCAGAAGTAAAATTCGAACAACTTCGTCAGCTTAGTTGGAGCCATAACCAAAAACAAAACTGTCACAACTATGGCTAAATTTGTGGCAACATTTTTTCACAGTGAAGATTTTAAACAGTCAACGAGAATTCAGGTTTAATGACAGGTTCAATCCTAATTGTTTCTGGTAACAAAGCACCTGGACTAATTAAATAAATAGGCAAAGGGAATCCCCGCACAAAATACAGAATCCTAAAGGCCATATAAGCAGTTAAATTCCTTAAGCTCCTAGCAACACAAGAAAGACGGGGTAGAAAATTCAGTTAATTAAGAATTGCAAAAGCTATTCTAAAGCAACAATTCTGTTGAGAGAAGCAATGAACAAGAATATGGTAAAGAAACTAACTGCCTCCTCCATCCGGCAGCCCTGTATCATTTGAAGCAGGTGCAGTAGTTGATGAGGTGACATCCATATCAGATGAAAGAGACGCATCAGGATTGCTGAATATCCAATCTGTTGCTTTTTCAATATCACCACCCTGTGAAATGCAAACAAAGTAGCAACTCAAAATTCAACTGTGCCTGTAAAACTGTGAATTAACTACATCTTTATCCCAAAAGTTAAAGAAGATTACAGATTGCTTCAGCGCCTTTCGAGCAACTGCTTCTTGAAAACCAAATGAGATTAAAGTATCAACTTTTGATTGGTCGATTTCAACTCCCTGTCTCCCTTGGGAAATAGGAGCATCTATATCTGAAATTAGATAAGCACCTCAAATCTATATGCTTTCACAAAATTACCACCAGTAGTAGAAACTTATTTAGATAGAGACTTGCTTCACTAAGCACTGATCTTTTTCAAGATAACAAGGCTTCTTAGATACCTGGGTCGTCCATGTAAGAAAGCAACCAGTTCATTGCCTCTTCTACTCCAACATTTGAGGTGTTTATGGCAGCTTTCTGACAATGAAGCTGGTTGAAGCCCATTGAGACAAGTTGAGATACAATGTCTTCACTGGCAACAATATTAGCCTTATTAGCTTCCACATCTCCCCCAGAAACTGTTTAATGTAAATTTAACATAAGAAAATTATGAACTTCTCCAAACAGATTAAGGAAATAAAAGAATGCAATCAAACCATAAGACGATAACATCAAACCTCATAGGTAATATATACCACATAAACCAATCTTAAACACAAACGAGATGCATATGATATCTAAAGGTTTCCAAACTAATGAACGAGTTGCACCCAATACTTGCTGTTTTTCTATTATTCCACACCAAAGGCCAAATTGTACGTAGATTCTACTAGAAGATAAGCTAAATTATGAACATTGTCTGTACTTTCAAGAAATTATAAAAAACAAAAGAATTCATAAACTCCACAAATCATCATCTACCACTTTCAGGTAGCAGCTCCTCCCCTGGCTGAAGGCCCTTGCTCCGCATGTGGCTAATGTCTATGATATCAGGAACATCAATATATACATCTGGGAGATGACAAGCAATCAGGAAAACTAAAGAGTTCAATATGAGAAGAATCAAGAGAAAATAAGGGAACAAAAGAAACAAAACCGAAAAAACATTACCAAGCTTTTTTGGCACCCAGCCTTCCTCCATAACAAATTTCCGCATGTGCAACACCAAATAATCAGGGAATGAAGTCAGCCCAGCAGTCCTGCAGCACAGTAAAAAGTTATGGTATGGAAACAATATTCTCATCAGTTTAGCACTAATGCATCATCAGCATACCCTTCACTACTATTCCTCTTAGATCTGAGAACATTACGAATCTTACTTTAGTGCTGTGGTCTTAGCCTTCAAGGCAGTGCTATAAAAATCTTGAATCTCCTCTGCAGCTGAAAAGTTAGCAAGACATGCTTCTAGAGGAACCCTTGGCCGCACAATTTCGTCAATAGACCTGTCATCATCGGCATGCTAAGCAAAAATGTTTAAAGTCAAAACTATGCACCAAAGTACTTCTACTTACACATCCTTCCCTTCTGAAACTTTTACCGCTTTCAATTTCTGAAAAGCATCAAGTTCATCTAAACTCACAAAAAAAGAGAGAATTAGCAGTCATACACACATTTACCAAGAAACAAGAAGAATAAAGAGGAAAACACACCTTTATTAATGGCCTCATGTAATGGAATATTCACAGAAAGAATATAATCAAGTCTTCTATTATAAGCCACCTTTCCAGAAGAACACAAGATACGATCTTCAATACCGAACTTAAAACTCCTAGAAGGGTCTAATTCAGGTCTCCCATGATTAGCACGTTCAACTTGGTCAAGGAAATGCAGGAAGAATTCCAATGCATCCTACAAAAGAGTTGAGAAGAGACACCCAATAAACCAGTTAAGGGTGGTATGTTATGTTCCTCCAACCAATTAAGGTTTGAACAATTGTGCACTGGATTATGGTACCATAGTACTATTATGCCCTATTTCTAATCATTTTAATCTAAGTTAATTTGAAACAAACTCCTCTCTCTCCTAACAGACAGAAGTAATAATTGCAAACAAAATGCCCTTCAAGTTCATCTACAAATATTTTAAGAAACTGCCAAATAGATACACCACTGCCTAAGAAATTTCTCTTTTCATAGAGATTGCACATATTCTGCAGCAACTTGATGTATGATTAATAAATGGTTCTGTTCCTGCCACCTATCCCAACAACTCCAGGTAACTGGAACTAATAAGAAATGAAGATAAACTATCCATCTCCGCAGTTTTCCTAAGGCCCTGGAACCTTGATTCCTTGTTTTTCCTGGTAATAACCGAACATTATGGGTTTTTCTTATCCTTTTTCTCTTCGAGAATGATCATCAGTTTCAAGAAATTTAGGTCTATCAAGCAGAGTCATCATGCAAATAATAGTTCTTGGATTAGATTCAACATACCTGTTGCCTCATTGATGAAAACTCTGGGTGGTTAGCAGCAATAACAGCTTTGAACATGCGAGGCGGTATTCCTTCCTGTTTCTATTGTTTTCAGAGATTAGACAAAACCCCAAAAAAAAACAAAAGTGATATAAATCATATTTAAAGACAGGAAAGTAATGTCAAATGTTGAAGAACAGAAACTAATAGTGTGAAATTGTAATGCAATCGGATATAAGCACACAAAATAAGCCATAATTTCCATTGGGTATCCAGTAAAATTTGATAAATAACAGCCCTTTTTTCTTTTTGGAAAGGAACATGTAATTGTTAACTCTAATGAGTGAATCCAAAACTTGACAAAAAATTCTTAAAAGAAGCTTATCAGTTAATACTTTCATGATCATCACATGTTATTCAAAAATCTCCAATATTAAAACACATGGTCACCGGTCACCCTAGTTGGAGACACATAATAAGTGCTTACATCATTTCTTGATATTGCAGCATTCACCTCATCATCTTTCTGTTACATACAAAAAGTATAATAGCAATCAGAACAACAACCAATAGCATAAAGGATGAGGTAATGCTCCACTGGCTATACCTCCAGCGCTGGAAATGAGTATTTGCCAGATAGTAATCCATGTGCCAGTTTTGTTCTGTCACACAAGGATGAATCCTTAACTAGAAGATCGATGAATAGACGTGAAATAATATCTTTCCCATTCACTAAGTAAAGTTCATTACATAGATAAATTGGTGAGTGGTAATGGTTTGAAATACCAAAAAATAAAAGGAAAAATATGAAAAATTTGAGAAGCAACAAAAGTTAAACAGGAATAAGACAGAGCACAAGAGAAATTAATAGTTAGATTAATTAAAAAAACCACTAAACCATCCAATAAAACAACGACCATGATTTCAGTTATTGGCATTCATAACATGCAGACTACTTACAACTGCATATTTAGATCCACGGTTGGATCAGCTGGAGCCATCTCAAACGCAATTTTTAAGCTTCGAGTCAAATAGTATCTGCCCACAGAAGGATAGAACGAACAACATATACACATTAACAGCATAATGCAGTGGATGTTAAAATTCATATGCTCATTTAAAATCAAAGGCAAACAAGAACACAAGTCAAACTACAGACGATGCAAATGAGAATTAGTTTCATTGTTTTGTTAGATATTACTTTTAGATATTAAAAAAGGAACTATTTTAATTTTCGATTGTCTTTGTCAGTTTAGGATTTTTAGTCTATTAGTGAACGATAAGAATCCTTATTATAGTAGGATTCTTTTCATGTTTTGGCAATTCAAACTAGAGCCCTTATTTTAGTAATTTTAGGAATAAGATAGCAAGATTCATAAATAAACAAGGCTGAATGCTTCAACTGTGACAAAATAAGAGTTTTCTGATTATGAATTTCACAATTATTAGTGTGAGCTGATAATCTTTACGTAATCTCATTTTGAGTTTTTCTTCTTCACTAACACGTATAGATAAACTTCAAATCTGCTATATTTTACTTGGTTCTTATTTTAGCTTAGGATTTTGCTCCTATTCCAATTAGAGATGACAATCGGCCGGGCAGGGCCAGGCTTGCAACGTCAGGGCCAACTTTTTACTTTTAAAAAAAAAAATTTGTTGCCTGTTGGGCCTGGGCAGCCAGGGCTTGCCAATACTACTTCCAATTGTCAATTAGCTTAAAAGTATGCTTGGCAACCCAAAGTCAATGGAGAAAGCCCGATTTGATTGGTCTTTGGGCCAGGCTCGGACCTAGGAAAAAAAATGGGGCTACAGGCTTGGTCCAAACCCACCCAAATTTCGTCCAAAACCTGATCAGGCCTATAAAAAATCACTGGTTCAGGGGCCTGTGCCATTTCTCTTCAAAGCTATCCTGTAGCATCTCTAAATCATGCAATCATGCAGGTATAAGACTAACCTTGAACAGAATGAATGTGTTGAGAACACAACCTGCATTGTTGCAGCCATGTAGCAACTGCAAGAAGGATACATTAGAATGGAGAGAACAAAAATGTGTTATTTCTGGAAGAACTTTCCAAGAGCAATATTACCTGTTACCAAGATTCACAAGCCCTGTATATCCAGGTCCAAAGATTGGTTCAACAGCCTCCCCACTTTCTTGAATTCGGTTCCAATCAAAGTTGGTATTCTGATCAAGTTCTCTTTCAGCGGTAGTCATTTCAGTCTAAAACCAAAGGAAATATTATCAGCGGGGACAAATGAGGGAACAAAAAAGATACAACAAAAATAACATCCAGTATTCTAGTTTAACACGATCAAATCTAATATTTCCCAGAAAACTAAACAACACAAACCCACCAACCTAGAGACAAAATATCAAAAACATCAGAATTAGACTGTCAGTTTAAACCATCAAAATGAAAAAAACTAGCACTCAAGTTACAGCTACAGTATATAGTAATGCTAGCTAGCAGTCAATAAACACTGCTTTGTCAGTAATCTACAAACATGAAAGGAGCTAAGGTTTTAATTTTTTATCATCTTTTGATTGCTCTTCTCTTGTTAATTAATATAGGTATAGCACAGGTCCACAGCATCAGTTTGGAATTAAAGAAAAGGACTTAACTCCCAAAGTAATAATTGTTCTGGGAAATCTTAATCATTATATGAACAATGGGTTTCTATTCTTATGTTAAGCAGCAGTTAATTTTGTAACAGTTCATGATCACCATTTGCACATATTCATTATTGAGAACTCTCAACATCAACTATTCCCTTTGAAGATATTTCCCAAACCACAAAGACAAAGAAGGCAGCCACAGCATGAACCTTTTCTTATCTAAATTTTAAAAGCTACTAACAATCATGCATAGTCCCACATGCAAATAAATAGTAAGCAGTCCCATGTCAATGACAAGATAAAACTCCAAAACATACGTCAAAGCTTACCTTCTGCAGTGAAGAAAAGTCAATGCCAAAAAATGCTAGATGCTGCGCTAATAATGGGTCCAGAACACTATCATCCTCTGGGTAAGAGAAAACATCTGAGCTGCCACAACACATAATGGTCGTGAATTCCAGGAACATGGACCCAACAGATCTCAATCAACAGATTATACAATAAACACTAAACAAATTAAAAAAAAACCACAGTCTCTATGTTCTTCCAATCTACTAGTTCAATCTGCTACAATTACCGAAATCATGTTCAGCTGTGGAGAGCTAAATACTTTACCCTATATCTACATGATCAGCATCAGCGAAATATTGCAAAAGCACTATTCATCACAACCTCTATTTACAAGTCACATCTATGTCTCTTAATATTAAACGAAGTCATCGAGACTTAGAATTTATAAAAAAACACCTGTACCCCTATTTGAAGTGTCCATACTACATTCAGAGACTATTGGCATCTAATACCATTTGGAACTCCCTAATATTATGATAATTCAATCCCCAAACATAACATATTTATTTGAAGAAATGCACCATTTGATTATGTCGATAAGTATCCAACATATAATTAAACATCGTATTTTGGAAATTATTGCTACCGGAGATGCAGCTTGGTATTACCTGCTGCTTCCAAATCAGCTGTAATCGTCCCAAGCTTCACTGATAGGGGATAGCCTGTTTTTTTATAGTATTCAATCGCATGATTGTTGCCACCAGTTCCATCCCAATTTCTTCTCCCACAAAGGATGGTCCCGTCAGTAAGATTGAGCCACAGATTATCTTTTTTGTCACATTTCGCACATTTCCATCCAGAAGGGGGAACAATAACACCATTGTCAATCTGCTGCAAATTCAGTGCATATGCACTAACCTGCTTCTTATCAGCTGTCCAAGCGGCAAGTGTCTCTTTTCTCTCTGCACCTTCAGCCATCAAAACAGCATCAACAGCCAATCTTACCTGTAGAATTCCAGTGCAACGATTACCAACATTTAAACCTTGATTCTAGCTAATGTAGATTTATCATCACACAGAAAATAGCACAACTAAAATGTACCTTTTCAGGCAGCTCGACAGAAGGAAATGGAAGACTAACATAGTCTGGCAACATGACTATATTGTATGTTTCATCATATTCTGGTTCATTGTTTTCAAATCCTCCATCAACACCTACAAATAGATAAGAAAAAAGATTGTATTAATCTGTTTCATTACCGGCATATTACAATTGTAACATAACACGTCAAAATAAAGAACACACGCCTATATGGAGTTACCTATAGCCAAAAGAGCAGGCTTCTTTGAAGGCCTGTCTTCAGGGGCAGGCTTCTTTGTGTACTTTATGTGCAAATACACGGGATTTCCAGTCTTCTCATAGTTCCAACCCACATAGTCCTTCCCGAAAGCAAGAAAGCTGTTCATATCAATGAACAACCCACCTTCCGACTTCTAAGATTCATGATACGTATATACCAAATTGTTAATACAAATTAAACATACATGAGACAAGACGTCAAAGAACAGGAAAAACTCCAATAAGATTGACTGTAGAAAAAGGAGTCTTGCAGGACCCTAGCATTGAACTCCAAGATACAAATTTCTATAAGAGAAAGAAAGGGAAATAAGAAGAGTACGGGAGAATCGAAGGAGACGCAGCACTCTTGCTTGTAGATGCGATTGGTGGGTTCGGGGATCCGAACCCGAGAGAGATTGGATCGGAGCAGCTCCATCCTAACAGTGCTCTTCTTGTATTGTAGTTTCTTGTTTCCGGGTCTAGAAAGAAAGAGAAACCTTGAGTTTCTATGGCTCTAGAGTAGACCTCATGAAAAAAGATAGTGAGGTACTTGGCTTGTCTAGGGGGAAAACAAAGGTCTTTTCCTCATTTCCAACTCTTTTTATCTCTCGGCTTTAACGCGGACACGAAGCCACCAGTACGTCAGCGCCAATACCAGCTTTTTCTGTTTATGCTTTTCAAATTTTTATTATGTTAGTCCTTCTAAAAGTAGATCAATTTTGATCTTTTTCAATTCCTACATCTTCCCTATCTTTATTTCCGTTGGAAAATGTTAGGATGAAATATCTGAGCCCACTTTTTAAAAGGATTTTAGGCTCATCTTATGTTGTAATATAGTCTATAATATCATATCAAAATTGTTAGCCAAAAGACTCAAAGATTCCCTAGCTTGTCTTATTGATTCCTCTCAAGTAGTCTGTATAAAAGGAGGAACGTTGAGGATACCATCTTGGGGAGGAACGTTGAGGATACCATCTTGTTATCGTAATAACTCTTTAAGAACTACAATAGAAAGCACAAGTGAAAATTGTTTCATCAAGGTGCTTTCACATAGCTTTTAACTCCAATGAATGGATCTTTATTCTAAACACTCTAAAAGCTTTTGGCTTTCTTGATATATTTTGGCTAGATTGAACATTGCATAACCTTTACTTCTTTTTCCATTTTGACGAACAGAGAACTTACTAAGGTAATTAAGCGAGGTAGAGGTTTGAGACAAAGAGATTAACTATCTCCTTATCTCTTTACCTTAAGTATGCAAGTGTTAATTAGATTGGTTAATATGGTTATTTCCCAAGATCATAAGCTTAAGTATCATTCTAATTTAAGTAATTAAGAATTTGCAGCTTAAGTTTTGTTAATAATCTCATTTTATTCTCTAAAGCAGATGCTAACTTTATTAGTACACTTATGTCATCTTTGAACATATTTAGATTGATGTCAGGAATGTCTATAAACAAAAATAAAAGTTAGCTCTACATTATAATTGGTGCTCAACATAAAACTTTATGGCTTTCTAGCTTGACATGGTCGAAATCCATGAAACCCCTTGACATATCTAGGCGTTCCAATATCCTCCAAAAGGCCAACATAACTAGAATTCACTCCATTTATTAACAAGATACAGAAGAGATTATTGAGTCGTTGCAATAAGAACCTTACAATGGCAAGAAGGCTTTAATTAATCAATTAAGTAGTCAATAACATCCACATTTATTGTTCATCACATGTTGTGTTTCCCCTTAATATTATTGAAAATATTAAGAAAATGATGAAAGAGCTTTCTCTGGTCTAAGAGTGACTCAAGGAAAGCTTTAGCAAAAGGTAAAATAGAAGGAGCTTTGGTTGCCAAAGGAAAAAGGGTGATTAATTAAGGAGCTTTGGCCAGACTGAACATTGCATAACCTCTGCTTCTTTTTCCATTTTGATGAATGGAGAACTTATTAAGGTGATTAAGCGAGGTAGAGGTTTGAGACAAAGAGATTAACTATCTCCTTATCTCTTTACCTTAAGTATGTCAGTGTTCATTAGATTGGTTAATATGGTTATTTCCCACGATCATAAGCTTAAGTATCATTCTAATTTAAGTAATTAAGAATTTGCAGCTTAATTTTTGTTAATAATCTCATTTTATTCTCTAAAACAGATGCTAACTTTATTAGTACATTTATGTCATCTTTGAACATATTTAGATTGATGTCAGGAATGTCTATAAACAAAAGTAAAAGTTAGCTCTGCATTATAATTGGTGCTCAACATAAAACTTCATGGCTTTCTAGCTTGACATGGTTGAAATCCATGAAACCCCTTAACATATCTAGGCATTCCAATATCCTCCAAAAGGCCAACATAACCAGAATTCACTCCATTTATTAATAAGATATATAAGAGATTATTGAGTTGTTGCAATAAGAACCTTACAATGGCAAGAAGGCTTTAATTAATCAATTAAGTAGTCATCAACATCCATATTTATTGTTCATCACATGTTGTGTTTCCCCTTAATATTATTAAAAATATTAAGAAAATGATGAAAGAGCTTTCTCTAGTCTAAGAGTGACTCAAGGAAAGCTTTAGCAAAAGGTAAAATAGAAGGAGCTTTGGTTGCAGCTTTGGTTGCCAAAGGAAGAAGGGTGATTAATTAAGGAGCTTTGGCCAGATTGAACATTGCATAGCCTCTGCTTCTTTTTCCATTTTAATGAATGGAGAACTTACTAAGGTGATTAAGCAAGGTAGAGGTTTTAGACAAAGAGATTAACTATCTCCTTATCTCTTTACCTTAAGTATGCCAGTGTTCATTAGATTGGTTGATATGGTTTCCTAAGATCATAAGCTTAAGTATCATTCTAATTTAAGTAATTAAGAATTTGCAGCTTAAGTTTTGTTAATAATCTCATTTTATTCTCTAAAACAGATGCTAACTTTATTAGTACATTTATGTCATCTTTGAACATAT
>JAOQML010000005.1:24226794-24243431 GCA_027568935.1 Erythroxylum urbanii
AGTTAGCTCTGCATTATAATTGGTGCTCAACATAAAACTTCATGGCTTTCTAGCTTGACATGGTTGAAATCCATGAACCCCTTGACATATCTAGGCATTCCAATATCCTCCAAAAGGCTAACATAATCAAAATTCACTCCACTTATTAACAAGATATATAAGAGATTATTGAGTCGTTGCAATAAGAACCTTACAATGGCAAGAAGGCTTTAATTAATCAATTAAGTAGTCAACAACATCCACATTTATTGTTCATCACATGTTATTTTTCCCCTTACTATTATTAAAAATATTAAGAAAATGATGAAAGAGCTTTCTCTGGTCTGAGAGTGACTCAAGGAAAGCTTTAGCAAAAGGTAAAATAGAAGGAGCTTTGGTTGCCAATGGAGGAAGGGTGATTAGGTATTTTATCAATTAAAGTAACTAATAAAATGGTCTTGATCAAGAGGATATGGAGAATATTAACTGATAAGTAGGTGTTGCAGTTGAAGTGAATTTATGCACCTCATTTTGAGGGTGATAATTTCTGGTTTATGGAGCCTAAATACAATTCTTTATAGACCATGATAAATATGCTCAAGCTAAGGGTAATTGTCAGTTCACATTTTCCACATTGGAAATGGTTTCTCCACCTCTTTTTAACACCATAATTGAATCTCTTGTAGTCCTTTGACTAATGCTAATGATCTACAAATACTTAAAGGGATCATACTAAAGCTAGTTTTAGTTAATAAGGCTCTCAACTTAGTTAATGCTCATCTGCAACTCCTGCTAAGCTCACCTGTAAAACCAAATTCTTGAGATCTCTTTAAATCTGAATAGGAGGGATACTATCACTTTAAGCAGACACTCCTTAAGGGGTTCATAAATAGTTCTTGCAATGAACTTTTAAAGAACCAATGATCAAAAGTGAAGCGATATAAGTAAGTTTACAAGTTTGGCCAAGAGCCTCCTTCATACTCTAGTTAGCACTCAAAAGGAAACTAATCACTTTAAATAAAATAACAAAATTCCTACACATATATGATCAATGTTTCTTTTTCCATCAAGAAAAGGAATTAGTAGAGCATCTAGTCTTTGAATGCTCCTTAATTTCAATAGTTTATAATAGAGTTCCATTCTTATGTAATATTTTCACTCCTCCTTAAAATGGCAACAACTAATTAAAAAAGCTTATCTTAGATAGACTTTAAGTAAAGACGACCTTATTATGTATAAAATTTCGCTTAATCAACACTATATATTGTTTATGGATGAAAAGGAATAGGAGAATATTTTATAGCAAAAAAACCACATATAGATGGTTGCACTTGAAAGGGGATTACTCAATCCAATCAGGGAGCAGATTGCTACTCATCAAATTGGTCTACAAGTAAGTAGAAAAATAGCTTCAAAGTGGACATTATAAGTTAGGAGGCCTCTCCATGCAATATAGAAGTGCATGACTTAGATGGAACCTTAAGTCATGGCTTGATGTTTCATGTTGCAACCTCTCATCATTCATGTAACATGACTTTGGGAATGACTTTTGACTCTTGAACCTTAGTTGTAGTCCAATTAGAATCCAAGTTTTAGTCTAACTATAATATATCCTAATACGATACAAATTTTGTCGCATTTTAAATGTACTTAACTCTAATTATCCTTAATATATTAAATTAATTTCTCAAAAATATATCTAAATACTTTTAAAATAATTTTTCTTTAACTTTAGACCTTTTATTTTATCTATAAACTCCAACATTAAATTTTGGATAAGAGTAAGTACATTTTATTATACGTGGGATTTCTATTGGGATATTATTGTTATTGTTGTTGTAGTAAGTACATTCTATTGCAACTCATACTTACATATTTTTCGATACTTGATATTTTCCTAAACTTTAAGTCAATTTATTCAAATTCTCTTCTTTTAACTTTTAGTTAAGGTTTTTAACATCATACAATATTACTCCAGTCATATATTTAACTACACATAAAAATAATCTTTATTTTTTTATTTTTTTACAATTGCATTACATCAAATTTAATTCAAACCTTGGAGATTGCCTTAACCTACTCTCCTTAAATGGCTTTCTCCTGACCTTTTATGTCCTATATACTCTCTTTTCTTCTAATTGTAACCTTCCCTTACTTCCTTATTAATAAGAGCTACTTGTAGCCTATTAAGGTGTTTTTTCATCCCTCTCATCCTTTCCTACCTTCTTATTCAAAGCATTAGCCATTTTTCGAATACCTTTTTTGACAATATGTGCTCTCCTAACCTAAGCCCATAAACTTTTCCACCTCTGCCTTTTCCTAGACAAAATTTAGTTACATATCCTGCCATCTCTCTTCCTAATAATCATGTGTCTTCCCCTAACACCACCTTCCCTTTAATAGCTGAAGTTTTTGTACCTATACAAGATAGAGTCCTATCTCTTAATTTACTCCAAGGTTCTGACCCTTATAGGACATCCCCTTCTATTGGAACTCTTAAGAGGTCTCTCTTGAGAAAACTTAGTCTCCTCTTCTGTGGACGTACCAGAGTATGACACGGGACGGGAAGTCTTAGGAGACTCTTTGTTGGCCCCTGGTTTTGATTCTTATTTTGTGGCGACAAGGCGCAAAAAATTTGGGGACTTTTCAAAATAAAAGTATATATATATATATTTTTGTGTGTGTGTGTGTACATACATACATACATATATATAACTAACATTAAGATAAAAAAATTAATTTTCTTGGTGGGAGTAAAAATAAATAAAAAATAAAAAATATTCATAAATAAACTCTATAAATTTCTAATCAGAATTTCAAGAATTCTGATTTTTACTCATAACTAAACGCCAACAATTTCTCATTTAATAATTCTAACTTCCAAGAAAAGTTCGGGGTCCAATAATTCTCCCCCTTAAAGAATTTGGTCTTCGAAATTCTTACTTGAATGATTAAACAAATGGGGGTAATGTTGTCTTATGTTTTCCTCAGTCTCCCAAGTAGCTTTTTCATGATTTCTTCTAAACAACTATATCCAGCGGAATCGCTCGATTTAGTTGCTTATTCAAATACCCTACTATCTTAACTGGTTCCTCAATATATCTTAGGTTTCTCACAATTTCATTACCCTTTTTACCGAACTTCAACACACCTCGTCAAGGCTATATGATACTCTCAAAATACTTTTATCTTCTACTTGCTACTCCATATCTCTTCAGCGTTGATCCACTTAACTCTTATGTTTTTCTTGAGTCACGTAGATTCTACTATAGATCAATTTTCACGTCATATGCAATCATTCATTCACTTGCATTTATCATATACAATTGCTTTCACATTTCAATTTTATCAGACCTAAGTTCCTTTAACAATAACAACAACATCACCTTAAAATTCATGAACCTAATAATATAGGTAGGCTACTTTACATTAAACAAAATTTCATGCACTCTCTATAGCATATTCAACTCCTTATGCCTGAGTCCTATTTCTAACTAACTCCAATAGTCACTTCTGACTTCTTTAATAGTCATTCATTCCTAGAAATGGAACATTTAATTTACGTGATATGATTTGATAAAACATCTCTATCACAAGAAGATTTCTCACCTTAATCATCTACACTGTTTCTATAATATTTATCAATCAATTTTATTTATCATTATTGTTTCAGCCATTCTTAATCCCTCAATAAGATCAATTTCAATTGTTCATGATATTTCAATAAAATCAATTGCTGTCACACTTTACATGATCAGAATAATAGAAAGGTATTTTCGATAAGTCACCAATTAATATCTCATGCTAATGATACTTCAATCGTAATTGATTCTGAACAATATTTGAATATTCTATAACTATTTAAAAGTTACTTATTTATAGTAGTTACCTTTTCAACATAACCACCTAATCCTATACTTCCATTGCATTACTCTGATTCATCTCATGATTTTAACTATATGGATCATAGATTACTTCCTATACCATATCCAAATATAGATTTCATATGTGCTCAATCACATTATCGACCAATGTAACCACATTATCGGATATGCACCTATAATAACTGGTCAACATAACTTTGAGAACTTCTACATATATCACTATCATTTATTTCATCTTCTATATGTACGTTCTTAATCAATTCAGAATTATAGACACATAACCATCTTGAAATTCTGATCTTAAATCCACTAACACAATCTTATACTAGATCATAACCCTTATCACATTAATTAAACAATTATTTTAAATTCTAAGTTCAACCTGTTAATTCCACTTTGTTTGTACACTTTAAATCTTGTCATTTCTACTTATGTCTCTACTTCTTTCTCAGTCAGTTTATGAAAATATATTCACATCCATATCAATTCAAGTACATATCCACAACAAATTCCGTTACCATATTCGCTGACATAAACCACAAATACTGAATCTATATCTAACATATCGGACTTTGCAGTATTTTTTATTTCTAGATATCCACAAACTTTCATTATCTTACACTCTGACAAATCACCATTCTTCTCATTATTTCTACTAGTTCAACTCTTAACGAAAGTTCATAAATGTGACTCATATGGTTGTAATT
Organism: Erythroxylum urbanii; assembly: GCA_027568935.1. NCBI lineage: Eukaryota > Viridiplantae > Streptophyta > Magnoliopsida > Malpighiales > Erythroxylaceae > Erythroxylum > Erythroxylum urbanii. The sequence goes on from JAOQML010000005.1 coordinate 24,231,365, forward strand.
ACTGGGATTCTATACTCATCAATACCCATATGTAATGGTGGGGAATCAGATGCAACAAATCCTTGTAAAACTTCTCGTGTGCTTCTACGAGGTGACATTTTCCTCCTTTAATAGGACATTATCTTTTAGCTTTTTTTCCTTTTAATTGTATTTCCTATATGTATGCATGATATGCATGTCACTTAATGTAATCAATAAACTCAACAATGCAAACAAATAGTTTAGCAATACAGACACTTTATCACACGTCATATATTTCATAGTTTAACATATTCTAAACCTAGGAATCCTTAAAAACCTTGGGCTCTAATACCAAAGATGTTGGCCCCGGGTCATGGGCATAAGTTAGTAGAGGAGTTCCGATAGTGCTTGTACATGATAGTGACTTTTGGCAAATTGTGGGGTTTGTCGCGATCGTGAAAAATCTGACTGTACACCCTTACTTTAAATCATCATAACTTTCAATCCTGAAGTCCAAAAATTATAAACTTTATGTCTTTAGAAAGCTGAAAGAAAGATCTAAAACTTTTATGAAAAATACTTTGTCAAATTCTACCTAGATCAATATAGTTTATTCATTGAAGTTTCAGAATACACTTTTACCCCCTTTTTCTCTTATTTTCTCTCATCTGTCAATAAACACTTCTATGAAATTTCCAAAAGACCCGAAACCAACAGCACAATCTATACATACAAAACTCCCAGTTTGATCATTTGCTTAAGAAAATCAATCCAAAAGCCATTAAACATCACACACTGTATTCCTAACTGAAATTAAAAACTTAACAGAGAAGAGGATTTGAACATGAACAAAAAAGAAATTCTTCAACTCTTACTTTCATTCATTTCTCAAACAAACAATGTGTACATTTCTTCAGTTACATATCAAAAGCCACATCAGTAGTATAATAAAAAAAATACAATCATGAATGCTAATGCTTGACATGCTTATAACGCTACCAAAATGATTGAACTAACTTAGTTACAATAGATGAGCTTCTTAGAGATTTGTCAAACTTTTGCAAGGTTCACTATTGATCTGTTGATTCTGTACTTGAGGAGTGAAAAAAATAATGGGGTAAGCTGGGAAGCTCAATGGCTAATATGTTTATAGCCATCGGTGATGAGCCACACACACATACAATCAAGCATATTTAAATACACCAATCCAGTTCACAGAACACTTAATTTAAATTAAAGTCACATAATCCATATCATATATTTTACAATCATTAAACAAAGCATTCAATTATAAATCATGCTCAGTAAATCACAACAAAGTACACAACAATATAGCTCGAGAGAATTCCATAAAACAGAATGGTGAAACCGAAGTTTACACTATGAACAAAATAAATCTATTTTTCAGAGCTCATATGCCACAAGCGGGCAGCCGGGAGAAGGCTTTAGGTCAACATGCACTTGACGAACCAAATGGTATCTCTCTTGCCAAAACAAGCAAAATTTCAATGCTTACACATTTCATATTATATTCATATTTTCATGCTTCTTAAATTTGTCTGTTTTTCATTAACATCAAAGCAGCATAATTTTTACAAAGCAAACATGATATTAGAATCACAGGACATTTTTCCCACATTCACAATGATTCAAGACAAGCATTTATACAGACAATATCAAATAATACAGCCCATCATCACAAAAACTATAAACATATTACCCACCTATTTACTTGTAACTTCAAACTTAAGTTTGTTCTTCCTCTTACTCTCGTCTTTGATATTCTTGGTTTCCTTCAAACAAACATATTTTCATTCAAACTTCATATACAAATAGAACTTCCATAAAGTGCTATTATAAAAAAATTGAGCTTAGACTTAATCTACTCTTAGTTTATCTAACTAGAAGAACTAAGATCTAGTTAAAAGTTCATGAAAATCTAAGAACATAAATCTCTTGTTTCTCTTCTTTCTCTCTCCATTTTTAGCACATCAAAACCTAGTTTCTCTACTTCCTTTTTCTATCATAACAAGAAGAATAAATAAAGGTTACTTATAAACTCAGCTGAATATTCTTCCTCTTCTTATATCCTTTATCTTTCTTTCCTTCCTCTTTTCTACTTCGGTTTTTGCTTCTCTTCTTCTACTTCTTTCTACATTTTTCTTCTCTCTTTCTTTCTTATTTTACGCGACTCTCTCTCTTTTTCTCTAACCTCTCAAACACGTCTCTCTTTTTTTTCTTGTTGTTACACGACTCTCTTCCTCTTTCTCTAGTTTCTTCTAGGTTCTTCTTTTTCTCTTAACCTCACGACCATATCTCTTTCTTTCTTCACTCACGAACACGTCTCTTTCTTTTGTTCTTCTCTTATTAATCTAAAACAAACTCTAATCTTCTAAACTTACCCTTCCATATTTACTCTATTACCTTCTAACTCCTTAACCTAATTCTAATACTTCCATTTAATCCATGCAACTATATGTAATTAAAAAATCATAAATAAACTCTATAAATTTCTAATTCAAGAATTATGATTTTTACTCATGACTAAATTTCAACAATTTCTCATTTTATAATTATAAGTTCCAAGAAAAGTTTGGGGTCCAACACTCTTCACCTCTTAACTTTTTTTTTTCACTAATGCCCTCTAATGGTAAGAAAATTATAACTCTTCCCCATCATGTTCTTAAAGAAGGAGCTTCAAAGTGGAATGCAACACTCGTTAGGTTTTTTAAAAACAAAAGGCATTCCTTTCTAACTCTCAATACATGATCACAATCTTAATGGAAGGACTTTGGTGTAAAGGGTGCCTTCATAACTGAGGATAACATTTTCTTGCCTTTGCAAGCTCAGAAACTAATTGAAAATGGTCCGTGACACTTCAACTCTAAACCACTCTTTCTCTAGAAATGGAGATATGGAATTTTACTTAAGAATTTGAAGCAAAAATATGTTCCCCTATGGATAAATATCCATAAATTCCTATAAAATATTGGACCACAAATGTTCTGAGTTATCTATCTAGTTTTCATTAGTAAATCATTTTACCTATATGAGGCTATAGTAGCAATGTTAAAAGATAGTTATACCAAATTATACATCCTAGTAGACAATGAGCAAAAACCCATTAATCTCTTTCACTTTAGCCGCGTACACTTTGTCTCCTAGATGCACATTGTGCAGAACTTATGTTTATAAAATATATCCATTAATTTGAATGACTTTCTTATAAGAGCCTTGATGTTTCAGTAAGCTATTCGTAATCCATTGAAATCTTCCCTCCTCCTAGCCCTAAAACTCGCTGAAAGACTTGCCATAAAGCTACTATAAAAAGTCAAAACACCCACTTCTACCCTAACACCTAGCACAAGCTATACAAGACAAGCATAATAATGCCCTAAATGATGGCAAGACAGTAATAAGGATCAGAGTTTAGAAAATAAATCCAAATAAAAAGGATAAACTAGTAGTAAGCTAAAAATACTACTAAAGTAGTTTGAAAAATCAAATAATCTATACTAATAACAAAATTAGGAAATAAACAACAAGTAATCAAGAGAAATAGAAAAAAAGGATAGAGAATATTGACAACAAGTCTAAGAACAAAACATTCAAAATGGTAACTATACCAACTAGGAAGAAGTAGGAAATCCCAGTTAATATATAACCCATAATTAATCCTAATCCTAACTCTTAACTCATAAAATAGTCACACTACCTAATTTTCAAAATCCTTTTACTATTTGTTCACAAAATCCAGTGAAAATAATCCTTTTATCAATAATATCAAAGCAAAAGGTAGAATATTAAACCCCAAAATGGACACCTTAATAAATAGATGTAAAAATAGCAAGCACAAACAATTATAAATAAATCAAAACTTAGATGGTCCAAATTTGAACAGTAATGGTCACCTCTCATATGAAACAATATGAGTAGTGAAAGACCTTACTATAGGGAAGCTACAGAGAGAAGCAAGAAGCGATTTTAAATCATAACACAAAATGGGTGAAAGTGTCCACCTTTAAAGAGTTTCTGGCAAGGCAAAAAGGTTCAAAAAGACCTAAATGTTTTGTCTAAAATTTAAATATAAACCAAATATTTCTAAATGTTCAAATAAGACCCAAACATTTGATAAAAATTTAAAAAACTCCTTAAGTTAATAGAAAATTAATTGTTTTGTTAAATATTTCCTACATAGAATTTTTGATTTTTTTCTTTTTGACCTTATTGCTATATAGAGAATTTATCTGGCATTGTGCAACCACCTAAATTAACTAAAGTTTGAAAACTTAATTTCCCCAATTCTTAAACACCTCTATACAATTCATCTCCTCTATTTAAAAAGTAATGGCTAGGAGGGGAATTAGAGGAGCTATCGAAAAGCTTCGAATGGGTATCCACAAAGCACTGTCTTTCTCACTGCTTGTCCTCAAGGTGAGACTCGATTTTAGTAATGAGATGACAAAAGGGACAAGGGATTAAAGGTGGTGGAGAGGGTTTGTGTTGGAGAAATTGAAAAAGGAACAAATCTTGGTTGACGGTGGCTTTCTTGGGGCTATACAAAATGAGAAAGAGGACAAACACAACAATGGCAATGCATATGATAATGGGGGCTTTGCCCATTAAGGAAATTATGGCTTAAATGTATAGGAAATTGTAGAGAGGTTTAAGATATGCATATATTAAGAAATTTGGGATTTTAAGAATTGGGAAAATTATGGTTTAAAACTTTAGTTAATTTATGTGGTTGTTGAAATTATGGACTTTATACCATGCCAGATAAATTTTCTACATGCCAGATAAATTTAACCCTATGTTAAATATTTCAAAATTTTGACCCTTTTGTCTTTCCAATAAATTAGAGTTAGATTTGGGTGATCCAAGTCGTACTAATATCTAAAAAAATGAGATTTATCAATAAATAAATACCCAAGAACTTAAACAAGTATAACATGTTGTTTGCAAGTTGATTTTGCTATCCATAATTGCAAATTGTAATTTGAACTAAGAAATTAGGGCTAAAATATATTATCTAACCTATAGATTGCAAATTGAGCAAATTTTTAGAAACAAAAACTTGTAGCAACCCTAGCACCATTCGAGTGTGACTGCAGGAGGAAGTACCATAGTAGCAGGAAACAACAATAACCAACATTACAGTGAAGGAAGAAAATAGATAGGCGTTTTCAACTATTTCTAATTATGGGTAATCGATTTAATACTTGTTCGAGTATATATATAGGATAAAAACAAAATTGAAGGAGTAAAAATGTAAGAGAAAAGCATAGAGGAAATAAAAGGGAAGAGATAGGTAAGGAAGACATTTTAAGCCTAACCCAAAATCAATAGGATTTGACTAAACTTCAATTCTGGCTCAAATACAGAGAAATAGTTTGAAATTTGACCTGAACGATCTAAACGACTCGAACTCCCTTATTAAAATGACATTTTTTTGGTGTAATTGCCTAAAATGATGTCGTTTTGATTTGTAAGTTTAAGCAACCTAAGATTAAAATAGGACATTTTACTACATTAACCTTTCAACATACCAAAAGGACAAAATCAAGAATAAAATTCTTAGCTAATTTATCTTAGTCCCTTTAAGCTTTGCTAAAGCTATTGATCTCTTCTTACTCTCAACTTGTGGAAAACAATCATCAATTTCCTTTTCATATTAAACAATCATCAATTTCGTTTTCATCGATTAGAGTTGCATTGTCACCAATATTTTGAAACTAATTTTCTGAGTATGAACTACCCACACTTACTTCTTCATCCACGACCTTATACTCATTTATTAATTCATTCATAACTTTTCTTTTATCTTAACCACCAACGCATTTGCATCATTTTTACTACCCTTTAGAAAGTCATCTGGTATCTAGAATTAAATTACATCGTTTTCAAAAGCATCACATTCATCTTAATAATAGAACCCTAATATTTATCAAATTTAGCTCTCATTTATTTACCCATTCCAAAGAAGGAGTGATTTTTGTTAATTTCACAAATTGGCAATTCTTTTAAAATTTTTAAAATTTATGGAAAATACAAAATAGAGGTAAATTACAATGAACTAGATCATTTATATATGAGATTAATAATCCTTATTCACGTGCATTGTAAGTCTAAATGTTACAACTTAATGGATTTAATAGAACGAAGTTCAAATAGGCAAGTATTAGAATTTACATGTTTAAAAATTAACAAACTTAAATTTATAAAATATTAACATTTGAACAATATAATATGAAATAAAGCATATAAATTTAGTTCTTAATAATCGGTTTGAAATATCTAACATTTATATAGAAAACTACTCCTTCTTTATACTTTTCGTTTTATTATTTTTATAAAAGTTTTGGTGTGATGATGTCTCCTATAATGTTTCATTCCATAAAGAAAGCTTTTATTTCTAACAAAGATTCTCTACGATGTACCTCGTCTAGTTCGGTTAGAAACAAATTATTAATAGAATTACTCTCCGCAAAACTTTATTTATTTTTGTGATATATTCTTTTGAAATTTAAATTGTTATATAATTAAACTCTTACCAGATTTATATCTCACCTATTAGTTATCCATAAGTGGCTTCACTGTAAAGAATTATTTTATTAAAATTTTCTTTTATATTATTTCTCACTCTTTTTGCAAATAGATTACGTAATCTTGTTACAATTTTTTCTTTCTAAAAAGTGTTACTGCAGTCGTCTTTTTTCATAATCCTAGTTAAGAAAAAATCTTTATATTATTGAAAGCACAATATCTTTTTATATTTCATATTTAATAATTATTAATTACTTCTATCCCTAAATACATATACTTTTTGTACAAAATAATGTAATATAAAGGCTATTAGTGTATTTGCATCATCTAAATGTCTTATAAATTCTCATAATTTCTAAGTTTATTATCTTATCTTTGTCTCTTAAAGAGAGTGTTTTGAATTGTGTTACCTTACAATTATCACTCAATTATATACTAGTTGAGGGTCAATAGATACTTATACGGTTCTAGCACCTAAAGTTTTATATTCTTTAACAATTTTTAATACATTTGATCCTTCGTTCACATATTTAGAATTCTTAAGCCACTTATAAAAACTTTGCATTTATTTTATGTTGACCATTTAACTATTGGGCCTTAATCTCCTTTTTCTATTTTCTTAAATAAAAATTTCAAATTATTCTTCTAAGATTATATTGTTCAATGTGATCCTCATTCAATAATATATAGTTTTATAAAGGATATTTTATAACCTCGTTTGTAAAATTTGAAAAATGTGGGAGGCAATGATCTTTTATTCTTAGATGTTTGACCTTCTTTTATTGTTATAACTTTAATTTATATAGAGGCTTAACTACTTATTCTTCTAATTATCCCTTGACATAATTCTTTATGTTCAAATTCTGATATGATAGAATTTGATATTTTAAAAAGTGATATATAAGATAATCTTAATGAAATTTTTTTATAACTCTTTAACATTGATCTTAGTAATTCTATCCTTCAAAAACTTAAAATTTACTTGTCCATCTTGATGTTCTATGATCCTATTAATTTCTTAATTTTCTAAAACTTTAAAGGTTTTCCAATTTTAAATAACATTTTCTAGAAATGAAACCTTATTTCATCTTATATTTTTAGGAACATCCATATTATTATTATCAATATTAGTATGACATAAATAGAGACATTCAACATTTCTTTTATGGAATTCTTTTTCACCTTTTCTAGTAACATGGTTACCCCTTAGTTGGAAACTAATCATATTTCCCTTTATATTGCGTTACCTTGAGACCTTTCCCTCACTCTAAACACTAGATTGTCTCTTAACTTAAGAAGAATAAGCTATTTTTAGTCCTTTTATCCTACTAGTATCAACTAAAAACTATGTTAGAAATAAATGGTTAGTGATGGGTCACTAACCACTTATTTCTAACATTTTCAAGCTCCAAACAAGTGGCCTTTAACCTTGGTTGGATTTTTTTTAGTAAAAGACTAGCTTTTCTCATTATGAACTCCTAGGCATTGAAGTATTGGAAGAAACAAGGAATTAAGGAAGTTCTTCTCAATAAGGGTAGCCTCTTTTTGTTCACCTTTAACTCTGAATCCTTAGCTCAAAAAATTTTAAAGTAAGGCCCTGATACTTGTCTAGCATTCCTATGTTCTTCCAACTATGGAAACTAGGATTGAGTTCAAAGAATGCAAACACAACCAATTCCCAATTTAGATAAATTTGCATAATATTCAACGAAAGAACTAAGTTACTTGACAAGCTTTATAGGGAGTCTCATTTGTATGCGACAATTGAAAGAAGATAAGTGGATTATATTATAATTATGTTATGCTATAATTTATGTTGTTATGGAGATGAAACAAGATCTACTATACCTTATTCCCATCTTGAGGTTTGCTTATGATAATTTACTAGTTTAAGACTTTATTAAAGTCTATTAACTTTGGAGACTAACCAATGCTTAACAAGTTAGGCATTGGATAGCAACTGGTGGGAAGTTCAAGAGGGTGGAATTTACAAAACATTGAGAATGGAACATCCAACAAAGCCTAAGAAAGAGCTCCTTCAAATGGAAAACCGTATAAAACCCTCTATGCCTAATTTAACAATCTTTAAGGGGAACATTTTTCTTAAATTCCCTAACATCGAAGAAGTTCCCACATAATGTATATAGGTGGTAAACTTCCTACCATTCCTTTTTCTAAATATTTTCCTCCTTTAGATGAAATCTCTAGTGCTAGTAATGCTCCTTTATTAATTTATATCTCTACTTTTAATTTAGCTATTTCATTAATTGACATCCCCATTCCTAATTTAGAAGATCCTAATTCAGGTTTGATCTCTCATCTCTAAGATAGTTCATCTATAATTAGAAAATTCACCATTGATAGTAGACAAAGATTAGGGAGGAAGAATCATGCAGAAGGCTCTAAAAGCTACCCTATTAACTAATGTCTATCTTGTCATATAATGTAAGGACATTTAACTAACCCAAGAAGTAATAAGCCCTCAAAGATATTATCCTTGAAATAATACCTATTTTACTAGTTGTGTTGGAAATCAAGCTAAGGGTAGATAGATATAACAATATAAGTTTTTTAGAGAAGCACTAGAAGGCTCTTACTAATCATTAATTCCATTATGGAATGTTAGTTTTTGTATATGATCCACACCTGGTGGATATCTACTTACTACTTTTCTATGATCAACTAATGCACTTAAATGTTTATTTATTCCGAGATGGTATTATAGTTTTTGTATATGATCCGCACCTAGTGGATATCTGCTTACTACTTTTCGATGATCAACTAATGCACTTAAATGTTTATTTATTGCAAGATGGCATTATATTTTAAAAAATCTTTGTTTATATCTCTAATTTTACATTTCAAAGTAATGCCTTATAGAGCAATCTTACAAACATTCACTCCTTTATTGCCTTCATTTAGATCATCTTAACGAACTTCATTAGTATCCTTTACATCTCAAAATTGATGAAAATTCTAACTTAAGTAGAGACCATGTTAATGATATAGAGGTGGTTGACTTGAAATCTAAGGGGATTTTCTATACCTGAAGTAATAACAATAAGGAAGATAATATATAAGAAAGAAGCTAGATAGAGCTTTGGTTAATAAGGAATGGCTTCAAAAATTCCCTTATATTGAGGCAATATTTGGTAATCTTTTTTCTTTAATTATAACCTAATAATCATTAGGAATCCACTCTCCTTATAGCACAAAGAGGCCCATTTCAATTTAACAACTTCTGAGCTAAGGTTGAGGGCTTTGAATCAATAGTGAATAAAGGCTTTCTTATCATTTCAATGGCTGCAAATCATTCATCTATATGAGGAAGCTAAAGACAGTGAAGTAAGAACTCAAGCTCTTTAACCAACATAAATTCCATAACACTCAAATGAGCATCATTGGCACTAAGTAGAGACTTATTCAAATCTAATAAGATCTTAACTCACATCCAGGTGATGATTCTTTTTTGAAGGAGGTGAGAAGTAGTAGAGATTCACAACTCTTTACTAAGGCAAAGATCAAGAGTTCTGATAGATGTATAAATGACAATACTTTTACACCATATTTGATGTATTTTTCTTGATATTTTACGCTTTTGTTGTATATTTCGTACTTAATGTACTTCAAGTGCTTTCATAAATTATAATTGCCTTCACTTACTTAAAAGGAGAAGAATTCAGATGAAAACACTGCATAAAGCAAAAATTTGACACACAGAAGTTATGCACGATTTTTAATATAGATGGAGAGTCCGAATCTAAATGTTGTCTTAAGAGAATATTAGAGGATATCTCAAGATTTTTTGAAATCCCATATTTGTAGCTATTTGAATTCATTTAGACCAACAACCAGTTGTTCAAATTAAAAACTATTTATGCATAATTGGTAGCCTAACCACTGGAGCTTTACATGGATATATTTGAGGCTTATGAGATCTAAATGAGGTGATTCAAGAGTTCAAATTCAAGCCAACATTCTAAGATATAATTCCTATGTGTAACTTGAGGCCTAAAAGTGTTGTTTTCAGGGGTTAAAAAGGCTAAGAATGAGATACAAAGTCTGTCTCGGCCCAATCTGACCTCCCCTTAGTTTTTGGCCTATAACTTTAGCTACAGGGCTTTGTTTAAGCAAAATAGAATCCATTGGAAATTTGATAAGTGGAGATACAAAATATGTGAGAATTTGAGACCTTAATTTGAAGATATTAAGGTTAAAAAAATGAAGGAATACATGGATATGCATCTGCCTGTACACTTCGATGATTTTCAGACAATTTTGGTTATGCATGATCTGATGCACGACTATGCAAGAGACAGTGCATCTCCCTAAAATCCTAAATTTCATGATAAAAAGACATTTTTGGGAGGATAATAAAGGAGGAGATTTTGGGAGGTGATTTCTATAAGTGGGACTCATTCTTTATGCGTGATTTTGGTGCAAATAAGTGAAAAATGAGAAGATTTAATCGAAAGATCCATCAGAATACAATATCAAGCCTCTACATTGCAAAAAAATTTGACGGAAGGCAATCAAGGAGATTTAGAATTATGATTCCATTGTTTTTTATTCATTTCTTTCATTGTATTTTTTATTTCATGTTCGATAATGTGTAACTAAATGTCCAATTAGTATTTAGGTTAGATTAATCTTATGTTAATACTTTGATATGATTAGATTCTTTTATTAATGTAATTGGTTGTTTGATATATTTTGGTTTAATTACGTGTTTTATTTATGTTCTAATAAATCGAGAATATTATATCATAATTTGATTTCAAATGTAGATATTGAGAAATCCTAGTATAACCAGATCTACCATAATTAGAAGGACTTGATTGCAACCCTAGAGATAGGATGACATAAATCTTCAAGATTAGGGTCGAACCGAATAGAGGGACTCATAAATCGGTAATGCAATCCTATAAGATATAACCTGAGCAATTTTGTTAGAGACCTTAAAATTACTTGTTAGTAAACTCAAGGTTAGCTACTAGCATACCATAGGAGTCTCTGCGGTCCAATACATTACCAAAAACAATTGCATGATAAAAGAACAGTATGTTAAAGGTTTAAAGAGATTCGAACATATATACTAATTCCTGATAATGATAGTTTTCTAAGTGAATTCCATTATCTTTGCATTCATTATCATTTCCTATTTAGTTAATTCTTTATTTTTTTTCTTTCTATTAAAAATTTAAATCCATAGGCTAGATAATAGGGGAAGGATAATTATTAGTATTCATAGTCTTCATAAGATCGACTCGTAATTGTTAGTACTAGCTACAGCTACACCAAACACTTGTGGTTTATTATAATATTAACTATCATGAAATGGGTCAATTAAGTTAAATGGCTAAAGGAAAGGGATAAAAATACTAAATTCTTCCATATAACAAAATCACATCTCTATTTGAGAAAATAGAGGCTTGGCTATTACTAAGTAAGAGATAGGTTATGAGGTGCACTTATTGTAACATCCCAACTCCCGCCGGACCCGAACCCGATATCGACAGTGATATCCGAATCCGTGCCCCACGAGGGTGGCGTGTCACAT
>JAOQML010000005.1:24251424-24276454 GCA_027568935.1 Erythroxylum urbanii
TTTATAAGTTGATTCTTAACTTTAATACCTATTTAAAAAATAAAGATACAATTTATTAATAATATTAGAGTTAATTATATATGGATAGAAAAACTTAACAGGATCAATTATGAAATTTCAAAAATATAAGTTTACATCTTATAAATTATGAGAAAAATATAACATGATATCATAGATAGTTGGGGTAGCTATGTAGTGAGAGAAGCTTCCACCTCTTACTAGCCTTTACCTAGATTTCCTTGCCTTTACCACCTATCTTCAAGGTCCACCCATCAAGCTCAATTCTTAGATCAACTTCTGCTTAACTTTTATTTCCTTTTTGCTCATCTACCACGCATTTTGGTTTCTTGCCCCTTTACAATTGTTAATTTGTTTACCATTATTAGAATGCCCTCTCTTGATTCTACCACTAACCTCATAACTCCCATCTCAACTCCTCTTTTGACCCTAGATCTCCATTTGACCATCTCCTTCCCTCCTTTAACTAAGTCAAGTCTTAAGGTTGGGGTTAAGGATAAGGTAACTAATCCAATAGAGTGTCAAGCTCAAAAGGTGCCTTGGAGTAAAGTTTTGGGCCATAGAGACATTAATTTCTCCACTACTAGAGCTATTATAGATGGGGAAAATTTTTCAGCTATCTTGGTTAAATACTTCTTTAAAAAGCGGCTAGCCTTTCCCTTAGTCTAATAATAGGTGAATAGTAACTAGAGGGGACTTAGTCTGGAAAATATACTAATAAGTGAATATGACTTATTCATATTCAAATTCTTTATAGAGAAAACTGCTCAAAATATTGTTTACATAGGGCTATAACATATCTAGGGAATACTAATGCAAGTTAAGAAATGAAGACCTTGAATCTTTATAGATAGAACCAGCTTGAGAACCATACCAATCTGGCTAATTTCTATAAAGCCTCATTAGAGTATTGGTCTTTAAAGAATTTTAGCTACTTAGCTAGCTCGTTAGAGATACCACTTAAGCTGAATGAAAATATAAGTAAGCTAAAAAGGATAAGCTTTGCTCAAGTTTTATTAAGCTTAAGATAGAAAGCAAGCTAGTGGAGGACTATACCAAAGTCACCTATTTGTGAAAACCTATGAGAAAAGGTATGGTGAAAATATGGAAGGTGAATAGTCAAGACCCTCAAACTACTCAGACAATTGATGCCTTTGAAAAAGTGGAAAACACTACTAACTACTACAAATCCTTAAATTCAACTAGACATAAGAGAATCAATAAATATTTCTTTAATCCCTTTAAAGGATGCATAAATTACAAAGATATTGAAAAAGACCCGTAAAGGAGATATTAATATGCAAGTTGCATCAACACGTGAAATAGAAGTACATAGGATAAAGGAGAATGCACGTGGAAATAAAACAGATTATAGCGAGCAAAGCTTAATGTTGGTTGCTTAAGACAACTATTCCTCCTCTTTAGAAAAAGTAGAAGTAAACTTAGTACCAAATAACTACATTTCAAACCCTAGTACTAGCAGGAGTAGGATTGGTAGAAAGTCCAAGAAAAAAAGCTAGTACTACCTAATCCATATGAAATTATTAATATGGAATTTTAGGAATTGAACAATCTTAATAAGCGAATAACTCTTAAGGATTTTTTAGTCCTTAAAAATCCTCATTTTATTGATCTTATTATGACTAAAATATAGTGAGACCAATTCCGAAAAAGACAGTAGTTTTTGAAGAAGGAATATATCACTATTAGCAACTATGTTGCTCATTTCAATGGGAGGATAATCGTCTAGATGCCATTTTCTTTCAATTGCCGAACTGGATTTTCTTAGATCATCATATTCAATTTAAAGTTCTCATTAGGCGTTTTTAATCCCTTTTTTCCATCATTGTGGTTTATACATCAAATTATGAGTTTCAAAGGAGGTAGTTATGGAATGATTTGGAAAGTTTAGGCTTTGACTCCACCTTCCCTTGTATTTTGGTAGGAGACATTATTAACTGCATTCTCTCATGTCTAGAAGATTAAGTATATAGGAAGTAAAAGTAAATTAGGCAACATGAGCTATCTTAGGTAACCAATAACTTGGAATTAACTGACCTTGGATACACAAGCACTTTTTTAACTAGAAGTTAGTTTCTCTTAAAAAAACTTTATATAAGGATAATGAATTTGCATGGCTCAGTTCATATCCTCTTAGCTTGGACAACTTCTATAATTCCCTCACATCAGACCATACTCTAATTATAATTTAGACAAATTCTTCATTAGTCAAGAGGAAAGTCTCTTTAACATTCTTTAAATCTTTACTAAGCATCCTAACTTCAGATAGGCAATCGCCAACGGTTTAAAAGTTAAGGTATATGGCTCTCAAACTTTCCAATGCCTCTAAAAGTTAAAAGGTATCATGGCTAAGCTCACTCATATCCAAACAGATAGCCTTGATATGATGCGTTGAGAGATGGAAAAGGATTTTGATTCACTTAACAAATGCCAGGATGTCCTTGCACTAATTCCCACTAATACCGTAATTAAGAACCTAGAAAAATTAGAGTTGAGAAGGTATGTAAATTCTATAAAAACTTATAACACCTAATTAATTCAAGGATTTTAAATCCTATAGTTGAAAGATAGAGATAAAAACTCAAAATTTTTTTATAGTGTCATCCAAGCTATGAGAAATAAAAGCATGATAGTGTCTTTCTAGATATTAAAGGAGAGGAGATATATAACTAAGAGGGAGTTAAGGAACTAGCTTTTAAAAACTTTAAAAAGCTACCAGGGACATCCAAGGTTACTAGGACGCTCCCCAAAGAGCTTAGAATTTCCCTTGGGGCTCTATCCCTATATATTTCTCCATTGATCTTACTGGAGAGGTAACACCTAACCCCTCTACCTTGAATGATTATAGACCTATTACTTACTAAAATATGGTCCATAAAATCATCTTTAATATCCTGACTAAGAAATTAAAGAAGATCTAACATATATCATTAATCCTTCCTAAGGTTTTTATGTTTATAAGGGATGCATTGGTATCATATTGCTATTATAAGAGTTATTTAAGAGTTACGATACCAACAAATTTATCAAGAGTTATGTGTTGAAGATATATTTCACAAAGTATTTTAATTCTCTACGATAGAATTTCATTCTCAGCTCTCAGCAAGCTTTAGGGTTTCCTAGCAAATTCACTAGTTGGATCTAGAGTTATATCACCTAAACTTCCTTTTTTATGATTGTGAATGGAGAAAATTTTAAAATTTTCAAAGTAGCATATGGAATTAGGCAAAGTAATCCACTTTCACTGCACTTATTTTTCAAAAGCATAGGGATCCTATAAAAATTCACTATACTAAATTTCTTAAGATAACTTGACTTTAGGTTTCACCAAAAGTGTAGCGAATTGATAATTTCTCAACTTTTCTTTACTAATGATTTGCTTATATTTTGTGAACCATTTCAGTATCAATTAATGTGCTTAACTCTCTAGATTTATTTGAAAACTATCTTAGGTATGGCCTTCAATCCCTTCAAAAGTTTATTTGTCTGTAATCGTTTACTCGAGTTCAGTTATACTAACTACCGCCAAGGGATTGAATCAATAATAACTCCTCTTCAAATATCTTGATGTCCCTATCATAACTAGGATAGTTACTACTCCAAATTGCTCTTTTTTCTTAAATTTCATTCATAGAGATTACATTCTTAGTGTAATAAGGCTTTGTCCTATTAAGGGAGGCTATAATTGGCTATCATTTCTTTAATTAATTGGTGCTCACATCTGGCATTCCCTAAAGAAGTAATAAAAGTTGTTGACAAGTTAATAAGAGACTTCCTTTAAAGTGGTACAAGTAGAAAAAATCAAGGTTCTTACTGTCAAATGGTCTATTATTTATCTACAAAAGAAGAATAGAGGATTAGGGATCAATTCTATATAAAAGATTAATAAAATTTTTTATCTAAGATATTATAGAAACTTTATAAAGATAAGGAGAATCTCTTCGTGAAATAAATACAATTTTTTTCTAAAAAAGAAAAGCATATAGACCATTGAAGTCAATTCGAATACCTCTTGATCATTAAGATAGATAATAAATATAAGGGATATGGTTCAACCTTTTATGAAGTATAAGAAAGGACATGGTAAGAGCATATATTTCTGGTTTAATAATTGACATTATCATGGCCCCTTATACAAACTAAAGGAGTGACACCTCATGTGCTCTATATTCAACTACTAATGAGTAGCTTGATAATCTATAATTCAATTTTGGATACTCTTCATACTTATGGAGCCAAATTATAGTTCTTTTTAATCTAAATTACATTGCTTTAGACTATTCAAACATACTTAGATGGAATTCCATAATCCATTTACATAGTAAAGGGAATCAAAAGCTGTTTGGATTAAGTTTTTAGGAACTAGTGCATTTAACCTGTAAGGAAAGGAATAATAAGCTCTTTGGAAACTAGTTTGTTAATGCTAAAAACAACTTAAAGAGACTTATAGTCAAGATTAGGATGCTCATTATTGTAAAGAAATTCATTGCACTCTTGTCTCGAGAATTATGTACTAAGTTGTGCTTGTGAATTAGCCCTCAAACTTTCGATATATGTTAAGATTTTAATCTTTCTATATTATTGCTTTGCCCCATTTAAGGGTTCAAAGCTCCAATTGGAGTTATACTTATAACAAATTTTTTTGTATTCTTACTTTCTAAGAAAAACTAATAAATTATGAAACGTTAAGGTCTTATTTAAATTTTTATAAGAATGATAAAGATTAATTCACATATTTTGTACTTCAAGTAATAATTGTGTATTTCTTTTTTCATTTAATTATTGTTTTGGTTTACTCTTTTGTTAACATCTATATACACTCCCAAATTATACTATATATTCCACATCTTTCTAAAATTTAATTTAATTTTTTGAATTTATTGTTTAATTTAATTTAACAACTTCAACTTAAAAGGAATCTAAAATTTCGTCATTCTAATTTTAATGTCATATATAGGTTCCATAATACATATAGATCACAAAATGGACAAATTTTTTATGAAAATTTATACTTAATTGCATATTTTAACTACAAGATAAGATAAACTATCAAATACATCAACTTTAAAAACTAATGTTTCCACTAGGCTGTAATGTTTGTAGTGTATGAAAATAAAAAAAGATTTTAGAGTGTTTAAAATTTATTTAAATAACTTATGACCATACAACTAGGCCAAATATAGTTATAAACAATGGTATATGTCCAAGGTTGTAATAAAGAACACTTGGAAATGCTAAACATTGGTTATGTAATTACAACTCTTTATTTACACTGCATTTACAAGTATTTATATTTCTAAAATATCTATTACAAGGGAGATTTTTGTGTAAGAAATTATTTAGTAAGCAACATCCATATGGCCTCTTTTCAAGTGACTTCTCTCCATCCTAACTTTCGATGGCTTTGTCATTCTCCGAGGTGCCTGAATTGAGTCTCCATTTGTCTTTTCCTTTCCTTTCTTACTCATGCACTATGATTTTTTCTATTTCTAGTAACTACTTTCTAAAAAGTAGTCTGCCACCTTCTATTTTTATAAAGTAGTCTGCCACCTTCTATTTTTATCAATATGCAATAGAGACAATTTTCTTAAACTTAGCTCAAGATAGTTTTTCCTTCCCACCTCTTCCTTCTTCCTCAGCCTCTAAACTTAAAACTAGAACAAACATTACAATATCAGGTTCTAATGCCCCAAACTCTAATAGTAAACCCATCTTTATTCTAAAGCTAAGTCAATGGTGAGGAGGATGAATAAGCTCTTCAGTATACACCTCCTGCTATAGAGGATGGAAGGAACATATTTGCATAAGAAATCCAAGTACCAAAAGGGGGTGCAAAGGTATAATTATCAAATTTGGTTAGATTCTTCTTTGATAAATATCTTCCTTTCCCAAATTTGAAAGAATATGCAATGAGGACATGGAAAAATAAGTTCCTAATTTTTTTTCTTTTAAAAGACGATGCTCTTTAAATTTTCTACTTAGTAGGATGTTAAGGAAATATTGGAAGTGGGACCCTGGCATATAATAAGCCAACCTTTATTCCTATAACCACAGAACCCAAGCTTATGTCTAGAGAATGTTAGACATGATCCAAAACCATATTTAGATAAACTTTTATGGAGCTTTATTAGAGTAGTGTTCCATAAAAAGGTTAAGTGCTCTAGCAAGCTTCACCAAAAATCCAATGTGTATAGACAAAATGCTGGCCTTAAGAAGAAGGATAGTATTGCTAAATTGCGTGTTAATATGGAAGTGAGTAAGAAACTTTCAGACTCTATTCCATTCATGAGATTAGGAATGGTGATGCCCTTTAGGAAGACTCTATTAGAGTTTCCTACTAATGGAGACCTAAGTAAATCCATCAAGGTAAAAGATGAAGAAAAATCAATAAAAGATTCAAAAAGTAGGACAATATTGAATTGGTGGGTAAAGACCAAGTATGTGGGAAGATAGAGAAGGTTAAAAATATGCAGAATAACAATATAATGGTCATACAAGAGCACACCAAGGAAATTGATACCTTAAAGGAGATGAAGGAGAAAGATAATAAAGGGAAAATCATCAAGGATTTTCAAACTATTTGACTGTATAAGGTTTCATCAATAAATGGATAGCACAGGAGAAAGTCTCACAATTCCCATAAAAATGATGAATTGAAAGCTTATCATCACATACATATATTTTTGAAAATTCACTTCCTGTCACATTTTTAGGTGATGTTGAGGTAAGTAACAATGAATTCAAGGTGTTTAGTACAAAAAAATCTGGAAGAAATAGAAGATTAAAGGGTTCCTCTCAAACCCTATCCTAATGTCAATTATGTTATGGAATAGAAAGGGAATTAATAGCCCATAATAATGAAACACTTAAAGATTGTGACTAGTAATAATCCAATAGTCGTTAGTATCTTAGATAGTAACTTATCTTATGATATTCTTTTAGAACTCAAAATAACTAGTAAATGGTGGTTTTTTGCTTCTAATTATAACCACCATCATTGTGGAATAATTATTATTGCTTTTGAATTAAGGATGGTGAAGGTATAGTAACCCATTAAAGTCACCAATATATACATGCCATAATCAAGTTCCTAAAGAAGGATATGAGAATAATTGTCATTTTTATATACGATTCCAATTTTATTTTTCAAAGGAGGATGTTATAGAAATTCCTACAATGAATCAAACCTGCTATTAAAGTCATTTGATTAATCTTAGGAGATTTTAACAAAACTTTATTCTAGTCGAGGCTAAGGGGAATATTTGTTTGAGGAATCACTCAATAAAGTTTAGGGAATATATGGATAAATTAAGGATCATAGACTTGTGGTTTGAGGGTTATTTTTTCACATAGAGTAATAAACAAGAATTTAAATGGTTCATTAGGAAGAAAATTTATATGGCTTTAATGGATGGAGAATGGTTAAACAAATACCTAGAGAATAACTTATTCCTAAGCCCATAAGTTTTTGGTTACCTTTAATAATAACTCAAAACTTTGTTAACCATTACAATAGAAGATCCCCATTTAGATTTAATAATTTCTTAGTTAAAAATAATGATTTTAATGAAGCAATCAAGAGAGGAATGGTTAAGAGTGTCAAAATTATGAAGCTTTTATTTTTGTTAAGAACTTTATATAGTCTAAAGAAACAATGAAGCTACTAAATGCTATAAATAATTATAATACCTTGATAAATGCTAAACAAATAAAAGTAATCCTAGAGAACATATAAACTAAAATTTATAAAATCCTAGTGATGTGTGGTGGATAGATCAAGAGAAAAAGTCACTCAATGACTACACTATAACCTTTTTTAATCACATTTCAGCAATCAATTAAAGAGTAAGGATGCATTGGCTAAAAGAAGGGGATAAGAAAATTTTTTCATAATTCTAAATTTTGTAAAAGGAATACTAATAAATTCAGTTCCTTAATCAATTATAATGGTGTTCCAACAATACAAGAAAGGCTTAAAAAGACGGCTCTCTCATTCTTTAAATATTCCTTAGGCATTTAAATTGAGAGTAAGTTTTGTAGTTAAATGTTTATATCCTTCATTTGAAATTATCTTCCTTTATAGATGATTTAGGATTTGACTATTCCCTTTGTAATAAATGATATTGAGCAAATGGTTTCTAAAATGAACCTGAACAAGGCCCCTAGATTTGATGGGTTTAATGGTGTACTTTTTCAAAAAACCTAGTGTTAGAAATCTTTGAATCAGTGTCAAAAACCTTTGAGTCAGACAAGCTTCTTTTAGAGATTAATAAAATATTCATATATCCTATCCTTAAGATTCCCAACTTAAACTCCTTTGGAGATTTCATATCTATATCTTACTATAATTTCCTATATGAAATCATAACCAAGCTTTTAGAAAAGAGGTTAAGAAAGGATTTAAAAACCAACATCAATTCTAGATAATGTGCTCTTTTGAAGGAAAGATAATAGGTGAGAATGTGCTCCAAGCTTAGGAATTTTTTAAAGGTTACAAAAATTCCCAAAGGAACTATGCAATAAAATTGGACCTATACAAAACATATGATTCTCTTAACTAGCTCTTTATTAAATAGGTTTTAGAGGTCTTTGGTTTCTTAGAGAAGTATAGAAAATGAATACTTATATGTGACTCTAATATGATTCACTCAACTAACTCTTTATTAAATAGGTTTTAGAGGTCTTCGATTTCCTAAAGAAGTTTTAAAAATGAATACTTATATTTGTCACTAACATTATACATGATCCATCTTTCTAGTTCTATAGGAAGTATAGGGATCTCAAAATGTCTCATCTTCTATTTGTGATGGTCCGATACTCCTCTCATGCAAATATGATAAGTTTATTTTCAATCTTATGACCTTTCTTTAATCTTTTAAGGAGCTCTCACTATTGGTTATTAATAAGCAAAATAACCACCTCATTCTTTTAACAAGTTTCTATTAAATAGTACCTTAGTTCTCAACCAATTCAAGTTTGTAATTAAAACATCCCCCCTTTTTAATTTCGAATTAATTATTACCATTATAAGATTTCTATTTAAAGAATGCTTACTCTTTGTTTAAAGGATCCAAAATAAGGCTAAGCAATTGGAGAACTCATATCTATCACATTAAGGAGACTTCTAGTGATTAAATTAGTGCTTAACTCACTATATGTATAACGCTCTTCACATTTCTTTCCTACTAAGGGGCTAGTAAAGACATTAGAAATATTGACAAAAATAGTTTTTTTAGCTAGTCTCCAACAGAAAATATCCAGCTAAAGTGAGCCAGAAGGAAATTTGCAAACGAAAAGAGGCTTAAGCAATAAGGTGTTCATAAGGAAAAGAATATAGAGGATCCTAATGCACAAAGAATCGTTGTGGGTGAGATGGATTCACAGCTTTTAAATGAGAGGGAAAATTTTTGGGACATAGGGGATAAATAGACTCAATTATGGGCCTTTTCATAGCTATTGAAAATAAGAAGAATAATGTTTAAACATATTATATAAACAGGTAATAGGGAAGATGCATCCTTAATCTTTGAAAATTGGAGTAAGATAGTAATCATAAATAAAGCTCACTTACCCCAATTTGTATCAAATAATATTTCTAAGGAAGCTAAGGTTAAATAATGGATCATTGAGAATTAGTAGAATAATGCCCCCTAGGATTTGATCCATATTCTGCCAAACTATAGCTTTAGTAGTCATAGAGCTAATATATACAGGTGGATAGAGCATAATTTAGGAGTATTTACTAATAAATCACTCAAATCATACCTAAGTATAGGGGGAATTAAATTGAAGGAAATTTTTTTAAGACAAGAACTTACTTCCTAAAGTGTCCATTCATATGTGGTTAAACTTGAAAGGGATAGTGCCAGCCTTAGACAGATTGATCCTAAACTTGGAAAACAGATGTTACTTCTATAAGGAAATTCCAAAAACTTTAGAGCACTTATGTTTCAATTATGACTTCAACAATGATATAAAGGAATCTGTATTAAGAACATGTCATGTTGAGATTAGTACTCAAAGGTGGTGGTGTTTCACCAACTAGACTACATCCTTTAGAAGTTCCCATATAGGTGATAATGTGATATTATTAATAGACTTTAGATCGAGCTTGTATAAGTTATAAAAAGAGAGAAACATAAAAACTTTATAGGTAAGGAAAGATCTAAGATAGTGGTTGGATCCATTCTTATTAGTTAGATCAGAGAGCAAATCATATTAAACATTAAGCTAAAAGTTGTAGTGAATTTATGTTTGTAGCATATAGGCTTTAAATGAAACATAATAAAAATTCCCAAAAATTCTTTATAGTATCAAAGCATTAAAGGTGTTAAGCTTACAAGTGATTAATAGTTGAGATACTTCTTTAAACTCAAGTTGCCTATAAATCCAAAAGCCAAGGATATTGCAACTTTATTAGGCTTAAGTTAAGGTCTTTTTTATAGGTATGAGTGGCAATTCTCTACTTCTTGGTTACTAAATTAACCAAAATTTAATAGAAGAGAAAAACATCAACCGTGTAATCGTATCAATTCCATTTTGGGAAGTCATTGAACCGATAAAACAGATACCAACATTGTCAGTGATAGTGGTTTTATAGTTCTTGACATTTATCAAATTGGATTGAAGTATTTTTAACTTCGGGATCTTAAGAACAGTTAAGGATTTTTAGGTTACTTCATTCAAATTATTAAATTAGGGCTAGCTTGGTAAAGAAAATTTATTATTTTCTTCTTTGGAAGGAAATTATTATCCAAGAACAAGTCAGATTAGGGTTTCCATTAAACTTGATTTCCACTTGAATTCTTCCATATTATGAAACTTGGGGATTTGTAGACTTAGCCAAAATTTAGCAGAAGATTTACAAGAAATAGTAGACAACCAATGGAAAAATCTTAAAATTTGATTACATCACCAAAAAATACAATATCTATGAATTATATAGGTAAAGGTAATTCTCTTTTAACCAATGAGAATTTGATATCTCTTAATGCCTCTTCTCAAATTCTATTCAAACGTGAAAGGAATGATGAAAATTATACATCTTAGAGACCAATCTTCTTTCTAGCGACTAATAGTTTAGTTATGTTGATGGAACTAAATATCCCCTCTAGACACATCAACATTGTCTCATACTTCTCACTATTTAAACTACTACTATCAATGCAATTAGTCCAACAAATAAATAATTATACCACTTTACCAGATGCTTAGAAAAAAACTAGAAGCAAGCTTTGCCAATCACTTTATTACACATATTCTCTCACTCTTACTTCTCTTACATCAAACAAAAAAAAAGTTAAGACTATAACTATATATTAAAGAAAGGTGAAAATTTTAGTTGATGATCCAGATCTAATTAGCCATGCTCTAAATTAAGTATAAATTATGTCTTATCCATTAAATTGTTTGAATGATGAGTTGAAAAACTAATTGCTATAATTCATATTCGTGATAGACCTAAGTCATTTATATTGGGAAACCGGGCTGGGATTTGATCCCGGTTGCAACTGAATACTTACGAAACTTTTTCGTAACCTTTAATTTCCCAAAAATCAAGATCTCTTTAATTCTATAAAATGATTAACATTAAATCATAACAAAGTATGAATCATAATTCTTATCTTATTCTCATGCTTGATCATGTTCTTGTTGTATACCATGAATCGTTTCCAAAATTGATTCGTCTTAACCACCGTAGCCACACAAGTGTCTGACCTTTAACGGTATCTATAAAATAAGATGAGAAAACTTTGTAACTCTTACAGAGAGGGTTAAGTAAAAGTTGCTAGCTCTATAGAGCTTAAACCTATTTATAATAAGTTTTGGACATTTTAATTAGAATTACAGATAATTTTAATTAAATACCAATCATGCTTAAATAAGATTCAATATCTCATATCGATCCTTATTTATTAACTATATCATAATTAATCGTAAAGCTACTCAAACTTTACAATCAAGTCCAGCATTATTAAATTAGCTTTGCTCTTTTCATCCAACATGATTATATTAACTTTTCTCTTTTCAACTCATTCTATATGTGAGACCCATTAGGTTCCCAAATATGTTGGCAATGATTACAAATTATAATTCTAATTCATAATTAGAATTAGATAAATTAAAACTCTTTTTAATTTATCTTTAATTCTGCAATTAAACAATTAATAATCATATATCAAGATTGGCATCTAGCAACATGTCTTGACCATCCAAACATTTAGGAATGTCAAAGTGGTTTTGACTAAACTTTTCATGCATAATTTTGTGTATAATTCAATCATTTCATCACACAATGTTCTGATAAGATATAGAGCATGCAATTAATGTCTACTCTATTTTGAGTCCAATCATATTAGTTATCCACCATTAGCTATCAATTCAATTAACGAAATTTGTAAACTATTTACAAAACGTCATTCCACCTTACCCAAGGATTTCCTGAATCAATACGAATCGGGCCTCCATATAGTTCATGCTACATCCAATGACTATCGATTGATTGACCCATGATTAAATAGGTCATGAGTAGTATCAAAACATAGCAATCCCTATACAAGATAACGTTGGTGACCTCATGTCAAAAGATCACTTATATAGATATCACAATGAGAATTCCATAGATTTACAAGTAATGTTCCAAATGGATTTCTCATGTCGGGTCTGTTCAATGAACTTGTTCTCTAATAAACACTAACTCGTTTGTTTAAATATCTCTATACTTTAGCCTTGAGATTGACTACTTCCTTCATAAGGGGAAAAAACATGTTCTAGTCCTTTTATGTTCTATTAATGTCCAATCTTAATAAAACAATGACCAGGAACAATTTAGGAATAACACATAAGTGCAATATGAATATCATAATTATAATCTCATTATAATGGCATTTGTAATGCACAATTATCATATGGAATTTATCATATACATCTCAAAATGTACATGATAAAGAATGCCTTATTTTTTCATTAAACTACAACTTATGCGATTGGTTGTAGGGCATAAACCAACAATCTTCCACTTGCACTAAGCTAATTGCTTAAGTATCTCATACATATCAGCATATGATGATTATTTTACCATTGGGAAAGTGGTGTAATGAGATAATTCTACAAGATTTTCTTTAATGAGCACTTGCTTAAATCTGACAACTTCCATCTTAATTATCATCATAATTAAGAAAATTGCCTAATACATACTTGGATCTTTGATGAGACTTACATTATTATCTTGAACAATGCAAAGAGACTATATTAAGTTCACTAAATAACTTGTTGATCCAATTAATCATTTCCACTAAATGAAAAATATATTATGGCTTAATTAACAACCATTTCTACATTAGAAACTTTCCAATCAATGATATTATTCTAAGTAAATAAACCTTAATAAGTATTTACTTCTAAAATTATATCCTTATCATCTTGAACTCAATATCAACTCATACATAAAATAATGGATATCTTAATACTTCGCAAGTATCTAATATCTTAAATACAAAACATCTTTAGAACTTTATCTATATACTTAGAGTTAGAATAGGTGAATAACATCCAATCTATCTATATAGATCTAATTCCCAAAATTAAGTTGTTACCTTTTCCTATCTAATAAGAGTTGTTCTTAGATAATTATATTTTCAAAAATTGAAAGTTAGAATTGTTATTCTCTAATCGGGTTATAATTGTTATTCTCTGATCGGGTGTTTATTGTGTGTAAGTTTTAATATTAACCCTCAATAATCCACAAGTGCATAGTTCGTTAGCATAGTACGCAAGGTATCGATCCCATGAGGAGGAATTAATCTAATCCTAAAATCTAAGGCCAAAACAATAACAAAAATCCAAGATGCAACAAAACTAAAAACTAGAATTCAATTTAATCAATCAAATTAAAAATAAAAAACGAATATACTAATTATTAAGCAATTACAACACACCCAAGAATTAACCGAAAGAATTTAACAATTGAGAGAAAGGAAATTTTACCTATCCTTAAAGGAAAATTTACCTATCCTTAATGCTAACCTAATTGATTATGAGTTATCAGATTACTGGTTCTAGACTATCTTAGGGTTAATTATTCTCTCTCGAGTTATAACCAATAACCCTAAATCATAAACTAATCAGATTATGGGGTTTGTAATCTCTATTTATAACCTATTAAAAACCTTAATTAGTTCTGAAGTTCTCTAGTAAACTATCGAAAACCTATGCAAGATCTCTCTTCGCACAATTTCTTGGTCTGATTCAATTCTTGTTATATTAAATCACCTAACTCTCGTTAGTCCAATTTAATCATTTCCATTCGATTCACCCTCTTAGTTTATTAAATTGCATAATCAAACCACAACAAATCTAATAAATACATAAACAATCAAGTTTTCATTAATTCAAGAATAAAAATCTGAAGTTGAGTTTAGAACATCCTTTACATTTAAGATTCTATCATTAACTATTCAATCTAATTTTATACAATGATAAAGCTAAAAATAAATAGGAAGTACAATTTAAATGGAGGGCAGGAGGTAGCAATGTCGGGAAACCTCATAATCTGAGAAGTATGTCGAGTCAGCTTCTTCTCCTCTTCTCTCTTCCTTCTTCTCTTCCTCAATCTCTCGATGAAGTCTCTCTAGGGTTTCTTAAGGTGGTTGATGCAAAAGCTCCCTTTGCCTCTTTTTCTTGTTCTTTAAAAATCCTTTTGTGTTATAAGTAGCCCTAGGGTTTTTCCAGGGTCCGAAAGGTCTAAAAAATCCCTTAAAACTTGACGTTTTTTAGTGTTTGCATGTCTACCTAACATAGGCCATGACTGTGGCTCTGTTTGCCACGATCGTGGGCCATTTATTAGGATTCTATCCATGTCCTGAGTAAGTTATGAACGTGGGCTAACTCTGGTGCATATGTCACGATTGTGGCCTATTGTGCCATGGTCGTAGGCCATTTTTTTGACCTGAATATCTCTAAAACTTCTCCATTTTTGATGTTGACCTTAAAACACTAGCAAACACATCAAGGTACCTCAAAAACATAATAATTAAGCTCAAAGACTTGTACTAACCCATAAAACACTTAAAACATATATAATTAACAAACTAGCACAATTTTAACCTAAACACATACTAAATGATTGAATTAACAGTTAAATACATATCAAACTAAGCCCTAAAACATAATGCAATTTACATTTATCAATATCCCCACACTTAAACATTTTCTTGTCCTCAAGCAAACAAAACAACAAACACATAGAATCACAAAGCACACAAATAATGAGACAATGGCTTTAACTTCATGAAATAAATTTAACTTTAAATACAATCATTCAAGTTGCTCCAAATTATTAACATGCAAAATCTGTGTCTAGGAGCTCTGAGCTAAACATACATATTAATCAAGACCTAAATATCAAGTTATTTACCATTTTTAATTATACGCACACATTAATAATTCTTTGGTCATTCAAACTTTGTAACTACTCCTAAGTACATTTTCATGAAAAGTCAAGTTATTTACAAGTTTTGTAGGTTTTTATTAAAAAAACATATATTTTTTATTTAATTTTTACGGACATGGGCATAGTGTTTTACTCAGAGGCAAACATTGGTGATGAATGTCAATCTAGTTACTAATAGGTGTGCATTAGGATATGTTTTTATAGGTAATTGACATGTGTTTTCTAGCATAATTGTTAATTATTGTTCTAGTTTAGGATTCATTTTGTATGTTTTTGTTAAGTTTGATTTTCATTATTGTTCTTGTGTGTTTGATGTTAACTGAGGGCAAGAATTCACTATTTTTATATAGGAAGAAGGAAGGAGCAACTTGGAGGGTAAACTAAAGATCAAAGAGGAGAAGAAATGAGGAGTGCATTTTAAGACAAATTCTCATATTCGTGGGAATCATGCGAATTCCCACGTCACGTGGGAATTACAGAAAAAAATGAGAGATGCATCTGTGAAAAATTCCCACACTTGTGGGAATCATGTAAATTCCCACAAA
Source organism: Erythroxylum urbanii (assembly GCA_027568935.1). Classification (NCBI taxonomy): domain Eukaryota; kingdom Viridiplantae; phylum Streptophyta; class Magnoliopsida; order Malpighiales; family Erythroxylaceae; genus Erythroxylum; species Erythroxylum urbanii. The sequence continues at coordinate 24,267,460 of JAOQML010000005.1, forward strand.
CGTGAGAATTACAATATGAGGTAATCTGCAAGTTTCATTAAACTTAGGATTTTTGGACTATAAAAAGAGAATTAAGCCTCCATCTTTATAAGAGACAACACCCACCTATACAAACACCATCCTTGACTAAAGAACACATGTTTGGAGCATTGAGGAAGGATTGAAGACAAGGATCATCATCAAGATTTGGCAAAGAAGAGGAGTCTTTTTATTCAATTTTCTGTCATTTTAATCTCTTCTATTCTTAGTAAAAATGGATTATTTGAATGTTGATGATGTTATGGAGGCCATGTTAGGTTGATTTTATTTTAGGGATTGCTTTTGGAATTATTATGTTAAACTCCTATTTTATTGAATTGAATGCAATTACCTTTGTTAATTATTGTTTTTAATTGTCATCTTGCAACAAATCGAGAGAGTGAGTGAGATGAAATTCATGTAGGATTGTATAACGAGAGTTGGTGACCTATAGACTAGTAATCATCACATTAATTGAATAGTTAGAAGAGAGATCTTGGCTAGTCAATTGATCACCTATAGGATAGTTTGATAATTAATTGAATCGGTAGAGTCATTGGGTAGGTTGAGAGAATTTTTAATTGATTCCCGTTAATTCAATTAGGGAAAAATAGTTACACCTTGAGAGAGCGTAATTAGTACATTCAGAAATTTAGGGTGAGACATAATTCAATCAATAAAATAGGAGGGAGACAAACTAGGAAAAAAGTAATCTATAGTATTTAGATTCTTGAATTCAGATTTTCTATAATTTCGGTATTGTCCATTATTTACATGAGTCTTTTAATTTTAATTTAATTTTCCAAATTATTTGCATTTCATGATTTAGTTTCTCAAACAAAGTTGTGTCTAAATTAAGCAGTGTCTAGGCATCAATCCCTGTGGGATCGATATCCACTCCTTTTACTACAAGTCACAACTCATTCACTTGTAATTTTTGAACGTAAAACAAGCAGATAGGTTTTACCATCAATAAGTTTTTGGCACCGTTGTCAGGGATTGATTGTTGAGCATCGTGTCTAATTTAGATTACTTTGATTTAGGAGTTTTTGACATTTTTCTTGTGTATGTGCAGGTGCATGAACACAAGGTGCACACAAACGACGGAAGAAGTTATTGAAGTCGAATTCCCTGGCATTAAGAAGTACGAAAGAGAAATAAGAAGGGAAAAGTGTCTAAATTTTTTCAAATCAAGATATGGATGAAGAAGGAGAGCAAGGAGGACCAGAGCGAACATTAATGGATTTCATAATGTCAGGGTTTAGTCCTCAAGGAGCGGCGAGACCGGTAGTCCAAGGAAATAATTTTGAGATAAAGCTAGCGCTGATCAATATCCTACAAAATAGTGTGTAGTTCTATAGGCTATCCAACGAGGATCCAAATGCCCATATTGTAAATTTCTTGAAGATTTGTGACACATTCAGATTCAACGAAATGTCCGACGATGCGGTGAAGATGAGATTATTTTCGTTCACGTTGAAGGATTCGACTAAAGCATAGTACAATTTGTTGAATCCAGGTCAGATCACAACCTAGAAGCAGCTCGCTCAAGCATTCCTCACCAAGTTTTTTCCACTGACAAAGACAACAAAGATTATTAAGGAGATAACAAATTTCTAGCAGAGCGACGAATAATCTTTCTACAAAGCTTGGGACAGATTTAAAGAACTTCAAAGAAGCAGTCCCCATTATAACCTCTTGAAGGAATTTCTGCTTCAAACATTTTATAATGGAGTGAATCCGAGCACAAGGGCATAATTGATGCAATAGTCAGAGGTTCACTGATGAGGAAGACGGTAGAAGTAGCTCATGATCTGTTGCAAGAGTTAATAGGCAATAGCTGTATGTGGTCTAGTGGGAGGAGTAAACAAGGACAAAAGGAACAAAAAGGTATGATACCTATTGATTTAGTTACGGCCTTGCAGGCTCAAATCATAGCTCTGACAAAGCAGCTAAACAACATGCAAGGAGCACCCACCTCAGTAGTTAAGGTAATACAAGCACAATGTGAGCTGTGTGGGGAGACCAATCATAGCTTAGCGGAATGTTTCCTATTGGGAGCTAGCGGGATAGAACAGGTAAGCTATTTAGGCTAGTCGTAGTGAGGTAATAACCTATATTTGAACACATATAATCTGGGTTGGACAAACCACCCAAAATTTTCTTAGAGCAATAATAATGTAGGTGGCCAACAAAGACGACAAAGACTGCTAGGATTCCAACAAGATCAAATAGGAACATTTGAAAACAAAATGGATAAGATGATGGAGGTTTTGGGGTCTAAATTGGCAGCTCAAAAAGAGAATCATAAAAGGATGCATGCAAGCCAGGAGGAAAATCAAAAGAGGATGGAAGCACAATTCGATCAAATTTTGAAGAATCATGCATCATCAATCCATAATCTGGAAGTTCAAGTAGGCCAACTAGCTAATGCTTTATCTTCACGAAATGTAGGTAACACTGACGTGAATCTGAGAGGACCTGTAAACGAGCCGATTAAGGAAATTCAGCATAGACTTTAGCGTCAAATTTTTGCGCAGTGGAAGCCATCTTCAAGTGAAGTAACTCAGAATTCTAAGGAAGGTGAGTTAAGTAAGATAATAGACATAACAAATCAACTCCAAACCATGCTCATGTTAAAGGGATCGTTGAAAGAAGAGGTTATCAATCACATATCAGGAGAAAGTTCGCATGTAGCATAGAAGAAAGAAGAACCAGGAGAATTTTTCATTTCGTGTAGTATAAATAGAGTTAAGATAGATCAAGCATTTACAGATTTGGGAGTAGGTATCAACATAATGCCATATTCATTCAGTCAGAGGTTAGGTCTAGAAGAGCCAGAGCCAACTAAGACATTAGTGAAAACAGCTGACAGGACAGTGTATTTACTAAAGGGGATCATCAAGAATGTGCAGCTACACATTGATAAATTTGTCTTTCTTATAGATTTTCACATATTGGTTATTAGTGGAGACGAGGAAACTTTGATGGTTCTTAGGTGCCGTTTCTAGCTACTGCTCGTTTGATTATTGATGTTGATGTGGGTGAGTTAATACTGAGAGTAGGGAAGGAGCAGTTAACATTGAAGGTGTCGAAGAAGAATTGTCATCCTACTCTACCTCTGACAGACATTAAGGAACATGAACTCCAAGTAGGATGGGAAAATATTGAGTACCCCGGGAATGCATTCAGGAAGAAACAAATGCATAGAAGAAGGTGAAGAAAGGAAAACAATAATGAAGTTTGAGTCTAGAATAAGGTAGCCCGGTACAAAGTCTAAGATCAGTTTATGCACCGCTATCATTCTAGTCATTTGAACCGCCATGAGCAAGAAGGAGAGTCAAGCTACTGACGGTAATAGAAGCGCTACATGGGAGGTAACCCATGGGAGTTAACTATCCTGTGATTGTTTTGTTTACTTATTTGTTTGTTTGAATTCTTTAGTTATGTTAACGTTTGAAATGGGTTTGATTGATGTTTATGTTGATTTAATTTGGATTTTAATTTATTTTCTTTTCAAATTTCTAGTTGATGATGTTATCTTAATGTGTTTGTAGGTTTTAGGGTCATGAAGAATTTATTTAAGCTTGGAAGAAGGTTTGAAATTGTGAGGATCACCAATTCCCAGGTTCATGGGAATTGAAATGATTCCTACAAGCGTGGGAAATCTCTCCAAAAAGTTTCTGGAGAGAAAACCCACATTTATGGGAATTGTGGTGCTTCCCACAGACGTGGGAATTCTCTCCAGAGATTTTCTCTCACCCATTTTCAAAATTTCACTCCCTCTCTCTCTGACCCACAATTTTCTCTCCTCCCACTCTCTAAAACTCTTCATTTTTCATCTATATTCTTGATATTTTCCTCATCCCTTTCCATCAATCTTACATTCCTTCATGTTTTTCAAGCATTAGTCATTCCAAAATGCAATGATTTAGTTAAGATTTTGCTCTTTCTCTCTCTAATGCAAATTTCTCTCTCTCTCTCTCTTAATTTTTGCAAGTTTTCATCTCACAATGGTTCCACCAAGGATGATTAGGGTTAGGCAACAGGTCAACAAACTCTGTCAACAAGTTTCCGGCAAAGGAAAAACCAACCTAGCGGTAACTTATCAGGCCCTATTTTTGATTTACTCAGAAGAAGAAGGTGAGCATTTATGTGAATTTAGGAATAGAGCAATAATCACTCCTAGGTATTTGAATTTTAAAGTGCTAGAGAATATAGGTGTTAGAAACTAACTTAAACAACTAGCTGCAAATATAGGTTCGACTAGATTTGCTCGATACGATGTCCCTATTTATGCCACCCTAAGTTCAGAATTTTTTGCAACAACTAGGTATAGCTCTGAGATTGTGGAGGTCTAATCTATGGCACTTTACGATCCTCAGATGTACACTTTAGTGACGAGAAAGAGAGGTGCTAGTGCAGTCACAAACTAACCCTCCACATCAAGCGCCGCTCTAGAGCCAGAGAAGGAGAAGTAGCAGAGGAACCAAGGGAACCAGCGGTGATTAAACAATATCAACAAATCCTCAACCAAATGGTTGCCAACCAACAACAGATGACATCCCAACTTGATGAGCTTAGCACTCAAATGCGACAGATTCATAAGGACTAACGTAGTTTGAAGAAAAGGTTCCTCAACTTCTGTCGGCAGAATAACTTTAAAGCTCCTTCACCTACACCATTACCACTATCATCTCCATAAGCCACTTCTTACCTTAAACTTTTCATTTGTATCATTTTCTTTTGTTTGATTTCCTATCATTTCTATTTGGTTTTATTTTATTTTCTTTTGTGTGGGTTTATGTCTTTTTTATTTTTGTTTGTTTGATTTGATGTCATTTTCCCTTATTGGTTTTTGTTTTGTCACATTGAGGACAATGTGATCTTTAAGTATGGGGAGGTGTCATTAACTTTCTTAATTGCATTGTTTGCATTTTGTTAATTAAGATGCATATTTAGGCATATTATATGTGATTTGTGTCAGCGATGATGTTTTGTGTTAGCAATGGAACCGTACTTGAATCATTTGATAAATATGGCCATAAAATTCTATCATGTTAAATATTGCTATAAAATTCTGCCATGTTAGTTGGAATTAGATTGAATGCATGCTTGAATTATGATTAGGCTACCTAAGTAGAAAGTGAACCATATAGAGTGATGAAAAGTAGTTGGTTACATAAGCTTATTAATAAATTGACATTTGAACAATGAGGTAATGAAGAGATGCATAATGAGTTTTCATTTGAGCCAAAGTGAGGATTGAGCCATACGACTCTATCTAAGGATTGAGCCATACGACTCTATCAATGTGTTGTTCAAGTGTAGGGAGGTTTATATGTTTTGCTTAGAGTGTCAATATGAGAAGGAGGCAAACAATCACTAATGGAAAGAAGAAACATAAATAAAAATAAAAATAAAAATAAAATAAAGACTAAAATTTAAAAGAAAAGGGTTAGAAACAAAACCTCACGGTGATGAAGGTGGGGATGGTGTCGGAGGTGGTAGTTGGATGCCTTAAGCCTCGAAGTATCAATGAGCCTCGAAGTATCAATGAATATAACGTATATCTCAGCTTTGACGTCGTTGTGTTTAGGTCATCTCCTTCATCCTTCCAGAGTTCTCCATAAGTATATCTGTAATTACCTTGGTGTTTGCAGAGATTGTATCAAGCACTTTCTTCCAACCAGGCTCTTTTGTGTCTTCTTCCTCTTCGGACTCCTTGCTAGTCAAGTCCTCTTCTGCATACTGAGGCGATGCTGTGCTAGAAATCCCTTGACTAGCCCTGATCTTCACACGAGTCTTTTGGCTAATGTTATGGAGTTCCATGTTATGGGACTTAAGGATTTCAGCACGCTATAAATGATGGTGATTTAGAAAATCTAAGAGATGGATGGTTAAACCACAACAGTCCATGCTATAATACTCGACAATGGGAAACACCAAGTACCCCATACCTAAATTATTGCTCCTTTTATATATAATTGCAATAATAACATTCAATACATGTGTGGAGGAGCACATTGGAATGCTGTGATTTATGCACCACAACAGGAAAAGTTCCTTTGTTAAGCACTTGTTGGTTTTTGATTTGTCAAAAACCATTTAACATATGAATTTATGCAATAACAAGTGCTCATGGGTTCTTATGATGTTGTTGTGGGCATTTTTAGTGTCGAATTGCTCTAACCTAGTGACCTCATTCCAATAGCAAGAAGCACATAAATCATCGTGTTGATTGATAATGAAAGACTCGGGGAACCTACAAATATCACACATGATTTCAATGTTCAGCTCATAATTTCATCCCCGCAACCTAAACCACATTTCTTTAGGGTTACTAGGTTCGTAATATGGGAAGTGAAAAATTCGAGAGTGAGCTCCTAGTAGATAGGATATTGGAAATGTATGAACTTCGCCCACTGAATTCTTTATGTTAAGTTCTCTACCCTATCTCTCAGTTCTAGCCTATCAAGCATATCAAAATCAAAATATTTTGGGATTACTATTTGATTAACATTAAGGGATTGGAAACAAATACCATCCTCCTCTGTGTAACTTGGGAATTGTGCTTCGAAGTCTGTCATCCTATTTCTTCACCCTTGGTCTGAGACTTGGTTTCGTCCTGATGATTGATTGCACTTTACTGACTGCTTAATGCGTGGCATACTGGTTTGTAAGTAGGTAAACTTAGAATAAAGTCGAAGTTTGGAATTTGGTTAGAAAGAAGAGAGAGTGTTTGGAGGTTCCTACTTAGAGAGATAAAGAAAATGAAAGTGAGTGAAAAATGAAGTAAGAAATGAATATATAGGTGAAGGAAGGGTAAAATAGTAAAAATAAATTATCTGAAATTTGTGTTTACAATTTTACCTTGCCATAGGCCACGATTTTTGCCAATTGCTGATTTTTTCTTCTTTTGTCCTTCTACACTTTCCCGAGATCACTTCTTAACTCTTTATAGCTCTTTCAACTCTCTTTTGCTTACTTCTTTGATCATCTAATTCATGTCGAAGTTCTATGCCTTCTCGACCTTATTTGAAAATGAAATAACCTAACTATAGAATTCAAACTATCCGAAAATAAAAGGAAATAACATGGAATTAACAATCCATGGGTTGCCTCTCATGCAACACTTCTTTTAAAGTTGGTAGCTCGATGCTTTTCTTGTGCTCAAGGTGGTTTAAATGAATAGTGTAATGGTAGTGCAGTCATCAATCTTACCATTTGCATATGAACTACTATGCCCTAGGTTCCACCTTCCTTCTGCTTCACCTTCCTTCGTTTTCTCCACTGTGATTATTTCTTTCTAAACACATGCCCAGGGTCCTCAGTATCTTCCCATTGTCCTCGAGGTTCGATTTCTTTTATATTAGCTACAAGTAAGGGAGAATTGTTGTCATTCTTCGACACAGTGAAGGTTATGTGATACTTTCCAACCCTTAGAGTTAATTCATCCCCATCAACTCCAATTATTAAGCCAACAGTAGTAAAAAATGGTTTTCCAAGGACCATAGGGTTTTCACATCTTCTCCAATATCCATTACAAAGAATTCTATAGGGAAGGTAAAAATATCAATTTATACTTGGACATCCTTAATAATCCCCTTTGGCCGATGAATTGTTATGTCTGCCATCTTCACTAGCGTCTTTGTGGGTTCTAACACTTGTAACCCTAATTTTTGACTAAAGGTATAAGGCATTATATTGACTCACTCCCAAATCTAAGAATGCCCTGTCTATTTTGACTCCATTGATACTACAAGGAATCTAAAAATCCCCTAGATCCTCTTTCTTCTGTGCTATATTAGCATTTACTTCCGCTATGCGCTCCTTAACCTTCTTCTTGATTAACTCCCTTAATAGGAGCCTCGTTTGTCGTTGTTCTATTATATCTTCAACCTTTTTTAATTCAACCTACTTGGAATTCCTCGTCGCCTTACTTAAAATTGACTTCCACTAAGATAGAATAGGGTACGAAAATTTTTCTTCGATTGACTTAATTAAAAGCTCATTTGGAAGGAATTCCATATTTACTTATCCTTCCCTGTTGTCTCCATCTTCTTTTATATGTCTGAGTTTCTTTTATTGGGTCTGAGTAATGGCCATGATCCCTTCCTTTGGGTCAGATTTGGTATTGCTTGGAAGAGTTTCTATATTTCGAGTAGAAATTGCCTCCGCTAGTTGACCTGCTTGGACCTCTAAATTGTGTATAGAAGAGGTGTGGTTCTTAGTGACTTGCTCAAACTTGCTTTTAAGCCTACTATATGCATCTACCATGCCTTCAATTTTATCTAAAATCTTATCCAACTTGGATTCCATTGAGCTTGGTTTATCTTATTGGAAGCCTAGTTGTCCTTGAGGTTTGAACTATCCTCCAGCATTGTTCATCTACAAGAAGTTAGGGTGATTCTTCCAGCCGAGTTTATATGCGTTGGAGTAAGGATTGTTTCCCCCTCCTCATCCATATTGAGCTCCTATATAATTAACTTGCTTAAGGTCACTATCCTTCATCAAGAAGCAGTCTGTCGTATGATAGTCCATCTGTCCACAGAGTTCATACTTTAGTTACACAACTTTAACTGAAGCTGAGAACAAAGTTTCATATTTTTAAGATGTTGAGTTAATTTGTCAATTTTCTCTTGCATCTCTATCATTTGATCAACAGCTACAATTCCTTTTTGTTCTCTAAATGTAGTGGGTTATCTACAGAGCTCGTTCGTCTATAGGCAACTATTACTTTCCATCTCCTCTATCAACTCTTCTGCTTCATTTACCATCTTTCTCATCATTGATCCTCCTGAAACTGAATCAATCATGCCTCTTGTATGTGGGTTACTCCATTATATAATGTTTACAATAAGAATTCCCACTACAAGAAAATAGTGAATTACATACAAAAATTACCGACGGAAAAAGACAATATACCGTCGGTAAATATATTTACCGACGGAATAAACCGACGGAAGAAAACGTC
>JAOQML010000005.1:24280476-24291737 GCA_027568935.1 Erythroxylum urbanii
AAAATTATTAAGAATCAATACAATTATCAATCTTAATCATATTAAGATAAACAATCAATTTAATTTTGAAATTGGTTTTTAGATTTTAAAATAATTTTAAAATTTAAGTTTAGAATAGGTCTTGGAATACTTTATTCCAAACCAATTATTGAATTAATTTAATCCGATGGTCAAACAAGTTTTATTCTAGGGCTAAAATAAGCCTATTTTAGACTTAGGATAAGATATACATGTAGTCTTTTCCACTCAGAAACCCTAAACACCTTATAAACATGGTTTTGTCATTACGTATAAAATATTATAGCTATTACACAGCTGTAACTAGTATAATACTGTAATTGTTTCCTTCACGAGGAGTAATAGGAATTAGCTATTGTGTGTGTCTGTCTCTTTTTAAAGTTTTCTATTCTTCTCTCTTCTATCTAGACTATTCTCTTTCTCCTTCTCTCCTCTTCTTCTCTCTTTTATTCTTCATTTTTATTCATAACATTTGGTATGAGAGCATACGTTCCTCGGCAGAAATGGCTGAGTTGCATAGAATCGAAGAAAACATGAAGGAATTGATAGAGGAACAGATCAAGAACAAGAAACTATTCCTAGAAGCACAAAACAGAGCAAAAAGCATAGAGAAGGATCTGCTAAAACTTAAAACTATGTTCGAACAATTCATGTAGCGACAAGGATTAGAACCAAGAGCTACTATTCCCGCTACTCCGAAAATCACCATTATAAATGAGAAAAAAATGTAAGAGAAGGACTACTTAAAGTCACTCACTCTTTCTCTGTCACTGGGGTGCTCACAGAACCAATAGTGAAGGCAGTTGCTGTTCTCAGCAGTAGTGAGGGTGTTAATTGTACTCTCTTCTTGATTCAGGAAGGAGATGGGAAAACTACTATAACCGAAGCTGTCTCTAGCCTGAAACTAAGGCTCCATAGGTTCCATGTTCATGCTCTTGGAGACATAACAAATGGTTGCATGTCAACTGAACTGCATTTCAATCCAGTTTGTAAAGAGTATAGCATAGCTACGGATGCAAATTGACATGCTGATAATCTTGTCTCCTTCTTCAATAATGCTAAAAAAGCTATTGTGGGTGATGTCGTGAAGGAGATGGGTGATGTAAAGAAAATACAATTATTCATATTTTATCCATTATGTAAACCTCCATAACCTTGGGAACAAGGTTTTTTAAGGGAGGAAGAATTGTTATGTATAAAAATATTATAGCTATTACACAGCTTTAACTATTATAATACTGTAACTGTTTCCTTCAAGAGGAGTAATAAGAATTAGCTATTGTGTGTGTGTCTCTCCCTCTAAAGTTTTTATTCTTCTCTCTTCTATCTGGACTCTTCTCTTTCTCCTTCTCTCTTCTCTTCTTCTTTTTTCTATTCTTCATTTTTATTCGTAACACACCTACAGCCTGTCGTTGCTATGATCTTCATGGCCTTTAGTCTGTGCTACCATCAACTACACACCTGCACCCTACCGCCGCTACGATCTTCATAGCCTCCATTCTGCACTACCATCAATCGTAGGATTCTGGCATCTTGTCCCGCCACCATGCTTCTTTTGCGGGAGATACAACCGTCTTCTTCATCACAAGTTGTTGCTAGCCACTGTCCCGATGTTCTTCCTAAACTAGGGACTGATTGCATATTATTCTTATTCACACAATCAGCGGTCCAATGTTTTGCTTATTCTCTATATAAAATTGCAACAATCAAGACCTATAAAACATAAACTCAAAAATCGTAGGCCATAATTTTGGTTCAATGATTGGTGGGTTGTACAATTTCGATGGTTAGGCGTGGACTTATGATAGGTTTACTGAGATGGGTTCTAGAATAAGAAAAAAAAGAGATAGGCACTTATAGGTGGACAAGAGAGAGGTGGATAACATCCCCATCATTTTCCAGAATCTAGATTTTCTGGATTTCTCCATAATCATCGAGCCTTCTCCATAACTCAAGCAAAACCCAAAACACTTTCCTTATTCATTAAACCCAATAGCCAGATTCACAAACAAAAGCATAAAATATAATCATTCCAGTCCATGTTCTTATTCAAAACCAAAAACCCATATTTGCATAAAAGGCATAACGTGTGTTTTCCAGAACGATATGTGTTTCTTGTGTCTTTAAAAACAAGTTTTTCCAAAACACAAACAATTATGATTCTCAATTGATTTCTATAGATTCTAAATATGGTGTGGAACTTTTCAACACTCCAGTGTGACACATCTAGTCGCATTTAACCTTTACAGCCATTGGCAAAAAACTCCTTCATTGCAAGCCACTCACGCAACTAGAAACCACATTCAAATTTCCAGAACAGAAGCAAACAGTAAATGCAAAAATATGACTCAATGTGAATTTCCAAAAACGCAATAACCAGACTAAAGGACATGAACAAATTTCTAAATTCTAGAACAATTCTAGGGTTCATGAAGAATCAAATCATATTTGATTTTTTTAATTCCAAATTTTTGATCAATAACAATCACATAAGTTTTAATCAAATTATAGAAATAAAGTTAGCTTTGATATCATTGTTGGGAAACCAAGCTGGGATCTATTCCCGGTCACAGTGGAATCCTTACGAAAATTTTTCGTAACCTTTGTTTCCCAAAAACCAAGATCTCTTTAATTCTATAAAATAATTAACATGTAAATCATAACAAAGTATGAATCGAAATTCGTATCTTATTTCGAAGTTTGATCATGTTCTTGTCGTCTCCTTCGAATCGTTTTCAAAATCGATCCGTCTTAACCATTGTAGTCACACAAGTGTCCGACCTCTAACGATATCCATAGAATGAATTGAGAGAACTCTGTAACTCCTATAGATAGGGTAAAGCAAGAAGTGTTAGCTCCATAGAGCTTAAGCCTATTTATAATAAGCTTTGGACGTTTTAATAATTTAATTGAAATTAAATTCTAATTTCAATTAAAATTTAATTAGAATTACAAATAATTCTAATCAAATACCAATTATGCCCAATTAAGATTCAATATTTCATATTGATCCTTATTTATTAAATATATCATATTTAATCATAAAGTTTCTCAAACTTTATAATCAAGTCCAACTTGATTAAATTAACTTTGCTCTCTTCAACCCATTCTAGATGTGAGATCCATTAGGTTCCCAAATATGTTGGAAATGATTATAAATTATAGTTCTAATTCATAATTTGAATTAGATAAATTAAAACTCATTTTAATTTATATTTAATTCTCCAATTAAACAATTTATAGTCATAGATCAAGATTGGCATCTAACAACACGTCATAATCACTCAAATATTTAGAAATGTTAAAGTAATTTTGACTAACCTTTCTGTGCATAATTTTTTCATATAATTCATTCCTTTCATTATACAATGTTCCAATTAGATATAGAGCATGAAATCCAATCATATTAGTTCTCCACCATTAGCTATTGATTCAATTAATGACATTTGCAAACTATTTACAAAATATCATTCCCCCTTGGCCAAGGATTTTTTGAATCAATACTAATCAAGAACAACTAAACATTCTCTTTAATTACTTTAGGGTGATGAATCCTATCTTGATCACACAACTACCTCCACTTAGTTGACGCTACATCTAATGACTATCGACTGACTGACTGACCGATGATTAAATAAGTCATAAGGAGCATCAAAACATAATAATCCCTATACAAGATAGCTTTGGTGATCCCAAGTCAAAGGATCACTTATATAATCTTCACAATAAGAATTCCATAGACATACAAGTAATGTTCTAAATGGATTTCCCATATTGGTTCTATTCAATGAATTTGTTATCTAAAAATCACCCACATGTTTGTTTAAGTATCTCTATATTTTAGCCTATGAGATCAACTAATTTCTTTATAAGGAAAAAAAATGTGTTAGTCTTTCTATGTTCTACTAATGTCCAATATTAATAAAACGATACCAGGAACAATTTAGGAATAACACATAAATGTAATATGAATCTTATAATTATAATGTTATTATAATTTCATTTGTAATGTATAATTATCACATAGACTTTATCGTATACATCTCAACATGTAAATGATAAAGAATGCCTTTAAATTATTTTGTCACTAAACTACAATCAAAGCAATTAGTTGTAGGGCATAAAACAACAATTTAAGGGTCTTTACGAGAAGCTACTTGACAAAGAAAAAATTCATAGTCAAGGGGGATCAAAAGAAGAAGAAGAAATACAAATCACAACTAAATGTATTTAAAAAGGCCAAAGTAGCTAAAATAATATGGCAATCGAGGAGGCCATTTTTAAATAATAATCATACAATTAATTGCTCAAATAATATTAATGGAAGACAAACAACACTCTTATAGATGACATAACTCAATTAGTATTAATGGAAATCATACATCCTCTTATAAATGACTAACTCTCCAAATTCTATATAATATAACTATAATTTCTATCAAAGAAATCAAAACCACTATTCTATTATTTTTCAACTCTATGAAAAATTATGTCATAATGTAAAAATTTGTTAATCTCATATGATACTTTCTTTTTATTCTTCTCAGTTTTGAGTATATATAGTAGAAGAGGAATTGACTTATCATAAAAACAAGGTACTTAAATATGGTACCATCACCATGTCATTTAATCTATCTATATACTTAGATTATGTTGGTAATACGAATATTATAGTCATCAATACTAATAACATATTTATACCTCATATTGATTCCTCTTTTCTGAACTCTCATGTTTCTACATTCACACTAGATAATATTTTGTATACACCCTTGATTAGAAAAAAAAGAAATTAGAATCTATATCTTAATTTTAAAACAAAATATCACTTCAATAGAATTCTTTCCTAACTAATTTCTTGTGAATGATTGAATATGGCGCTTACATAGCCAAAGGATGAAGTAGACATAACTTGTAGGAGTAGTAATCTTCAACCTCTTCTATCCAATCACCTAATCTTATTCCTTCAACCTGAATGGCCTTATTGTCTAAATTATGGAATCACCATCTTGATCACCCTTCTCCTCTAATTCCAAAAAGAAATTATGGCTAGAATTCATCTTCTATCATCAATTACTTCTAAAATCAATTATTTGATTCTTTTCTTAGTAATAAAAATGGAAAACTATCTTTCTCCAAGTCCTCTATCATTTATCATCAACCATTTAAAGTTATATATTCAGATGCTTAGGGTTTCGACATGTGACTTCTCCGAGAAATGTTTGATACTATGTCACTTTCTTGATTATTTCATAAAATACATTTAGTTCTATTTGTTAAAGTTGAAATACAATGTATTAAAGTTATTTGAGAAATTTGTTAAAATCATTGGAAATTACTTTTATAACAATATCAAAACCACTTACAAATATGGGAGAGAAGAGTTTAAATAAATTTTACATTTTCTAGTTCAACATGACATTTAATATATCACCTCTTTATTGTATATACCTAGAACATGTTGACTCTACTGAATGCTTACATCGCCATATTATAGAAACTGACCTTACACTCTTATATAATGCTTCCATGCCTCTTTATTTATGGTTTTATTATTTTCAAAGTGCATATAACTCATCAATAGAATTATTACCCTTATTCTTAATCATAATACACCATACCATAAACTCTTTGGGCAAAATCTGAAATAGATCTCTTTTACAGTCTTTGTTTGTCTTTGCTACTTATGACTTCGACCTTATAATACTCATAACTTAAATCTCAATCTCAACTATTTGTGCATCTCTATTTCTCCTTACCATAAAACACTTTTATATGTTATGATACCCAATTAAAGCACTTTTTTTTTATCTTTAGACATGTTATTTCTTTTGAGAAAATTTTTTCATATTAAAATAATTTGTTAGACTCCGCACAGTTGTGACTTCTCTCACTTTGCCTAGAAATTTTTTTATTAAATTATGTGTTTGCATGCATTAATGGAAGTGTTAGAATTAAGTTAAGGAGTTAGAAAGCAATATATTAAATAAGGAAGGGTAAGCTTGGAAAGACAAAAGTTGTTTTAAATTAATAAGAAAAGAAGATGAAAAGAGTCATGTAAAGTAAGAAGAAAAGAGAGAAGGTCGTAGAAAGACCTAGAAGAGAAGCAGGAACCGAAACATAAAGAGAAGAAGAAGAAAAGAAAGACAAGGGAGAAAGAAGAGGAAGGAAAAGGTTCAACTGAGTTTTTAGGTATTTTCTATCTTTTCTTCTTGCTTTGGTAGAAGTAGGAACTAGAGAAAATGAGCTTTATGTGCTGAAAATGAAGGGAGAAAGTAGAGAAGAATCCTATTCTTGATTTTCATGGATTTACAACTAGATATTAGTTACTTTAGTTTAGTTAAACCAAAAGTAGTCTAAGTCCAAGCTCAACGTTGATTATTAAAGTTCTTTGGATTTTCTATAGTATATTTATTTGAATGAAAATTTGTTTTTTTGAAGGGAACCAGGAAAATCCAAGCCAAGAGTGAGTGGAAAGGCGAACTTGAGTTCGGATTTACTATTAATAAAGTGGGTAATATGTTTATAGTTATTGGGATGACGACTAAATTCTTATTTGCTTACATGCTTAAATTGTTTGGCTTTGAATTATTATGATTGTTAAAAAATGCACTGTGGTTTGTTATCTTGCTATGTCTTGAAAGACTTTATTGTATTTTGTATAAACGAAAAGAAGAAAAATTCTAAGAAGCATGAATGAATGAATATGTGATGAAGTGATTTGAGCAGCGAAATTTGCTTATGTGGGCAAGAAAGATACCATTTTGTTCATTACGTGCATGTTGACTTAAAACCTTCTCTCGACTACCCACTTATGGCATATGAGTTCTGAGAAATGGACTCATTTCGTTCATGGTGTAAATTTCGGTTTTACCATTTCATTCCATATGATTCTCTCAAGCCATTATATGTG
Organism: Erythroxylum urbanii; assembly: GCA_027568935.1. NCBI lineage: Eukaryota > Viridiplantae > Streptophyta > Magnoliopsida > Malpighiales > Erythroxylaceae > Erythroxylum > Erythroxylum urbanii. The sequence continues at coordinate 24,287,408 of JAOQML010000005.1, forward strand.
TACATTTCTCTTTAAATTGTTGAGCATATGATGCAATTAAATGCTACATTTTGATGATTGAAAAATATATGATTTGATTTATGTGATACCATGTTTGTTTATAAGCTTAAACTGTGGATATTCTTATTGTTAGATTTAAATGCAATATAAAAATATTTCTATGCTTGGTTGTATGTATGGTTCGTCACCAATGACTATAAATGTATTAACCACTGAGCTTCGCATCTCATCCCATTATTTCCACTCTTCAGGTGCAGAGCAAGCAGATCATTGAACCTTGCAAACTTAGGCAATCTCCAAGAAACTTATCTTTTGTAATTAAGTTAGTTCGGATACTTTTGGTAGCTTAGAAGCAAATCAAACATGAGAATTCTTATTTGTTTCGTATTATGCTACTGTTGCGACCCTTGATATGTAATTAAAGCAATGTACACACTATGTTTTGTTTGAGAAATGAAAGAAAGAGTTGATTAAGTTTCCTTTGTACATGTTCAAATTTTCTTCTCTGTTAAATTATTAATTTCAGTTGGGAATAAAATTGTGAGTTATTTTATGGCTTTTAGATTGATTGTTCTTAAATAAATGGTTATGTTGGGAGTTTGTTATGTTAGGGGTTTTGTATGTATGACTTTTGCTTGGGGGATTCGAGTTTTTTGGTTTTGTGAAAATGTATAATAGGCAGTATAGAAAAAGGGGGACAAAAATTGTGTCCAGACATCCACAAATAAACTATATTGATATAGACAAAATTAGACAAAGTTGTCTGTATAAAAGTTGTAACTTATTCTCCTAAGTTTCTAGTGGTATAAAGTTTGAAATTTTTGGACATTGGAATTGAGAGATATGATTGTTACAAATTGGTGTGTATTTCAGGGGTGCACGATCGTGCACTGGCTCTTGAATTTCAGGAGTGCACGATCGTGCACTGGCCCTTCAAAGATAAAAGGGCACGATCGTGAAATAATCAAGATTGTGCTAAGATTGAAGTATAACTGTGACTTAAGAAGTCATGACTATGACTTCTCTCACTCACAGTCGTGACTTCTTTTAGACACAACCATGACTTTAATTCTTTTTACTAGTCACAGTCGGGAATTCTCTTGGTCACAATCGTTACTTTTTATTTATCAGGTGAAATTTTCTTAGTCCTAAACTATGACTTTTTGACTTCTTTTTATTATTTTATTTTCTTTTTAATTTCTTTTCTCACTTGATCTTCACCCAGTCCTCTCGTAATGAGGCCATAAATTAAGTTCCAAGACACGGGCCCAACATCTTTGGTTATATCATGGATTATTATGATGTGATAAATTTTTTGCATTGCTAAGTTAGTTGTTTATAGTGTTGAATTGATGGATTGCATTGAGTGACATGCATATCATGCATACATGTAGGAAATAAGATTAAAATGAAATGTAAGCTAATTGTTAATATGTAAATTGAAGGAGTAAAATGCCACCTCGTAGAAGGACATGAGGAGTTTTGCAAGGATCTGCTACACTTGATTCTCCACTAAGAGAGTACTGATGAGTCGAGAGCCCAGCAATTATTGAGGCAACCATAGGATAAGATAATGAACCCTTTCGACCAAAAATGCATGAGTCACCTCTTCCTCAAGAGCAAGTACTTAATCCTTTTGATTATAGACTATTCCAAGCCTTTGCTCAAGCTTTTGTCCAAATTATAGGTCAGATGTTATTAACTTTTACCCCAGCCATAGCTAAGAAAGGGAGACAATTTGATAAGCTGAAGTAGTATGTCACAGTGGACTTTTATGGAATAACCGATCCAGAGGAAGTTGAAACTTGGTTAAGAAAGACAGAAAAAATATTGGAATAGATGGACTATGAGGATGATGAAAGGGTAGTGTATGCCGCAAGTCTGCTATAGGGAGGTGCCTTGCATTAGTGGAAAAGTGTACTAGGAAGTCAGATAAAACCACCAGTGTTGACATGGAAGGATTTCCAATCTACTTATAAGAAGAAATATCTACTTGGGGTGTATATCCAGTAGAAGCAAAGGGAGTTTCTGAGTCTCATCCAGAAGGAGATGATGGTAAGTTAATATAAGCGCAAATTCATGCAATTATCCCGATATGCAGCTAATATGATGATGAGCAAAGAGGCTAAATGTCATAGGTTTGAAACAGGATTGAATTTTGCCATCATAGAAAATATGGTGGCATAAAATTTCTGTGATTTTAAACAACTGTTAGAAGTTGCATTAAGGGTTGAGAATGTAGAGAATATAAAGAGCACAGTGAATAGAAAAAGGAAAGGAAGAGAACAGTTCAAGAGGGAAGGTAGCAACAATGCTCCTATGCCAGAAAAGAGTGCCAGGGCTTTCCCCACACCTTTTGAGGTTAGGAGTAGTGGTGCAAGCAAGCCCAAACAGACGATAACCATGTCTCATCAACCCTCAACAGTTGAAGGCAGTAGAAGAGGGGAGGGGGATAAGCCATCGATTCTCAAATGTGATCATTGTGGCCAATTCTATAAAAGGGAATGCTATAAACTAACTGGAGCTTGTTTCAACTATGGAGAAAAAGGACACATGGATAAAGAGTGTCCTCAATATTCCAGACAGGAGGGAACTCAGAGGCAAGCCCCAAAAGGGGTTGAGACTGTAGGAGTCAAGTTTGTAACTAAAGTGGGTAGTTTTAATGCAACCAAGAAAATGAATCATCCAGGACGACCGAGGGGGAAAGTAGCTAGGATATTTGCAATGACGAGAGAGGAAGTAGAAGTAGCTCCAGAGGTTTGACTGGTATGGTTAAATTGTTTAATGATGATGTTATTGTTTTGATTGATCCGAAGTCTACCCACTCATTTATTGCATCAAGTATGATTGTGCATGGTAGAAATTTGAGTCCATTAGATAGTCCTTTGATGGTTAGTACCCCAATTGGCCAGTATATCATTATTAGTCATATTTATCGAGAGTGCAAAATATACATTGGTAAAGTAAAATTAGTGGTGGATTTAATGCCATTGAAGATGAAGGGATTAGATGTGATTTTGGGCATGCATACTTTAGAAAAATATAATGCCAATTTGAATTGCAAATAGAAGATAGTAGAGTTTGAATTAGACAAAGGTGAAAGGGTGGCATTTGTGGGAGACAAGAAAACAAGCCAACCTAGAATTATTTCATTTCTAACAGTAGAGAAAATGATGAGGAAAGGATCTAAAGCATTCTTGGCATATGTGGTAGACACGAAGGTAGATGAAGGAAAATTAGAAGATATTCCTATGGTCATGGAATTTTCAGATGTCTTTCCAGAGGAATTAATGGGACTACCACCACCTAGAGAGATCGAGTTCACCATAGAGCTTCTTCCAGGCACTACACCAATATCAATTCCACCTTATAGAATGGCTCCAACAGAATTGAATGAGCTTAAAGAGTAGTTAAAAGAGCTGTTAGAGAAATGTTATATTAGGCCTAGCTCTTCAACTTAGGGAGCTCCGGTTCTTTTTGTGAAGAAGAAAGATAGATCCTTGAGGATGTGTGTGGACTACAGGAAGCTCAATCATGTCATCATCAAAATAACCTCTTCCATGTATAGATGATTTGTTTGATTAATTACAAGGAGCGAAAGTCTTCTTTAAGATAGACTTTAGATCGGGTTATCACCAATTGAGAATAAAGGAGTCTGATGTGTCAAAGATTACCTTCAGAACACGATATGGGCATTTTGGATTCTTAGTTATACCCTTTAGATTAGCTAATGCCCCTACAGCCTTTATGGATTGAATGAATAGAGTCTTCAGTGTTAAGTGAAGGAGACTTCATTCTTTCTATTGGTTTTGATGAAAGTCAAATAATAATAATAATAATAGAAGAGTGTGTGAACTGTTTTGATGAGTTTGTTAACTGTGCAAAAAAATGTATGAGGCACAAATCATCAAGTCATCAGACGAAGCGAAGTCATCAATTTAAGCGAAGTCAATAGAAGAAGCGAAATCATTAGACGAAGCGAAGTAATCAGATGAAGTGAAGACATCAGATGAAGCAAAGATATAAGACGAATTATACAAAACAAATCAAAACATTATAATTTAAGAACAACTTACAACGTCAGTTAGTTAGTTAGTTAGAGTTGGTTATAGGACTCAACTAACAACTGATCTCTGAAGATTCTACAAGCAGTTTTCAAGAAGATCGTTAAAGATTTAGACTATAAATACCACCTATGAAGTAAATCACATGTTAATATAGAAATTACTTATAATAGATGATATACACATAAAGGGGGTTGAATTGTGTATTCTTTTTGCAAATACTAAAACTTTAATTTTTCTTGATAAGAACTTCTCTAACTTGTTAA
>JAOQML010000005.1:24291837-24305883 GCA_027568935.1 Erythroxylum urbanii
ATGATTGAAAAATACATGATTTGATTTATGTGATACCATGTTTGTTTATAAGCTTGAACTGTGGATAATCTTATTGTCAGATTCAAATGTAATATAAAATATGTCTATGCTTAGTTGTATGTATGGTTCGTCACTAATGACTATAAACATATTAATCACTGAGCTTCGTAGCTCACCCCATTATTGCCACACATCAGGTGCAGAACAAGCAAATCATTGAACCTTGCAAACTTTAGCGATCTCCAAGAAACTTATCTTTTGTAATTAAGTTAATTCGGATACTTTTGGTAGCTTAGAAGCATATCAAACGTGAGCATTCTTATTTGTTTTATATTATGCTACTGTTGCGATCCTTAATATGTAATTAAAGCAATGTACACACTCTGTTTTGTTTGAGAAATGAAAGAAAGACTTGATGAAGTTTCCTTTATACATGTTCAACTTTTCTACTCTGTTAAGTTGTTAATTTCGGTTGGAAATAAAATTGTGAGTTGTTTGATAGCTTTTAGATTGATTGTTCTTAAATAAATGGTTATGTTGGGAGTCTGTTATGTTAAGGGTTTTGTATGTATGACTTGTGTTTGATGAATTCGGGTCTTTTGGTTTTGTGAAAATGTAGAATAGGCAGTATAGAAAAAGAGGACAAAAATTGTGTCTAGACTTCCATAAATAAACTGTATTGATGTAGACAGAATTAGACAAAGTTGTCTTCATAAAAATTGTAGCTTATTCACTTAGCTTTCCAACGGCATAAAGTTTGAAATTTTTAGACATCGGAATTGAGAGATATGATTATTAAAATTTGGTTTATATTTTAGGAGTACAAAATCGCATATTGGCTGTTAAATTTCAGGAGTGCATAATCGTGCACTGGCCCTTCAAAGATGAAAGGGCACGATCATGCACTGCCCCTTTTAGATAACAGAAGTGCGTGATCGTGCATTTGCAAAAATCGTGCCATGACTAAAGCACGGCTGTGACTTCTCTTACTCACGGTCGTGACTTCTCTTAGTCACAACCGTGACTTTAATTCTTTTTATTAGTCATGGTCGTGACTTCTCTTAGTCACAGTTGTGACTTTTTATTTTTCAAGTGAAATTTTCTTGGTCATAATCTATGACTTTTTGACTTCTTTATGTTATTTTATTTTCTTTTTAGTTTCTTTTCTCACTTGATCTTCACCCAGTCCTCTAGTAATGAGGCCATGAATTAAGTTCCGAGACTCAAGCCCAACATAAGTCCTATTCAAATCTAATCACCTCTAATTTTATTTTTCTAAATAAATTTCTAAATTTATAAATTAAAACCTTAATTGAGTTATAACTCCTATTAGTAATGATATTAACCATGTTGCCTTACCCCTTTTTATAGCCCATTGTAACATTCCATTCTTAACCTAATAACCACTTCATAAGTTATTTAAACTTCTTCTTTTTCTAGGACTACCCTTGATATACTTAACACAAGTAAATAGCTCATCCTCTTTATCTCACAACTTTACCATACCTAATACTATAACATCATCCACTTCATATGACAATACGAGTAATTATGATCCATCTCTACCTATAGGATGTGTTAGTTTTGATACACTTCCTATACAACCACCACATATGATTTTCCATTCTCAAAACCACATCTACAAATTAAAAAAATATTCACTTTACACACAAATCTATCAACTTTCATTTAAGAAATGGAACCTAACCCATCTACCAAAGCTCATAAGCACCCTCATTGGCATGATTCCATTAATGAACAATTTTTAGCCCTCTAGAAAACAACATTCGGTCCTTTGTTTCCTCCTTTCCCATAAAAAACGTTATTGATGTGAATAGGTTTACAAAATTAAGAGAAATCTTGATGACTCTATTGCTTGATATAAAGCTTGTCTTGTGGTAAAAGGGTTTTATCAATGCCTTGACGCAGATTATCCTAAAACCTTTAGTCTTATCATTAAAACTGATATTACTAGTCTTATAATTACTATTGTTATAACATGTAGATAGATTTAAAATCAACTAGATGTTAATAATTCCTTTTTTAAGGCATTATCTATAATTATGTTTTTATGTAGACCTAAGTTTTTATTAATCTTTGATATCTAATTCTTGTCTACAAATTGAACAAATTATGTCAAACTCTTAGGACATAATACAATGAATTTTGAACATTTCTCATTACTTATGGCGTCACCAATTTTAAAAGTGAAATGCTCTTTTTATCTAAAATATGGGCACTTGTACTATATATTTACTTATGTATGTGGATGAGATTATACTCACTAAAAAATGTTCATCAATATTCAAGAATTCAGTAATTGCCTTTCTAATCGGGATTGTCTTAAGGATCTTAGCCAACTCACCTACTTAGGTGTTGAAACCACCATATTATCTAAACGTATCTTCTTATCTTAACACTTCTTAAAGGAACATCTCATTATGATATTTTTCTATCAGCTCATTCACCACCTGCTCTTCATGCCTCTGTCGGTGCAGATTGGGCTAATCATGTTAATACACGTTACTTTAATTCTACCTATGTTATGGTCCTTTGCTCCAACCCCATCAGCTGAAACTCCAAGAAACAATCTACTATAGCCGTTCTTCGATTGAAATTGAATATCATGCTATTGTAGCCTCTACTGCTGAAGTAAATGGGTTGACCAATTTAGTGATTAAACTTACTATCTCATTTCAGAGACCTCCCATATGATAACATTGGAGAACGAACTTATGTTCTAATCTTATTTTGCACTCCCGTATGAAGCACGTTTCCATCGATTTTCAATTTGCAAGTGAACAAGTGTCCAGCAAATAGTTTCACATATCTCACGTTTATATATTGACAAACTCTCTCACCAAGTCTCTCGCTTTAAAATAGTTCCTTATTCATCATTATAAGCTAAATATATATCTTTCCTAGGCCCTTGCGCTTATAGGGGCATGATAAAGACTCATTTTGCAGTTACAACTTTCTATTATTGTATATTTACAAGTCTTCATAATTACAACTAAATTTCTATTATACAATCCCTCTAATCCAGCTAATTTATTATTTATATACTAAATTAGTGCTACTTTAAGGGAACCATTTGCATGTATAGGCGTTCTTTCTATAAATGAAACATAACAAAAATTCCCAACAAGTTTTTCGAAATTACTGGTGCAGCTTTAATAATTTAAACCAAATAAAAAGAAACTTGACCAACGGAGGTTGGCTGAGTGATAAGTGACTCGATTCTGCTTAAGCAGGATCTTGAGTTTGAGCCCTAGTGTATGCAGAAATTTCCGTTGGGGGGACTTATCTACCACAATCAGGTGTGCGATATGGGTCGGATCCTAATGTAGTCGGAGTAAAAAGCTCCAGTCGACCACCCCAAAAAATAAAAACAAAGAAATTTGAATAGTTTCTTGAGCATGTAAAACCGAGTATCTATATAATTAGTTCATCCAAATCAAAACAGACCCACCTTGATGTTTATATCCTAGAAAACTACAAACAAAGATCTGGTCATTCTCGTAATTGACATCTCATATAAGGTCACCAGCACCCAAGATATTTGGGATTTCAAACGTGAACACACTGCTAGAGTAACTCTCTTTTTCATCTTCAGTACCACCATTGACATAAGTCGCTGAAGAAGAATTCAAGGGAGTGGTGCTACATGAAGTTGTCGATAGAATTGAAGTGAAACTCCAATTTGGTAAGTTCTCAATTGCAGAGGAGTTGATAAAGGATTGGCTATTGACTTCATTGACGCAGTTTTGTACTGAAGGAGGGGAAGGGCCTCCGTTTGTTGGCCACCATTCTCGTAGAGAATTCTGCCAGCTGAATGTGGTGGGAAGGATATTGGAAAGCTGGTCCAAGTTGGGTTCCATGAATTGATCTTGATATAGAAACTGAGAACTTGGGTGTGTGTATTGGACTTGGTTTGGTTCTAAGCTCTGGAATTGGGTAGTGACAAGCTGGCTTTCTTGGAAACTTCTGGGACTCAGGTCATGCTTATGGCTATTACCTTGGCCTGACAGGGGTGAAGTGGCCAGGTTCAGTAAATCAGGATTCGACATCGATCCAATGCCAAGCAAGCTAGAAGGATTGAGTTGATGAGATGATGAGTTGAGAGCCGAGTAGAGTTTAAGATGATCGAGGCGTGGTATATGAGTCGCAGGATCAATTCCCATTCTAAATAGCCTTTTCTTTATGTGGGTGTTCCAGTAGTTCTTGATCTCATTGTCAGTTCTTCCTGGTAAACGCCCAGCTATTACAGACCACCTAGGAAAAAGTGGAACAGAAAATTTAGACTAGTTTAAGCTAGATACAGACCAAGTTTGGTGCGGTTCAGAATTTCCATAGCAAGTGTTGTTTTAGTTAGTTATTCTCAACAGATTATCATGCTATGTCTTTGGCAATAATTGAAAAGCCTCTTCTAGGCTCTATAAAGCAATAACATGAGATTAGCATCGTTGGAGAGAAATTAGAGAAACGATCTACTTACTTGTTACCAAGAACGCTATGTAGTTGGATGATCATATCTTCCTCTTCGCATGAGAACTTCCCTCTCTTGATATCAGGTCTCAAGTAATTAATCCAGCGAAGTCTACAGCTCTTTCCGCATCTTTTAAGCCCTGTGTTACATTTATAAGGTAGATAGGTTAGCCATGACAGAATCAGAATGTTGAAAATACTATACGAGTATAGCTATATAGCTAGAATCACACCTGCATTCTTTGGAAGGGTACGCCATTTTCCATGGCCGTGTTTTTTAATAAAATCAATTAACTTTTCATCTTCGTCTGCTGTCCACGGACCTTTCTTTAATCCACTTTTGTCACAGCAAGTTGATGATGTGCACATGTTGTTCCCTTCACAAAAGATCGACTATACCAAATAGACTTCTTTCTTTTTTTGTGGATGAGAGACGGGAGACATCAGATAATGCAAGTTGGAACGTGTAAGAAAACCTAATCGAAGGGTTGTATCTATTTATATAGAATGCAAAAAAGCTAAGACAATGCGATTTGGTACAGAGCCTTGGTTCATCACTTACTACAATTGTACGCATCTTGTAATGTAATAATTTCACAACTTCGTAAGACAACCTACGTCATCAAGTCTATAAGTAGAACATTTATGCTAGCTAACCTCTTAGCTCGATTATGGATAGAACATTTATGCTAGCCAACTTCGTAGCTCGATTCTGGAGAATAATCAAACATTATTCATTCATTACACTTCAAATCTAAATAAAATCGTGTGTTTTTTTTTTATATATAAATGTAGCGTGTGTGTATTCTTTTAGCACTGATACTAGAAGTGTTGATAATGGTAAATGAAAAAAGAATCCCCTGGCAGTTGTTGAGACAAGTTTTGGAGAAAAAAACAATAAGTGACTAGATGTCATTGGACAGAAGTTGTTTCAGTTAAACCTAAAATCTATAAAGTTGGGTGAAAGATATACACAAAATTCACGAAGGATTTCCTTTATCTCCCATATCACGTCAAAGTAAGATCACCCAGTCAATATAGTTAACTCTTTCTAAGTAAGTTCTCCAAAGTCCCTTTCAATATACTGATAGTGGCATTTTTGTTGTGGATGTATTGTTGCGTTCTCCATTTTGGTCTTCTTCAAGCACATTGTGGCCCTGTCTCGCAGACTAGGACCTGTGTTTGCCATGAAAATGTAATTCTTTCCGATTTTGGTTTTTGGCTAGGAAATAGCAGTCACTACCATATAAGGGCGATGCGATGATAAGTTCACTTTTGAAGCTTGTTGTTACAGGACCACAGATGCATAAATGAGCATGTGCATGACTTGAAGCACATGAGTCTAAGATAATTGAAAATAGTTTCGAATTGAATTTGTTAAAGGACCATAGAATAAATAATCTTACATGTTATGAGACATTAGCCAACTTAAAATATCAATACATTTTCTCATCTTTATGATTTTAAAATATTTCTAAAACTTCATCACTGAATTCTCAATAGGGATTATAGCAAAATTGTATAGTAGACATGCAATTTTCTATCTAACTTTGAGAAGCATGTCCTTTGTCCAAGAAATTTTGTTCACTAACTTAGTTTCAACTATACTAAACAAGGTAAATTTCACTCAGAACATGATATAAATGTATGACAAACAGGTAATTAATTATATGTCATGAGTATCAAATGAGATTAGCACTTTAATCACATATTTGGTTAATCCCACTATTTTATTTGAAATAATGGCCCTTACTACTATTCGAAAAGATTGCCCTAATCTTTCTATAGGCTAGGATCCTATTCGAATATAGTTGATTTTGAGTTTACTCAACAATTCAAGTTTACTCAACAATTCAGCTAAATTTAAATTAGGTAGATAACAACTTTATCAATCGCATCTCATGTGACTTCTAACAACTCTTTCCAAAACATATCTTATATGTTATTCCTAACCCTGCCTCTAAATTCATGTGATCATGAGTTTGATCATCCAAATCATACCAATTCAGTTAAGTAGAATCCACTATCATAAGACTGTATGTTAAAGTGGCCTTGAGTTTACTCAACAATCCTACAATAAATAGAACTCTGGTTTAAATTAAATTAAACTCATTGATTCTTAAAAAAACTAAATTCCTATTCCAATCAAAATTTTATTTTGATTGGAAAACAATTTTGAATTCCAATTAGAAACTATTTCCAATTATCTCTACTCTTTTAACAAAATTAATTAAAAACAATTTTCAATAAATTATTCTTCTTACTTATTATAATCTTAGAGTCTTTAAGTTGAGTCTAAGAGCTGTTGTTATTAGTTAGGAGCTTGAAAGGCAGTTTGACATTAGATAGCAATGTTTGAACGAAGCCTTTTTTTTGGTAATATTGCTTTTAACAATAGCATTGCTACCCCTGTGGGGATATTTTATTTTATTTTATTTTAGTTCACTTTCAAAAAATAAATTGAAATTGTACTTTATATCCATCTCTATAGCTTTAATTTGCATTTTGGGCACTATGATAACTAATGTTATGGTCCATTATATAATAATAATAATGTTACTGCTATTGATATAATACCTATAGAAGCTAAAACAGAGCATGAGTTAGCTCAGGAAGAACTCTTGATGGTTTTTTTTTGTTCAGTTATAGAATATGTAATATTGTAATTTAAGCAAATAATTGATTCAACTAATTTATAGAACTGATTGAAGATGAATAAAGAAGTATGCAACTGATTTCTTTACATGGTATCAAAGCAAGAAAGAGTTTCATGAAACTTCTTTGTTCCACATTTTCCTTGAATTGTGCATCAATGTTTGAGGATAAGAGAGAGTCAAGTTTTAGATTTAAGAGAGAACATCAAATAATGATGGAAATCTAATGCAACTTTAAGGATCTGATCATCCAAGCATGATTACAGTAACTACTTAACTAAATAGAAACAATTATTTTTCATAAAGTAGGGCCATGAAGTTAGCATTGGGAGCTAAGCTGAAGCTTGTTTTTATCAATGGAAGATGTGTGAAACCAAATGATGAATCAATAGATTATAAGCATTGGTGTAAAGTGGATTGCATGGTAACTTTGTGGATTTTGAATTAGATTTCAAAGGACATCTTTAAAGCATTTTTGTATGCAACTTCTGTAACTAATTATAGGAAGAACTAAAGGAAGGATATGAAGAATGCAATGGCTCATTTGTTATACCAGATTCAAAGAGAGATTATAAGTTCAATATCTTAAGGAAACCTTTTTATAGCAAAATATTTTACAAAACAAAAAAAGTGTGGGATTAGTCAACTTGCTTGCTTAACACCACTTCTTTAATTAAATGTGGAGTAGGGAAAATTGTAAAACTTGAGTGCAAAAACAAGGTTATGCAAATTCTAATGGGTTTGAATGAAATTGATGATAGTATGAGAAATCGAAATTTGATTATAAATCCACTATCAAGTATAAATAAAACATATTCAATAGTATTAAGAGTTGAAAAACAAAAGGAAGTAAGCATGAGTTTGACATATGAAGTTGAAACTGCCATGATGGTCAGATCACAAGGAAATAAGAAAGATGGAATAGGTGCATTAAGAGGTGTCGCGAAAAGAATGTAGGTAAGTCGAAGTTACATTGTGATTCTTGCAACAAGGATAGACATACAAAAGAAATCTGCTTCAAAATTCATAGGTTCCCAAAATGGTTTAAAAAATTAAAGGAAAAGAAGAACAAAGAAGGAAAGGAGTCATTTGTGAATTTGGTTAACAAAGTGGATGAAATAGGTGAAAAATTCTTAAGAGATTGGAAGTTAAAATTTTCAATCATGAAGGAAAAATAAGATCTGAAAAACATACAGTGAACTTCTCACACTTTCACAATTTTGTAGGTATGGTTCTTAATCATATTCTTAGTTTAATTGAATTAATTAAACATGGTTCTTAGATAGTTAATTAAACATGATTCTTGGATAGTTGACACAGGAGCTTCAAACTATATGTGAGTAAATATGAAATTGAAAAATTCCTCTTTTATTAATGACTTTACACCTGTACATTTACTCGACGGATCCATTAAGCTTGTTCATCACATATGTGATGTTCAACTACATGAGAGACTAACCTTGACCGATTGGTTACATATTCCTTCTTTCAAATTTAACCTTTTATCTGTCAATAAGCTCACCATTATAGATCATGTGAAGTTTAACTTCTAACCTATTTTTTACATAATACAAGACCTAATGACTGATGAAGTGCTTACAGTAGGAAAAGCGATAGGATGTTTGTACATTCTAGACTTTAGCTCTTATCATCCTAAAACCATAAAACAATATACCTCAAAATTGTATCTAAAACTCTTTGTAAACTCTGTAAATACCATTGATCCTTAGCATCATAGATTGCGATATCCATCTATGAATGTAATGAAGAATTTGAATGGAATAAAGGATCTTTCTACTAAAGAAAAATAACCATGTGAAGTATGTCATTTATCTAAAAAAAGTAGAAAACATTTCCAAACCAGTACCATTCATTCAACCTCATGTTTTGAGCTTGTTCATATTGATTTATAGAGTCCTTACAAACATGCTTCATCCAACGAAAACCATTATTGTTTGACCATTTTGGATGATTTTAGTAGAAACACATGGATTTTTCTGCTTAAGTATAAACATCAAACCATTCAAACGCTTTATACTTTCTTTAACCTAGTCAAAAACCAATTCCACACGTCTGTCAAAATCATAAAGACAAAAGACTGGTTTATCATATACATCTTTACTATCTCCTTTAGACATTGTTCATAAAAAACCATATGTCTATGCCCCTCAACAGATGGGGTTATCGAACAAAAACACAGACATTTGTTATAAGTGGCGAGATCTTTAATGTTTCTATCTTATGTTCCTATTCATTTCTAGGGGAAGCCATTCTCATAGCTACCTACATCATAAATAGACTTCATCTGTTATATCCTAGAAATCTTATTATCATATACTTTTACATAATGAACCAGATTACTCCTTTCTCAAAACCTTTGGTTGCTTATGCTTTGCCTCAAATAAGTTCAAGGTTGTTTTCATTAGTTATTCAATTGGACAAAAAACCTATAAATTGTATAATATAGAAACAAAAAATATAATTATTCCCAAAGATGTCACGTTTTACGAAAACATATTTTCATATCAAAACATTGTTGTAGATGATATCAACATTCCTTTACCTATGATTTTCCCAGATTTAGATAATCCAATCACTCATTTTTATCATTCTAGCTCTAATAGTGATTCTCAAACTGATCCTATTCTTATGTCTGCACTTGATTCCTCCTTGAACCAAACATCATCTTCTCACATTGAAACTCCAAATGCATCATTAAATAATGAAATACTTCCTGCTAGGATAAGTACTAAAACAAAGTAAAAACCATTATAGATGACAAATTTTGTTCCAAATTCTAGAAAATCTTCCTTATTGCCAAACTTTGATGTGAGCACTCATCAGTCATCACCGCATACACTAATAGCATATCCCTACTTTGTTTCAACACATGTCTCTTTTATATACATATCATTTTTTGGAAAATATGTCAATATTAAATAACCAAGTTCATATTATCAAGCTAGAATAGATGAGAATTGGCAACGAGTGATGCAGGATGAATTACAAGCTTTGGAAAAGAACTAGATGTGGGAGTTAATTGATTTACCTCCTAAAAAAAGGCTAATGGACTGTAAATAGGTGACAAAGTTAAATACAAAAATGATGGAACTGTGGATAGATATAAGACTCGGTTAGAAGTAAAGGGTTTTCATCAAATAGAAGCAGAAGATTACTATGACAACTTCTCACCTATTGCTAAATTGGTGACAGTTAGAACATTCCTAGTTATTGCGGCAGCGCAAGCATGGCATTTGCATTAGTTCGATACTAATAACGCATTCATACATTGTTTCTTAGATGAAAAAAATTATATGAAGCCCTAAGAAGGTTATACAAAAGAACTTGGTGAAATAGTTTGAAGATTAAAAAAAGCATTGTATAGACTTAAACAAGTATCGAAACAATGGAATTAATAGTTTTATCAACGCCTTCATCAATTTGGTTTCCATTAATCAGCTCATGATAATTATTTATATATCAAAGGAACAAGCTCAACTTTCTTAGCTCTAACTTTATATGTTGATGATATTCTCCTTATAGGTGTTTCGAAGGTTAAAATATCATCTATTAATCAATTTCTTCATCAACAATTTACTATCAAGGATTTAGGTTCTGCAAAATATTTTCTTTGTTTGGAGATTGCTCGATCGTCTAAAGGAATGTATGTTAATTAAAGAAAATATATTCTAGATATTTTGGAAGATGTTGGCTTTGCAGGTGCAAAAACTAAACAAACTCCTAAAGGCATACAAATCTAATATTAAAGATGCTCCGTTACTTACAGATTCATCTCCATATCGAAGATTAGTTAGTCGTTTATTGTATCTGAGATTTACTCAGTCCAATATTAGACATTTAGCTCAACAGCTAAGTCAATACGTTCAGTCTCCTACTGTTCTTCATTTGAAAGCAGCTATACATGTCTTGAAATATCTGAAAGGATGTCCTTTAAAAGGGTTATATTATTTAGTATTATCTTTCTTCAATAGTATCACATATTATGATACCGATTGGGCAACTTGTTCTATTACAGGACATTCTCCTACAGTATTGTGTTTTTCATAGTTCTTCTTTGATTTCTTAGAAAACAAAGAAGCAACCAACAATATCAAAATCTTCTATTGAAGCTGAATACCGTAGCATGGAAGCAACTGTTTGTGAATTACAGTGGATCACTTATCTTTTACGGGATTTCACATTCCTACTCAATTTCCAATTTCTTCATATTGTGATAATCAAGCAATGGTTTACATATTACTGCTAATCGTACTTTCCATGAACGAATGAAGCATTTACAAATTGATTGTCATATTGTTTGGGAAAAATATAAAGATGGTTTTGTACATCCAAAGAATATATCTTCTAAGCAACAATTGGCCGAAATTTTCACAAAATCTTTCGATGCTCATATATTTCAGAGTCTATTATCCAAGTTGAGTTTGTGTAATTGGCACCAAACTCTAACTTGAGGGGGATGCTATAGTTGCTAATGGAATACATGCGAAAGCTAAAACAAAGCACGAGTTAGCTAAGGAAGAAATCTTGAAAGTTGACAAATTTTCCTAGTTATGGAATAAGTGATCTTATAATTTAAGCAAACATGGAGATTGAATATGTAATATCAAATAACTGATTCAGCTGATGTATATAACTGATTGAAGATGAATAAAGAAATATGCGACTGATTTCTTTACTACTACTATCAGTAATGGTAATAATAATAATAATAATAATTACTTGTAACTCATAACTTCAATTTTACATAATCCTTAGTCAACACTTCGCATATAGTGTAAGATCGGGTCAACTAATTAAAGTCATCATTCGTTATCGTACACAATTTCAGTTACAAAGCACCTGCTGTAGATAGATTTTAGTTAAAAATATTTACTTTCTTGAATAAAAAAAATTAATACTTCCATTCCATCGCAATCATCTTGAGGAAAAACATCAAAGTAAATATTTGTGATCCCATCACATTTTACATTTATTTATTTTAAAAATCTGCAACATTTGATTGATTAACCTTAACATCTAACATATACTGTTATTTAATGTATATCGGATTCTTTTCGACTATAAACATCTAATACATAGTGTGACTTGTATGCTATACATACAAGGAAAAATAACTTAATCCTCACGAGTGTTTATTTGTTTTCCAAGGGAGCTGTCATTGACCGCCTATGAAAAACAAAAGTCTATCCAATGAACTGCTGGTATAGGTGGAGTGCATACACTCGCCACCGAAGTAGTCATCTTTTCCACGCTCCTTAGGGAGTGACAAACGGATGTATGTTTCCTAACCAAGTCCCATCATCAAGAGACTGTAAGAGTTTACTTTCGGGAAATGATGTGATTGCCAGGAAGAGTCACGTTTAGTCTCGTGTAACCGCGAGGCTTTGTCATTCAAACATTACAATTTTGCAATTACTCTGGGTAAAAATGTTATATATTGGCATCATGCATTACGTGGCAGCTTACAGCTTCGTATAACCAAAGTCGTTCTATATGCATATGTAGAGCGCTAACGAGAATCAAAACTTTAAAGAAATACAAGTATATCATCATACAGTATGTAACTTTATTTATAGACGGTTTGAAACAGGTTGAAGATTTTTGAATTTGTAAACGTACTAATATCCAGATACTGGACAAGAGCCTAAAGGGATATGTATGTAGTGGGGTAAAAGTGCAATTTATTGACAGAAGAAGATCTTTAAAGGAATTTCGCCAAGCCAATCTAACTAATGTATAGATTGGAGATAAGCGCCCAGTATTAATTACTCCCATCCAATCGTCAAGTCATCATATAAAGATCCAAAAAAAATCTATGGAAAGTCTCATAACTGGTTAAAATTGAGGTCAGCCATGGAAGAAACAAGATTTTGAAAACTAAGGGAAAGTGGTTAAAAGGGGTATCAAATCAAAGGAAAAGAAATGTCTCTTCATAGAATGTCAAAGCCAACAACAGCTGTGAACTAATATTATATTTTTAGCTATCTTAGTTTCACGCATTAGGCTGCAAAGTGAAGCGATGGGCTTGGCTATACCCTTCGACTTACACTCAATTTGGTGGATGAGCGGGCAGCCACGGTATCCTGTTTCCTTGTCTTGCGGTGGAAATAGAATTTAGATTGTCTTTGTAATTATTAAGCAATCATTTTCAGGTCCTGTTTGGTTGTTGACATGAACCAATAAAAACAGGGCTCTTGGTCAAATAATTCTAAGCATCAACTTAGATATACTGATTCTAACAACCCAATGAATGAAAATCCTCATGCAAACAAAACTTTCACCTGCTATTCGAGCTATGGCCAAAAAGAGGATGAGAAAATTTGACTATCATTGCCTTTGCTTGTAGACCCTTCTCACCTTACATTTACAATTGACAAGATCCATTGGACATGCTATAATGGTAATCATCATGAAAATGATTTCTTCACACAGTATTTGAAGCGTCTAAATCATAATCTTTCTCTCAATATCATGTCCGTATGATTGGTGGCACACACAAATTTTATAATTCTACACACTCAAAATAGTGAATTTATGGATCAATAAACAGCTTCATTTTTATACTCAATATAGAAACATGGTATTTTAAGTCTAGGGTTGGGTTGCTGGAACGATTAATTTATGTAGACAACAATGAGCTCACATTTGTGTGCTACCCAATATATTATCAAAATTTTGTAGCTTCACATATGAGAACAAAAACACTTAATGCCCAATCATAAATGATTTTATATATTTGTTATTGCAGCACAAGTAGAATGTACACATTATATGCCAACGAAACGTAGACTTTGTTGGGACCCAATTTTTTTTTATTTTATTAAGCATGAATTGATTAAATTTTGTGGTCTTGGAATATAAATTATTTTGTTTGGAGTTTAAT
>JAOQML010000005.1:24313289-24345694 GCA_027568935.1 Erythroxylum urbanii
AGCTCAGATTCTCTCTTTAAGACTAAGAGAAATCATGACCTAGTTTAAGGCTCTATTCTTTTCACTCTTCTTCAAAAACCTCTCTTCTTCACATTTTTGTCTTCTTATCTCTCTCATTCACGTTTGTCACTCTTCTAAGATAGCAAGACCATAATTTCTTTTTCCCAATATGCCCTTAATGAGTCCCAAAAGTCCACTTTACCCTTCCTTATAAGCTTAGGCTCTCTTGGTACTTAAGTTATATGCCAAAAATGCCCTTAATTCATGCTTATACATTTATTCCATAAACTATTATGCTTAATTTAACGAAAAAAAATTTTCGGGGGCCAAAATGCATGATCATATAGAAATGCAAGATGGAGAGTTGAAGTCTCTCTATCATGATGGGCAGATAATGCATGATCATGCACCATGCACAATCGTGCAAATTTTAAAATTCCAAGTAGTGAAATTTTTGTATTTTTTATTATTTGGGCTATTTTTTGAGCCAAAACAAGTGTCGAAACCCTAGAAATAACCCTTAGAAGAATTAAAAAGTATAAAAAGCGAAGAAAAATGTTAAAGAGGTGACTAGAAACACAAAAACAGTAGACCAAAGAGAGAAAACTGCTAAAGAATACAAGCTGTAGAATTTTCTAGCTCAAGGTAAAAGAAGAGAAAAATTTCAGAATTAAAGCCTCTTCTTTTTTTCTTTTCTTTTCTTATTTCTGAATATTAATGATGAACAACTTGGGATATATAGTTTCAGCTATGGATTGCTAAATTTGTATTAGGAATTACTTTTGAATTATTTATTAAACTTTTAAATTCTTAATTTTGTTTTCATTATATTTTGTAATGCTTATTGTTTTATATTTAATTTGAATCAAGAGAATCGGTTTAATCAATTGTGTTGTATTTCACAACAAAAGCTAGTACCATAATAGATCTATAAACATCGAAATAATAGGAAATTGAAGAGAGATCTTAGTTGTTTACTATAGGATTGATTCAAATCTAGTTAGATAGTTAGGACGAGTTTTGATAGATCAAGAAGTCACAATTCAATTTTTATATATTTAATTGGGGTTACTTAGTTAGATCTTAAAAGAGGGTATATTTGTTGGATATGTAGGGTTAATTAGTGTTAAATCAAGAACATGAAGTGAAAACTAATAAGAATAGAAGTAATCCCTAAGTTTTCATCCTAAACTAATTAGGAAGAATATTATGTTATTCTTGATTAGTATTGATTCGAGAAATCATTGATCAAGGTGGAATGAATATTGTTAGAGGCTAGACACTTATACAATTATGGTAGTTGAGATTAGTTGATTTTAGAAATGATTTGAGGGAAATGAAAAGAAAATAAATCAATCTTCAGAATAAGAGAAGAATAATTATTCTTGTTTATTATGATTTATGTGTTAATAATTTTGTAGAATTTAAGTAATCTTAGCGTTTAGGAAATCATATCAAAACTTTCATAATTATTTTGCTACATGCAAGATTGAAACTTGCCATGATTTCCCAAAAAAATTAACATGAGAAGTTATATATATAATATAAAGATAAAAGGCATCAACCTCTTTTGTGATTTTATGAATTCCACTAAATATTTCTATGCTATAAAAATATCATAGGAAATCCAAGTATTTTATGAAAAGTTTGACATAAGTTCTTTTATTAACTTTTATTGACATGAAAATTTTAAGGCACATGGCACTCCTTGTGGATAACCATGTCATATGAGAGTGATTGGAATAATAAACCATAAGAAGCTATATATGCTGCAGTTTATTTTAAAAACTTTCTTTACCACAAGTATATGGATCATATCTTACTACTATAGAAAATATAATTCCTACGAGGAGTGTATTAGTTACCTAACAATTTTTATACACCTTCTTTAAGGTAAACAATATGATGAAATAAATAAGAATTAAACTAAAAATAAAAGAATTAATGACTGAATGACAAAGCAAGCAATAATGAAATATTTAGACATTGTCATTCCACCTTGGTCAAGGATTTCTCGAATCAAGACTAATCAAGAATAATGTAATATTATTCCTAATTAGTTTAGGATGATGAATCATATATATTGATCACTTAACTACCTCCATATACTTCATATTTATCTAATGACTATCGATTGAGCTATCCGTGACTAAAATAAGTCATAATGTTAGGCCCTGTTTCCAAAGTCTAACTCATGATTCAAACGTGAGCGCATCATTCTGTATGGTTCTTTTAATGGAATCTCATTAGCCATCATAGGTTCATCTTCATTCTCATACCATCCTAAAATTTCCATATTTGGACACTTGAAATACAACAACCCATTCTTCAGTTTATATCCTCAATCATCACCCTAAACATATTACTCATTTTATCTTTTATTTCCACATCATACTAAATATATTTCAAGCTCCATTCAAGCCTAAATGTATCATAGGAAAGCATTGATAAGTCCACAATTTATATATGTACATGATTGGGACAATAAGCATAACTTTAACTATGGATGTCAGATCAAGGTCATTCAAGTATGGTAATTAAGAGGACTTCAAGTTTTACAACTTCTATAAAGACTCCGAAGAGAGATTTTTCCATCTGGAGGGCTAATATTGCACATTTATATAACTTTCCTAAGAATGTCCACTTAGCAGACATATGTCCCCCCAAATGAACATGAACTGAGCTAGAACACTGAAATTCCCGAGAAGGTCCGGCCAACAGACATTTACGGGTCAATTTCCAGATTTCTAACTCCTACAAGTTACCTATGACCCTTTTTATGCATATCTATCATTTCTAACTTATTTTCCTCATTATTTTTGCTTCATTATCACTTTCATTTCAGCTTAATTTCATTTACATCCAAAATCATAATCTATGTTTGGTCATCAATCCAAAAACATGACATTCAAACTTATGCACATTTATCATAATTTTTGCACATGTTCAACTCCTTTTATCACCTTCATTTCATCTCTAACTTATCACACTAATTCTTCCCATTTCAAGACACCATAGTACTCTTTTTCTGTTAGATCAAGTTATAAAAGGGCTATAAAGTGTCCAGCGTGCACCCTGTGCAGTATTACTAAATTGTAAAAATCCTATCTTTCAAGTCCGATCTCCAAAAATTACACACTGTATATCATTGGAAAGCTAATAGGATAAACTACAACTTTCAAGAAGCCAACTTTGTCTAAATCAGCCTAGATTAATACAATTTTTCCCCTGAAGTTATAACACAGATTTTACCCTTGCTTGAAAATGCAATGCAAAAATTTAGAAAGTCATGAGCAAAACATAAATATATTTCATTTACATCAAAAGAAAAGAGTTTTATAAAGCTTTAATGGGCATTTCAAGACCCAAATACATCATTGGTCTCGTAATCCAAAAATACAAAATATAGATGGACGAGTATTACTTGAAATGCAGCTAAAGCCTTGAGTTTCCATAAACTAACTTAAATATAAAAATATGTAAACTTGGAGTGGTGCCTTGACTCTCTATCATTTGATCTCTTGCTCTTCACTTGGAGATGGGGAGGAATAAGGGTGAGCTTAAAAGCTCATGGGTAACAAGTTTATAGCGGAGAAACAAGTAAAACCGTTGAAAATATTCATTGCCATAGTAAATTGCATTGAATCCTTAAAACACGTATTTCTCAAATTCTCAAGCTTGTCAAACAATTCATAAACAACATAAGTCATGTATTCATCAAACTTGTCAACAAATCATAAACAACTTAAGTCATGTATTCATCAAACTTGTCAACAAATCATAAACAACTTAAGCACTCCTAATGGTTTGGGTAGCCATACACATGAGGGAGTTCTTACGAAGCTCTAATAAATATGAGGGAGTTTTTGCGAATCTCCAATAAACATGAGGGAGTTCTTGCGAATCTCTAGTAAACATGAGGGAGTCTATGATAGAACTCCATGCCACTAGCAGGCAGGCGGGAGAAGCCTTTAACATGGTCAACGTGCACGTGACATAACATAATGGACCACCAGAAACTCACACAAACATTAATTACATGACTTCTAAACAAATTGCACAAAAAGGCACATTTCGGAAACATGATTTCCATAAACATGATATATTTCGAACACAATTTCCATCATCATTTCATAAATCATCAACAAGATTTATGTACCAAACATGTAGCAATTACTTAAATCATTTAAGAAGTAATAATGCAACATTTATAAAGAAATTGAAATCATTTAACTCTATTGATTTGGAAAAATACTCATAGTTCATTAACTCAACTATAAAAATGTAACCCACCTAGATTCCTTGCTTAAAAATGCCCTTCCTCTTGCTCCTCTTGCCTCTCTTGATTCCCTTTAACATTGGCAAAATTCCAATTCATTAGAAATACAAATTGAGAGCCCAAAAAGCATATTCACTAAAAATTGATTCTAGAATACTTAAACCCATGTATTTCCTAAGCTTTATGAACTAAAACCCTTCCAAAAATCCAAAGGGTTAAAAATGAGCTTACCTTGAATCTTCACCAAACAAAGAGTTGTTTGGCTCAAATGGAAGCTCTTCTCTTCCTCGTTCTTTTTCTCTTCTTGAATAACCTCAAAATCACTCTTAAAAACTAAGAAAAGATGAAGCCCTAACTTTGTCTTCTTTCTTTTCTCTCATGGACGAGCTCTCCCTCACTTCTCTTTCTTTTTCATGTTTTTCTCTTCCTCTCTCCCTTCATTCATGTTTTTCTTCATCTGATGAACAATACAACATTTTTCCTCTTCTAATTCTACCCTTAATGAGTGCTAAATGTCCACTTTACCCTTCCTTTAATGCTTCATGGATTTTATACTTAAGTGACATGCCACGATTGCCCTCAATACATTCTTACTGCTTTAATTTAACTAACCAGTGTAATAAAATCTTACTAACACTGTAATAATTAATTAAACTCCAATAATAATTCTATCATGACCTTATAATTCATTTAAATCATAACTCAACAAAAGAAAATTTGGGGGCCAACACATGAGTAGTATAAAAAAACATAACAATCTCTATATGATACAACTTTGGAGATCTCAAGTTAAAGGATCATTTATACAATCATTACAATGAGAATATTCATAGGCATATAAGTAATATTTCAAATAAAATTCTCATTTGAAGTCAGTTTAGTGAACTTGATCTCTAATAAGTACCCACACATTTGTTTAAGTATCTTCATACTTTAACCTATGAGATCGACTACTTCTTTCATAAGAAAAAGCATAATATGTACTAGTCTTTTTATGTTCTAATAATGTTCAATTTTAATAGATCAACACTATAAACAATTTAGGGATAATATATAAATACAATATGAATCTCATAATTATGTTCTCGTGTGATTTCATTTGCAATGTATATTAACCACATAGACTTTATATACATCTAATATATGTATAAGATAAAGATTGTTTTTAAATAATTATGCCACTAAATGGCAACAACTAAATACCTATAGGGTGTAAATCAATAAGTTTTTCTTTATATTTTTTATTTTTTAATAATAGTTTATATTAATTTATCAATTATATTCTACTTAAATGTGATATTATTTCTTAGTCATTTTAAATGTCCTTAGTCATTCAAGAATATTGCTTTAGATAATTTTTTATCAATATAATTTATCTTTGTTAATATAAGTCACCACATTTAGTTGAGACATGCTCGTGTCTCTAGGTATCCTTCTAAATTTTGAAAACAGAAATTCTTATCTAAGCACAATAAAACACCATTCGTACTTTGGAAATTACTTTTCTAGTTTAAGGTTGGGTGACGCTTGAAGCCACAGGCTATGTCAATTTTGTAACTTGTATACCTTCGTGGGATATTAATCCACTCTTCTAGTTGATTTGCAGATACATGATATAAACTAAGCAAAGCCCAAGAAGTCGGAAACCCTCTAATATCTTTGCCATGTTTTTGAGATCTGACTACGTATTAGTTAGGAAATCAACTAGGGCGCAGCGAAATAGTTTTTAAATTTCTTGAACTATTATTTTAATAAAATAATTTAAAATGATAATAAAATAAAAATGGTTAGAGACAAATATAATTTAATATCATGC
This sequence comes from Erythroxylum urbanii, assembly GCA_027568935.1. Lineage (NCBI taxonomy): Eukaryota > Viridiplantae > Streptophyta > Magnoliopsida > Malpighiales > Erythroxylaceae > Erythroxylum > Erythroxylum urbanii. The sequence continues at coordinate 24,319,385 of JAOQML010000005.1, forward strand.
AAAAGAATTTTTCTTTGATAAAAGAGTCAATTACAAACTGTTTAAATTCCTAACTCCCAAAAAGGTACAAAAAAGAAAGAAAATTCTATCTTTTAAGAAAGAATTGACAAAAGTTGAAATTTTTTTAATCTTTTCCAAAATACTAGAATTTATCAAGTTTAATTAAAATTAAAATCTAAATTATAGAGAAAAGTCTAACTTGAATTAAATAATTAAATTTAATTTTTAACAAAATTAAATATATATTTAAGTTTTGAAACTTTAAATAAGTTTTGAAACTTTAAATTTTCATAATTAAGTTCAAGTTAATATAAGTCAACTTTTCTCTTTTTAATTGCCTTAAATAATTTTTCAATTAAATAATTTATAATTGTTACATTTAGCAACATATTATAACTTCCAATACATTAGGAATACAAAATTGGTTTGACTTAGCTTATTGGTTACAAGGACATCACCTTTGCACATATTTTGCTCTCGATTACATTAGTCCATAATTTTAGACCAGTCTACCAAATAACATCCTAAGTTGCAAAGCTATTGAGTTTTGATCCATACACCTAATATGATTAAGCATTGGAAAACATATCAGTTTATAGTTTCAGGTTGTTGCTTACAAAAGCTAAACCATATAAAGATTCCACTATTTCCTGTTATATTATCCATACTTTTTAACCTTTGCTTTGTCATAAGACATTATATAAAGGAAAATTTAGGGACAACTTGTTTAAACTAGACATATTTGAACTAAATAACTATATGAGCTTGAATTATAAACAATTCTTTGCACAATCTATTTATGAACATTCCTGAAGCATTTTGCAACTAAGTAATCGAGTCATTTAGTTTTCCACAAAGAATATAATCAGGAATACATTATAACTATTAATTCTATGAAGCTATTGTTCAACTAACTGCTTGAACCAAATAACTATCTGAGCTTGAATTGTAAACAATTCTTTGCAAGATCTATTTATGAATCTTCCTGAAGTATTTTTCAACTACATAACTGAGTCATTTCTTTTTCTACAAAGGATATAATCAGGAACATTATAAATTACAACTATTAATTCTATGATGCTACAGTTCAACTAACTGCCTCTAATTATTTCCTTCACTTTGAGATCATTTAGAATAATGTTTCTTAGATTTAACCTCTCAATAATTCTATGTAATAGTCCTAGTTTGTTTCAATTTTCATACTAGAATAAGAGGAGTTTCCAATGCCTATTTAGCACTTAATCCAGTTATAAACTTGCTCTCTTAGGTTCATGATTTACACCATTGTCTAAGATGAAGTAGAATTAGGAGTTACTTTCTAGAAGATCTTCCTCTAAAAAATTGAGTGTAAATCTATTTCAATTATAATACCTCTTTTTCAGTTAGAATTCTCTAAATCCTTTTCTTTTTCCCAGGATCTTATTGATAGTCTTGAGGGGTATGATGCTTAGTCATCCTTCCTTATTTAGTTTACAAAATTCTAATAATTTAACTTTAGCAATTGATTTCTTGGTGAGATATCTTAATTATAGAAAACTTCTAATCATTTTTTTCCATTAGCTTTAGACAAATTCTTGGAGAGAAAGACATATTGATCATCTCTGTATCTAATATCATATCAATCTATATATCAATCATGTCTATTTTGAGACAATGACTTAATAAAAGGATTTACAAGATTCTCTTTAGTGAGAAGTCATTTTAGTGTAATATCTTTCTACTCCACCATCTCCCTAACTAAGTGAAATTTCCCAAATAAATGATTTAACGGTTGATGAGACTTTGGTTTCTTGTCTATGCAGTGACACTATTTTGTCACGATACAATACTATTGCATCAGTAATGCTAAGAATCTTATAAGTTTATTGACGAACTTCTTCATCTAAATTGCTTTCTTTTCAGTTTCAAACATTAAAATGTACTCAAACTCAATCAAAATCACCAATGGTTGATTGTTTGAAACTCTACCAACTTATCATGCTACCATTTAAAGTACAGAAGTACTATAGCTGTGACATGCTGTCACTATGATTTGACTAAAAGCTAACATATAAATGACTTTGAACTCTTAGTTTAGCATATAAGAAAGCATCTTTAATTTTTCTTTCAGTAATTAAAGATATTCTTTTTAACCATCTAATGATCATCACTATAATTGGATTGATATCTACTTTTTAAGTCTAAAGCATAGGAAATGTTAGGTCTTTTACATATAATCACATACATGGTTTATTCAATAACTTAAGGATATGGAGCATTATCCATTTTATCTCTCTTTTTTATGTCTTTGTACACGTATTCTTGGATAAAGAAATCTTACGTAATACAGGTATAAATACGCTTTTGTAGTCTCTATGCTAAACCTCATTAGTCCTTTATTTATCTACATATACTGAATAAACTAAGAAACCTTTTTTATCCATATCTATAAATCTTTATTCTAGTCAACAATATGTCATCCTCATATATCACTAAATAGATGACAACATTCCATTAACCCTTCTTAAAGATACAAGGTTCATTTATATGTCCTATAAAATTAAAAATTTCATTATCTCATCAAAGTGAATGTTCCAACTTTGATGCTTGATTAAGTTTATGAATGGGCTTTAATAACTTGCATACCTAATTAGGAAATATTTTCAATTCAAGACCTTCAAATTTTGTTAATATACACTATAGCAAATTCTAATTGAGAAATAATGTTTTGACATCCATTTGCTGAACTTCATAATCATGATATGCAACTATAGCTAATCATATCCTTATAAACTTAAGCATTATTCAAAATCAATATCTTCTGTTTATCTACAACTATTGTACATTAGCGTTATTTTGTATGTCTGTACATTACCATGAATGCCAAATCTTTTGTTATAAACCCATTTTCATTCAATAGGTATAATCATATTAAATGCAGACATTAAATTCCATATTTGGTTAATGTAAATGGATTTTATTTAATATCTTCATACATTTTGTATAATCAAAGTGAGACATTGCTTTACTCAAAGTAGTAGCCTCATCATCCATAATATGTACATCATATTTCCTCTATTTAACATATAAAGCAAATCTAGTTTATGGATGACGTATCTTCCTAATTTGTCACAGAAAATGTATCTTTTTGAACCTTTGGTTTTTCTTTACATCTATCAATTTAAGGTTCATGTTTCATTTAGATGTGCATTTATGGTTTTTTTTAAAACTTCTCTAAGTTCTACCTCACTTCTACTTCTTTTCCTAAGAATGAAGTCTCTTTCTGAAAATGTAGCATATCTTGAGACAAATACTTCTTGTTTAGAAGCTAAAACTAGTATCTAGAACTTTCTTTTAGATACCCAGTAAATTTGCATTTATCTGATTTTGCTTGAAGCTTTTCAAATATTACAAGTTTCATATAGTCATCATGATAGTTGTTGATTGCATCGTGTTTTTGGGGGTAGTTTATTTTGTATTTAGTTGTTAATTTGATTGTTTAGTGCGTGTTTAGGTTATAATTGTGTTAGATAGTACATATTTGTGTCTTAAACGTTTTATGTGTTAGAGTATGCTTTTGAGCTTCACTTTTGCCACTTTTGTAAAACACTGAAGGAGAGAGAAAGAAGAGAGAAGAGGAAGAGGAAGAGGAAGAGGAAGAAATGGAGAAGAAGCATGGTCTTTTGATGTTGTTGGCTTCCCGGATAAGTGGGTCTCCTGACACTACTGTCTTCTGAATTATTCGATCTAAGTTCTTCCTCGTTTCTATTTTCATTTTTGTTCATTCAATGTATAAGATTGAAGTGTATTGTATGGCAATGGATTTTGAATTGTTGATGATGTTCTAACTCTTCCTTTGGGATTTTACCTTGATTTAATGTTAATATAGTCATTTTTGTGTTTTATTGATTAGGTGTTGTGATTAATTACGATACTTAGATATTTCAGTGATAAACCGAGAGGCTGAATCAGAAAAAAAATAATTGGATTGGTTTAATGGGAGTTAAGTGATCCAATAGACCACTTGATTAATCATATCAGTTATTATGTAGAGAGAGATCCCATACGAGACTCGACAATTTATTAGAGGGTTTAAGATCTAATTAGGGTTGTGGGTCTTTGTTAATTAAGAGATTGCAATTTCCATAATTCAATTAGGGTTTAATGGTTATAACTCGAGAGAGAGTAATGAACTCTACTATAATCTAGAACCGACACCCTGTTAACACATAAATAGCTAAGTTAGCATTAATGATAGGGAAAATCCCCTTTCTCATAACTTGGTATTTCTTTTGATTGATTTCTATTGTGATTTTTTGTGTTTCTCAATTTTAACTTCTTTTCATATTAAATTTCCAAATTAATTTCTTTAAATAAAGTTCTCGTATTTACTTTCAGTTGTAATTTTTATTTTCATTTTATTAACTTTTTTTAGCCTTAGATAATATAGGAGTAGATTGGTTCACCCTCCTCGTAGGATCAACCTTTCACTTACTACAATCACGACCCGTGTACTTGCAGTATTTGAAGGCTATAAACTGTAAACTTGCAAATCACTACAAACACATCACATCTTTAAATCTTTTGGTGTGGTAACGTTGTTCTACTAGTAGTCTATATATCTTATATAATCTTGTTAATTAAAAGGTAAGTGATAGTTTCAAAAGCATATCTTTAAAAGAAAATAAGAAGGTTTGCATGAATTATATGGAACATACCATATCCAAGAAGTATGATTTCTCCTCTTATGCACTTTAATGTGATAAGAATGAAAGGGAACATAAAGAGTAGTAGTAAAGAAATGTCGCTGGTAAGTATGACTATCATTCCCATATAGATAGTGACTACAAGTAATGGCTATCTTCCCATTACCTAATCTAATAAAATGAATTATTGATTTAAAGAAAAAATAAATAACATAATTTACAATCTCCAATGTAAAGTAATGAACAAGACTAAAACAGTAAATGAATAAAATGAACCCAGGTAGGACTTTTCCCTAGAACCCCTTATAACTTTTGACTTTTATCTTTAACTTAATAATCAATTTTAACTCTTTAGATTGATGGAAATCCCTAAGTTACAAATATATTCCCTCTTAACCAAAACAATCCCTATTCTTATGTCTATTTAACTAATATCTCTTTCTAATCAAATCAACCTAAGAACACATTAACTCATGTTGTGAATTCCTATGAAAGGTTTCACCCTTACCTAAAAATATTATATAGTTCTATCTTTAGTAACTCATACAACTATTATTATTCATTTTGTAACCTATTCATCCATAGTATCTCTCAATCTCAATATATGAATATGATTATTAAATCTTCAACTTTTTTTTACTTCAATTCAATATAATATGGAAACATGAACAGTTCTTAAGAAAACTAGAAATTTCTTTAAATTAAAACATTAGTTTAGTATATCAAGTCCTAGGGCCCATCCCACTAAGATCTATGTCATTATCAGTCATGATAAAATAAGAAAAATTATACATAAATGAAAGAATAGAAGAAAAAAAAACATCTTTATGTTCCTTGTACATTTGAAGTTGTTATTAAATCTTGATGGATTTCATTTTTATACCCATTAGGTTGCTCTTCTCTTAATCCCAACTAATTTTATTTGCTTATCCAAAAATTCTTTTCTTTTTTTCACAAAAATTCTTTCTTTTCAATCGTTGCTCTTTTGAATTTTGGATTAGTATCTAATAAGGCTTTAGAGTTATTCCTAGTCCTAAGCCAAAGAACTTTAACCGAAAATATAGTAAGCAAACATAAGATCAAGAAAGATTTAAAAATAAAAAATAAAAAAGGTGATTAGACTAATAAGATCAAACTTTCCCAATATCACAATCCCCAATAACAATTCTAAGGACTTAATGTGATAAGAAAAACATAAACATAAAGAGAAATACTGAAGAAATCTCATAAGTAATGTACTTATCATTTATATAGTATAGTTTAGGTTAGTCAAGTGTTGATCCTACAAAGAATGTGATTACTAGTAGTGACTATCTTTATATTACCTAATTTAATTAATTGAATGATCAATGTAAAGAACAGACAAAAAAACCAATTCTAAATCACCATTTCAACATAATGAACGACATTAAAAAAACAATTAATAAAATAGATCTAGGTAAGACTTTTCCCTATAATCATTTCTATGCTTTGAATTTATCTTCAACAATGTAGCTCTCGCTTCCTTCCTACATCCTTACTGCTTCCTTGTCCTTTATCCTTAACTATGCTTCTTTCTTCTCCCTACTAGTGATGCCTTATGTGCTTTAACACTCTCCTCTTTTCTCTATTCTAAACTTCTTTGTTAAGACCATTCCACATTTACATAACCAACTACTACTGTCTTTTTCCATCTGACATTAACTTTCACCCTAAACATGGGCATTTTCTCACCTTCAAACTTTATCGCTTAAGTTGACCCCTCATCCATAAATGCCCATAAACCTAAAATTCACTCCAATGGATACTCTATGAAGAAAACATAGGTACAAGTGGTAAGGGATAACAAACCAGAAGTTAAGCTTACTTTTGTCCCCTAAGTGAAACATCTGTACAAAGAATAGTATCACCTCCTTCGGAGACTCTAAGAGCTGGAGTACAAAGATGGAATGCCATAATTGTTAATTTGTTATAAATGTTAATTTCTTTCTTGATAGAAGAGTTTCTTTTCTTGTTATGAAAGAATGGGCTTTCAATAACTGGAGAAAGCATGGTTTGCAAAAGGTTCTTTTTGCATATGAAGATTTATTTATATTCAGATTCACTCACTCATAGAATATAAAGTGGGTACTCAAAGTTAGACGTTTAGCAAGTCCCTTCTAATATAAATATGGAAACCTATATTAAATATTGAAGAAGTTAAATAAGAGCATATCCTTTTATAGATATGCATCCATGGTGCACTTTCGGAGTACTAGACTACCTCTAGTCTAAGTCACTTATCTAGCTTGATTAGTAAACCAATCTGTATGGATCAAGCTACTTCTAAAATTCAAAGGATAAGTTATGCTAAAATTCAAATCTTAGTAAATTCCATGACTAGCTTACTTGATGAAATTCCTATTATAAGGCTCAATGAAAACTTGGAACCCACTGAAGACACTGTTAAGGTTAGTTATGTCTAGAAGCCTAGTATAGAAAAAAAGAAGATATAGAAGCCCACTGGTAGAGTTTTCAAGACTAGTGAATATAATGACATAGCATAAACCAATATAGAAGGGATCAATCAAATTGATTTTCTCACTAAACCATAATCTATTACTGAAGACATACTATATAAGGATAAATCAAATGAACATACACAATTAGAAAATAATTGAAGATGATAATGGTACCCTAGTGGAAAAGGAGATAAGCCAAAATGAGACTGTGAATGACAAAGCCACACATTACAATAATTCTCTGAAAGAAGCAGATGAAGTCGATGACAATACAATTGACTTTGAGCCTATAGGTAGGAGAAGATCCAATAAGAAGAAAAAACCAAGTCAGGGAAATCATCCTAATGATAATCGTACTTTGAAAAGTCAGAGGAGCTAATGCCCCTTATAAGAAACTTTTGTTCATAGAACAAATCTTAGAAAATAAAACAATAATTGTTGGCATTTTGGAATCAGGCATCAAACATGAAAATTGTAATCTCAGTAAGCTACTCCTTGGAAATTAGCAAGAATTCAGCAAATATACACACCACCGTAATGGCAGCATTCTAACTTACTATGAGAACTATCTAATTCAAGCCTTTGTAGAACTTGTTACTGCATGTTTATCAAAGAAATACCTTATGGAATAGCCTCAAAGAAGTGATAAAGCACATCTCCACTCACTGGTTAATTACTAGTGATTTTAGCTCAATCATCATCCTTAATGAAGCTGAAGATGAGAGATCAGTAGGCATGCCTTGTCCTGATCTATGGAAGTGATTGAAAGGCATACAGGTGATGGATCTACACCTCAAGTGGACATTTCTTCACTTGGAAAAATAATCAAACTGATGGATATTTTATTAGGAAAGGCTTGATAGAAGCATGATGAATCAACAATGGCTCCAATCCTTTCCTTCTAACTTCATACTGTTTAAAAATAACAATTTGTCATATCATTATATCATTCTTTCTCAAACAGATTTTAATGGTCCTCAAATGTCTTTCAAATTCAACAACTTCTTGTTTGAATTAGCAGGTTTCTAGGAAGCCTTGTGGAATGCTCTAAGCCCCACCATTAGAGGAATCAAACATTACATCTAAACAAGAAGGATTAGATTGCTTAAGCAGGAAATGAAAAAGTTATGCTTGTGTAGTGTAGGTAATACTCTTCATTTACTAAACACTACTAAAAAGAAGCTTGAGGAGATTCAGTTTGAGTTGTACAATAAGCCAACCTCTTTAAACCTTCAGGATATAGAGAAAAAGGCCACGAGTGTCCTTCCTAAAACTATTAACTATGATTTCTCCCTAATGAAGCAAAGATTTTACATTATATGGATTAAAGAGGGTAATGGAAATTCTCTGTTCTTCTATAAAGATGTCTTTTCCATAAAAAGTAAAAATAGAATCATTTACTTAGAGAATGGTTTGCAAAAAAATATAACAATTAACAACTTCTGGATGGTGCTTTTGATGTTTTTTTAACATGATGAATGATCCCACTAATACTTTGTCTTCAATTCCTTTCTTAAAGAGATCATCAAAGATAGTTCAATATCATATGAAGTGGATAATCTATGCAAACCTATCAATGCTTTGGAAATTGAGAACACTTTGAAATTGTCAAATCCTCATAAGGCCCCTAGTTATGATGTTTTCAATGGGAACTTCTTTGTGAAAACTTGATTATTTACAAAATCAATGGTTACTGATGTTTTCCTTAAGTTTTTCAAGAAAGGAGTCCTTATTGAGCTCAATAGAACTTTTATTACTCTTATTCCTAAAGGTGGTGAGCAGAAAACATTTTCATACTTTAGACCCTTTCAAAAAGATTAAAGACAGCAATCCATACATACATTGATCAATCGTAGAGAGCCTATGTTCTAGGTAGAGTTATAGAAGACAACATCTTATTATTGCAAGAAATGATCATAAATTACTCCAAGAAGATAAGCAGGAAGAATTGCATCATTAAGATTGATCTAAGGAAAACATATGATAGTATTAGTTAGGAGTTCACTATTAACACACTTATTATCGTGGAATTTCCTTGGTCTTTCATTATGTGTATTAGGCAATGCATTACTACTTTTACTTTTAACTTTTTTATTAATGGGCAACCAACCAAAACCATTAAAAGCCTAAAAGGAATCTGTTAAGGTGGTCCTATATCACCCTATGTGTCTGCACTAGCTATGGAATTCTTCATCAAACTTCTAAAAGGAGTTATAAAGAGATCTAGAATGTTTAAATATACTTCAAAATGCAAGAGTTTTATGATTTCTAATAGTTATAAAGAGATCTAGACTATTTAAATATACTTTAAAATGCAAGAGTTTTATGATTTCTAATATATGCTTTTAAGATGACTTAATTCTCTTATCTAATGTTGGTGTCAACTCCATCAAAACCTTGGTGTTAGTGATAGGTGTTTTAGTCTATTCTTAGGTATTTATTATATGATTACTATAAGTATATGGTTAGAATTATGTTAACTTGAGGAATCCTCCATATGTAGTTGTGAATGACTAATTTTTCTCAATCTTTTTGACCTCTTAGAGTGTTTGTTTATATTCTAAGTGTTTGTGTGGTTTAGAGCATGATTTCAATCTTAATTTATATTTCTTGAGGTGTTTGATATGTTTGTTAGTGTTAAAAATTAGATAATTGAAGACCAAAGATGTTGGATGTGCATAAAGTTGCATGGGTAAGGTCACGATCGTGACAGAAACTTCCCAAGCGTGACTTTTTCCATCTATTTTAAGGTTTAAGGGAATTTTTATAATGGAATAAAGTGGGAAAAATCTAGTTACACCCCCAGAACCCTAAGACATTGTTTAACAACATTAAACACACTCAAAATTGGAGTAGTCATTGAATCAAAGTTGATCAAGATGGGAGATCAAGAACAACATCAGGAAATTCCAGCTTTCCATATTAAGGAACAAATAGAGTTTTCATTATTTTTCTGTTGTTTCTTTCTTTATTGTTGATGTGTAATTGGATTCATAAGATATCAAACATGTTTATGGGTTTCTAAATCACATATTAGGGTTTATTCGAAATTTATTTTGTGACTTTGATTATTAATTATTCAATAGATATTATAGTGTTGTGATAATTGTAAATGCTCATCATACTTGACAACAAATCAAGAGAGTAAGTTAAAGTAGAAGTCTTGTGTGAGAAATTAATTGTCTAATAGATAACTTCATTTCTAATTAAAAACGTTAGGGAAGTTTGTGAATCAATAGGTTACAATTATGAAATTTGAGTGAGAGTAATCAATACATTAGAAGATCTAGGATCAGCACATAATTGGATCAATAATAGTTAAGGAAACAAAATAATGAAAGAATAAGTCCTAAGCATTCAACCATAATCAACCTTAAATTAATTTGGCAACTCACTTATTATTTGCTTAATTGATTTATTTTATTAATTTTTTTAACTTTTGTTATTATTTTCATTCAAATCATATTTTGAATACCTTAGTCAAGGTTAGGTTCAAATTTTTTTATCTAATTCCTTATAGGAACTATAACTTATATGCTACAAGATACAATTCGTAAACTTGCAGTGTATTGAGGGTTTTATTAGATATAAAACTTACTCAACATTTAGCTCTTAAAATCTTCAACAAACTTTTAGGTGTTGAAGTAAATTGAACCAAAAGTGTCATTTACCTCTCCAGGAGTGCCATTTCTATGGAACGTAATTTTAGATCAATGACAGGTTTAAAATTGTAGCATCTCCTACTAGTTATCTTGGGATTCCCATTTATAATTCAAGGCTAGCTTAAAAGGAGTACTCCTTCCTCATTGATAAAATTAACCCTAAAATCTATAATTAAAGTAACATAAATTTATCCCTAGCTAATAAAGTGTAACTTATATCATCTTTTCTCAATTCCATAAATGTTTTTCTAGCTACACATATAGCCTTTCTAGTTTTTGTTACTGCACATATAGATAAGATTTTCAAAGACTTTTTATGGTCAGGACCCAATACTTCTAGAGGTAAAATCATAATCAAATGGGCTGAAGTGTGCACTCCAAGGAATGAGGGTGGTCTCAGTCTTCTTCCTCTTAGGATTTTGAATTCAATCATGTTAATTAAGAGGCTGTGGAGAATATCCAAGAATAAACAATCTTTATTGTCTAAGTGAATACATGAATATTATCTTAAGAACAAAAGCATTTGGAACTACAGCCCCTCCTAGTGTGTCCTATTTGATGCAATCTATCATGAAAACAAGGGAAAAAGTGTGACGTCCCTATACCCCCTGGGAGGATACAGGAGTGCCACATCGGACTCACAAACAGAAACAAATAACAGATCGATGCGGAAGTATTTCAAAATGTACTACACATTCATTATATGTATTTTCAATAATTGAAACAAGCATATATTGCTTATCATTCTAAACTTGTTCAAAACATACATACATTATAACACATAAACTTAATACAAATTTGTTCCAAAAGCATAAACTAGCTTGAAACATAGTTATTACAAAAACTTAAAACAATTCAGAATCATACATTTTATAAACAAATCAAAATATATTCAAAATACATTTTTATCAAAACAAGACTCAGACTCCATTTTCCATTGTGGTTGACTCGTCCTAGTCTTTATAATCCTCGTTCTGAACTTACATGGGGTAAATCCACTGTGCTAAGCATATAGCTTAGTGAATAATAACTAATCTATATATATAGTGATAACTCATCATACTAAATCATGTAATAGCATAAGCATGCATTAACATATTGGTTTAACAATAAAACAAACATAATACATTTCAGAACAGATTTTACAGTTAACAGAGCTGAATATCAAAAGAGGGTATAAACCCTTCAAAATCAGAATACAATTTTCTTTATGTCAAAATCAATCATATATCAGAACACTAAATCATATTACTGCTAAGTCATTTACAGAAGCGGGTAACGGGACTTATACAAGAGAGACTGAAGTCTCGACACCAAAGTATCACAGAAGAGACCGAAGTCTTGACACCAAAGTGTCACAGGAGCAGCTACAGTATGCCTATTTACCCACAACTAGGACTCAATAGTTTTAAAACAAAACAAAGTCATTTAAGACATTTCATGTATAAAGCAAGTAGTCAATCATATTCACATGCAAGTAGCACTTCCAATGATATAAACATGCATCAAACGTCTTGGACAATCATGGCCTGGAATTCTATCACAATCAGCATAAATCAAATTCAACAAGCAGAACAAAGTAAGGTGTGACTATCTAAGATTACTCACCAAAGCTTCCTTATTGCTTATTGCCCCGAAGTCCCGGCAATATCTGGAAGTGGTCGCTCTATACGTTCCTCTATAACATTTAACACATATACAAATCACTATTGTGTATGATTAAGCATTCATTTATGTGTACTGAATATGTATGATGCATGTTCATGACAGATTCTCGGGTATTTCCTTACTAAACTAATGTAAACATCAATTGTATTTTGAAAGTTTCAAAATTCATACATTCACTTACTATTCCAGCTTTTGCTGGAAGCACCTCATTTGGGTCAACTTTGCATAATCAATAAGATTAAGAAAATGATGTATTTTTGTAGCACTTTCTTCCATACAATTATTCCTATATGTTTTAAGTCTCTATTGATACCAAGATCATTTAATTTGGTTCATCATTCTATGAGTTATGCTTAAAATACCACAGACTGTGTACATTTGGAATTTTGGCTAGAGCATGATCATGCAGTCAAGTTGTACAACTCATTTCTCTCAATTACAAGATCCAAAAATTACAAACGTGATACCAATTTAAAGCTAAGAGAATACTCTACAACTTTTGTGAAGACACCTTAGTCTAGTTCGGCCCACATCGATACATTTATTCAATAACTATTGGACATGATTTCTGTCCCTGGCAGTGCTACATCCTAAGCCAAGACTCAACTCCATGCCAATTTTGAAAGTTTTAGAGACAGAATTAAAATTTTACTTCTGAAATAAAGTTGTAGAGATATGTCTCTTGTTTAATCTGAATTAAGAACCAATTTATTTAGAAATCTACAGATCAAGTTATAATCAAAATAATGAAGTATGTTCAGTGAAATATTCCAGGTCATACTATTTCAACAGATTCCCTCACTTTCATAAAATCAATCTTTTTAAAAATAACTCAGAAGGCTATCAATTTTTGTGGAGAGATATAAAAATGTGTTATTAATCTATTTTTTAAGAATATAGTCATTTGGATGTTCGGGGAAGAAGTTATAGAAAAAAGATCAAAGGATGTTATTCATAAATAACCCACCAAAAACTTACGCACGCCTGAGCATGCTTGTGCACACCCGTGCATGCCCTTGCACGGCTGTGCACTCCCACCAGCTTCTTTCATTATTACCCACACATGCATCAACACCATTTATGCATACAGCAATCCAAAATAATGAAAATGTACTCTAATTACGCATGCATCCATTAAAGACATTAAAACATGCATAAACTTACTTGACTTAAGCCTCTCTCTTTCTTCTCTCTTTAGTAAAATTTCTGAAATGGGAAGAGCAAATAAGAAGCTTCGGTGGATAAAACAAGGGTAAGAATAGTGAAATAAGTAAAATCCCAAATGGCTGAAGGCTTAGAAGTGTTTTCGGTGATGGATGAGCCAATAACATTAACAAATGCAGAAATTAGGTGTTTAGGTAATGAACAATAAAGAAAGTCTTTTGTGAAGGTGATTTTCGGTGGATTGAAGAAAGAAGCTACAGAAACCTTCCTTGCCAAACCCAAAAATGTGAATTAGGTGTCTCCAAGCTACATTGTCATGTGTCACCATTGCATGTCTTCCATTTTTCCACTAAATAAGCAACCATTTGTCTCTTAGCTGTAAGTCCACATGTCACACATTAATAGGTCCATTTGTCACTTCATAATTTGTCTCTTAATTTCTTTATCTTTCTTAGTCTAAAATACCTTAAATTTTCATTAGTTTTCCTAAATATCCTAAATGTCTCTAAAAATGTAGATTTTATTTTAATACACACCAATTTAATTATCCAAGGCAATTAATCCATAATTCACCAAAATTTCAAAATAATAACTATTATCACCAAATAAATTTTGTAACGCAATTTATCCACAATTCACACTTTAATCACATTAAAAAATTTACTTATACCCAGAAAAAATGTCAATGAATGCATGTACACTTATTTGTACGTTTCAAAATTCATATGCACATATAAGTGAATACTCAAATATGCAAAGCATACAATGCACTGCTAATTCTCACTGTACTCTCAATTCACTATTTTGGGGTCTAGCTCCGAACATGGGATGTTACCAAAAGTCAGTTTAGAGATAATCAACCTTATAGTCAATGATAAGAGCACCAAATTCTAGCAAAACAATTGATTTTCTACTGGACCTTTGCAAAATCTAATTTCCGTAGACATATTAAAAGCATCAATTCATAATGATGCCTTAGTTATAGTGGCATTATCCAATAGGCAATTATTTGATGACTACCCTATACCAAACTAAATTAGAAGAGAACTTATGCACACCTATCTCAATGATGAAGAAGATGTCACATTATAGAAACATACTAGTTTAGGAGATTTCACACATCAATCTTGCTGGAAGTTTCTAAAAGGAAAATAAATCAGTATTTTATCAACCAAAGTTACATGGCATAAACATGTCAATTATCATGCTTTTATAATCCTATGGATGGTTGTGAAATGCAATATTCCTATAATAGACAGACTATCCAGGTATTTGGAAATTCCTAATTGGTGCTTAATTTGTAAGAGGGTTGAGGAAAATATTCAACTTTCATTTTTCTAGCATGACTTCATTAAAAATAGTTGAAATTACTTACTTTACTTATGCCATAATCCTGATGGTTTAAGGGATTGGAAAGCGATAATTGAATGGTGCTCGAACATCAAGCATAAAAGTAGCACTCTAAAATAATGCTTTTTTGTTGCATTTTTGTACATTGTCTTAACCATTTAGGATGAAAGGAATAGAAGAATTTTCCATTATGTTAATCTTAGAAGGATATATTTCATAAGGAACTCATGCAGAAAATTAGGCTTCATATCAACATCTTCATAGACAAATTTGGTGATGAAAGCTACATTAACAATATATGGAATATTTGATTTGTCTTAAATATGTATGGAGCTAGAAGATCATTAATATTTCATCTTTAGTTACTAATCTTGACAAATCCAATTAAAAGAGTATGCTTAGCTTAATGACACGATCTCTCATGTACTTTTGCATGTCTTAAAGGCTTAATATAATTCATTTTCTTTAAAAAAGATTCTAACTCCTTAAACTGATAGGAATCCTAAAGTTATAACTATATTATCTCTCATGTAATAGAGTCCCTCTTCTTAAATTGATTTGATCAAAATCTCTTTCTAATCTAGGTAACTTAAGAATGCATTAACTCACTTCAGTATTCTCATAACTAATTTCACCCTAAAGCAGAAAGATTATATAGCTATATATTTAACAACCTATATGACACATATTATTCATATTATGACCTATTCATAAATATCATCTCTGGATCGTACTATATGAATTTGATTATTAAATCTTCAACTTTCATTCCTGTAATGCAATATAATAAAACTCATAAACTTTATTAAATTAAAGCAGCTAGCAGTTCAAAGCATCAAGTCCCAAAGCTTATCTCACCTTAATCTATAATCCAATTAGTTTATGATAAAAAAGGAAAACCAAAAAAAGATTAAAAAAACATCCTTATGGTTATTGTATCATTGAAGTTCTTTTAAAATCTTTATAGATTGCTTGTTTTTACTCTCAAAGTTGCTCTTATTAATTCCAGCTGTTTTTGTAAGTTCCTCCTTAATTTCTTAGCTTCCCAAAACCATCTAAAATCTCTTCTTTTTTCTTAAAGAAAATTTCTTTTCATCAGCCTTTTTTATGAAAATGTGAAATCTTAAAATTTTACTATCACGAGACTATGTTAGACTCCCATATGCCATAATTCTAGAATTTTTCCATAACAAATCACCATCAAACATAAAGTAAGACATAGGACTATATTTCCTCTAAGTGTTGGGTAAACATGGGTTATGTCACAAACATTTGGAGAAATAAAATGTACCCATCTTAAACTCGATCTAAGTAAGGAGGTATGTTAGTCATGTGTTAACCAGTCGTAATTCTAGAGAAATAATAGGCATGATAGTGGAACACATAAAGTAACACAATATCATATTGGGATTCATTTATTTAAATCCTTCCAAAATTGTTCTATGTTGACTCAAACCTTCCCTAAATTCATTCCTTTTCCTTTAAGGGAATAAAATAAGGCTTGGAACAAAGTACAAGTGATTTTAATTTTTAAGTCCCTAAAAACATCAAAATATAAACATAATACTCTAAAAATTCTTATTAAAATATATAGTATATTTAGTAGATATCACACCTTATTATGTTATGGGGTTTTATGTCAAGTACATTCAAATAGAATCTCATTCTCTTTTAAGTAACTAAGGAACTTATTATTTAGGTACTCAATTCCTAAATCAAATCTAAGTCCTTTAATATTTTTACTAGATTGTTTCTCAACCTCAAGTTTTGAATGTTTCAAATGCCTTTGGCTTCTATTTTACTACATATGCATAAACATATCTATAATGATCATCTATATCCATAATGAAATATAATTATTTGCTTATAATGGAATTAGAAATAAGGCCATATACATCTGAATATATAAGCTCTAGCCTATAATAACACTAATAAGATAAATTTTAGGTTCTTAATTTTCTTTTTTTCCATTTATGTTAAGGATTAGCCTTTTATGATCAAATTCATAGAAATCTAGCTCCATAATAAATACCATATTTATGTTTATAAATATGGTGTCAAAGATCACATTATATAAAGGTGACACTAACTCCCTCAATGATATTTTCCGCCTAAGCTAAAAGGTTTAAGAAATTTTACTATTTCCTATATTATTGATAGTGTGCTTATAAATAAAATATTAACATATTTAGGTAATGTAATATCTTATATCATGGTTATGAAATTGCTAAGGTAATGTAATATCTTATATCATGTTTATGAAATTGTTGAGAGATAAAAAACCTATTTAGATATGAATACAATTAGCAAACAAATCAATTACACATCCTAGAGGTATTAGTGAAAATATCTTGATTAAGGTCGAAATATTCAATTTCCCAATTAGTTTTTACATCTTTGATTAGGAAAAGGATAATGACTAACCTCTAATCTTAGGTATTCCTTTCCTTATTATAAAATTAAAGCAATTTTAACACTAGGAAAGGTGAATTGATGCCTAGATTTGGAGAGGAAAGTTCCCTTTTCAATCTCAAATGAAAAGGGCTAGTTTGCTATTAATTATAACTTATACCATAATCTTTTGTAGGCATTAATTAAACAAGAACTGAAGTTTTCAAAGAAGAGAAGAAAAAAGAATATAAAACTAATCAAAACCCATAGAAGGAGAGACTTTGCTTGGCACCATTAACAATATATATAAAGGGGTTAATAAGTAAGCTACCTTATCAATTAACAAATTCTAAAAAGAAAGTCTAGCAAAAAGATTTCTAAAAAATCAGTTATTGGCATGTAATTCAGCCGAAGGTTTAATAAATTTTTGTTATTCCATTTAGGAATTTTTATTTAAGGATAATGTTAGGGACAAGGTTGTGTATTATTGGACCTCTCGAAACCTTCTGTGTTAAAGGGATTATTACTAGGAGTTGTTGTTTTTGTTGTTTTAGTTTTTATGTTATGTGTTAAAGGGATTATTACTAGCTGTTGTTTTTAATGTTTTAGTTTTTATGTTAGCCTATGGTTGTTTTACCGGGGTCCCAACTTACTAGATATTTTAAGAGCCATTATCTTGACCTTGTTTTTCTTTTTGATTAATGTTTTGAAATTTTTTATTTTTATAGGTATATGGAAAAGGAAAGATTGATATTTTTCCAAAGTTAGAAGAACAAGGGGAGATAAATAAATCAGTTAAAATATTCCTTGAAATATACCTATGCTTTAGATAGTGTTAAAGATATATTTAACCATATAAGTAGGAGAAGAGAGAACACAACCATGTCTCTCCAATAATTCAAAAAAATCACTCAAGTTAAAAGTATAGCCTAGAACACGATTATGTTCTAGCTTATATTTTAGATTTGAACAGTAAAGTAGGAGACACATATGTGGCCGAGTTGACTTTTAAATTACAGTAAATTACACAGCCTATAACATATATGTGTCCTATACCTTGTCTATTTGATATGTTTTAAAATCCAGTATAGTGATAAACGTGATTTAGAAGATGCCCATATCATTGCCTGTAAGAAAGTTACAAAACAAAACATAAGTAGAGACATTCCCATGTTCCAAAATTTTTTAACATTTATTCAAATGTCAAATAACCACAAGAAAAGGCTTTCTACCATTTTTCTCTATTTTTATCTCAATACCTGCACTCTCCTCCCTTGTGTGAATCACCTACCAAAATAATTTAACTAACCAATTTTTGGATTTTCAATAGTTGAAAATTTTAAATTCAACCACATTCCTACCTAAAATTTTAGATTTTTTCAACCTTACTTTAATGTTTGCCTCCAATTTGGTGATTTTGACTTTTTGGAATTGATTTTACCACACAACCTTAATTTAGAAGGAGCTTTGGATAAGAAGATGAGTAAGAGACCCCAAAAAGAAGAATTAAGGTGGATAATAAAAGGGGAGGTTCCTCTTCCTAATAATCTCTAATTATCCACTCTCCAAGTGAGCACCCTATCTTAGTTTTTTTGTTTAATCAAGCTATAACACTTTAAAAACTCGATCTTTTAAGCCCAATAGGTATGTGGATTGGAATGTCCTAAAAATAGTTAGATTTGTAAACAATGTTAACGGTAGGATTATACCACTAATTAGAACCTATTTTTTGGTATAAGTGAACATTCTTACAGGGAGTTAACATTAAAGATTTTACCCACCTTCTAACTAGATAGTTATGTAAAACATAATTACCCTAAGGGATAAAGTTTTGAATAGGTTGTAGGCAAGTGGGGATAATAATTATGAAGTTTAAGAAAATTGTGTATTTTACCCATTTAAACAATTTAGAATCTAAATAATATAAAACATCAAAAACCTTATTTCTATATAATATTTCCGTATCTAGTAGATTTTGGAGTGAGATATCATATAAATGTGATAGGTACAACTTGAAAAAAACTAACAACATCCTTATTTCATCTCTTATCATTTGTTATTTACATGAGGAGATTGCTCATACCAATGAAAGAAAGGGAGGAAGTTAAGAAGTAGTTACTTTTACAAATTTATATTATTTATAGTGTATAATGGAGCACCTTTAATGCAATATAGGATACTAGTTTGCTACCCATGTAGAGCATATGGCAGTATAAAAAAATGGAGCAATTTTTTGAGGTTTATTCCTCACATTATTACCTAAGAACCTAGGGTATTGTCTAGCTTCCTTTAGCTAACCTCTATAAACGTGATGTTGGTGTGCATGAAAATTGCCACATACTTTCTTTGCTTCATTTTGATGTTAAATGCTTTCTTTCACTTAGTTTTTTATTTCTTTTTAGGTGATAGAGATAAATTGACCTTAGGATGGGATCATTTACGTATTAGAGGTTTTTTTAAGAAAAAATACCAAGAATATCATAATTAATAAAGGAAAATTGTCTAACCATGCCAATATGCTAGTTTGTATCCTATATGGATCAAGTGTAATAATAGACACAACCTAAAATATAGCCTAAAGAGAGAGTATATGGCATTGAAGAAAATATAAAAAGCAACATGGTATAATTCATGATCATACTAGGGATTATGTGTTAATTATAAGAGACATATAAAGATCCATAACCTAGGTTCACATGCATGTCCAAAACCATATGCTAATTACAAGATCCATGACCTAAAGGCATAAGCATACTAGAGACCATATCTCTCACTCAACGGAAACAAATTATATCCACAACTTGGATCACAACCATAACTCATATTATGTCCAAGGTTATGAAAATGTATAAATATCATCTTAACGGATTAGGTTATTAGTAAAAATAAGGATTGTCATGTAGGTTCATTTCTACTAAGTTTTCCCTTTTTTATTACTTTTAATGTTTTGAATATGATTTATGGCTAAAATGTTTTTCTATCTTTAGATCGAAAAACCTGAGCCTTTATTTTTTATGGATTGATTTTGTTCATTATATGAAATAGGATATAAATTTGTAAATTTCCTTTGAATAATATTAACACATGATTTAGTTATGGTACTGACTAAATTTGACTTTAGTTAACATATGAATGGTTTGAGAGATCCTGCTTATTAGGTTATAGGTGTTAAAGAGTTTGCTCGAGAGAGTCCTATAGGAACTTTATAGTGTTAAGATTTCATATATCTCATTGTATAGTGTTAGTTTGATAGAGATACATGTTAACCAACTAGAGAATAGAAGTTTATAACTTCAAATAGTGTAGTTTTAGTGTATATGAGATCCTATAGTCCAATTTAATAAATCCATTCTAGGTTAATTGAATAATGAAATCAAAAGTAATAATAGGGAAAGTACTTGTCTAAACATTGATATGATTGATTTTCCCTTTTATTAATTCTTTTAGCCACCAATTTAGTTTTTGTGTTTATTTTACATTTATTTTTAAAAAATCATCAACATATCTCTTTTTGCTACTTTAACTTAGACCAATTAGTAGTTGTGGATTTTCTAATTTGCACTGCTTCCTCAAAAGATCAACTCTAATGTAGCACTGTATTACTTTCTAATAAAAGGCGAATTTACTTTAGTTTTAGGTAATAGAATAGTAATAGTAAAATTTATAATTAGATAGGAAATATAACCCATCAAGTTTTTGGTATCAAAGTTAAGGAAGCAACAAATTTTTAGAAGATCCATTAACTATTTTTCTAATCTTGTATATTTGTTTTCCTTTTATTAGTTTTACTTATACTTTTCTTATTTTAAGTTTTATTTATACTGTTCTTATTTTATTTTTCATTATGCTTGTTTCACTTTGATTTCTGGGTGTACTTGGTGTATGATAAGAAGTTAATATTTCTTTTTCTTAGAAGATTCTTAGATCTTGAAAGAATGCTCATCAAGACTGAAGAGAATGGAATAAATAACAAATTAAAGATAAATTAGGCATACAACCTAAAACTATGGAAACAGAGTACAGAATAATGATGGAGTATGCCAAAGCATCTCTTATAGGAACGCAATCTAGCTTTATGAGGCCAAAAATTAATGCTAATCACTTTGAGATCAAGCCTAACATAATCCAAATGGTGTAATAAAACATATAATTTGATGGATAACTAGATGAACATCCTAAATCAAATATCAAAAACTTTTTAGAGATTTGCAGGATATTTAAGATAAATAAGACAATTGAAGATACCATCAAACTGGGTTATTTACATTTACATTAAAGGATCAGGTGAAGCAATAGTTAATAACATTACATGTCACATTAATTAATAATTGAGAAAGTAATATGGAGAAATTTCTTACTAAATACTTTCTACCATCTAAGAAAATGAAGTTGAGGAATAACATCTCTTTCTTTTGAAAATTAAACATTGATAGTTTGTATGAAATGTGGGAGAGATATAAGGATCGAGTAAAAAAGTTCCCATACTATGACCTTCCCACATGGATGCAAGTTTAAGCCTTTTACAAATGTTTAGTACACTTTATAAGGCTAATGATAGACATTATAACAGGTGAAATGTTAAATAATAAAACTTAAAATTCCAACTTAGAGTTGATAAAAGAGATGGAAATAAACAACTACCAATGGAAATTCATAAGGATGAGAACAAATAGAGCAATAGGAATCTATAATATAGTTTCCATGAATAATTTGAAATCTCAAATGGAGATGATCATCAATAATAGCTCAAGTTATAAGTTGTAAATTCTATAAGGAGGAACTTAAGGTCAAACTAGAAATCTTATGGCTAAATTTTTATTAGGAAAATAATTCCTCAATAAGATGTATAATTTGGAATGGATAAATCATCTGAATTCCTCCTAGAGAAATCAATTAGCTCAAACATAAACTTTACCAAGATTTTAAATCTCTTTCTAGAACAGATGATGAGAGACTTTATACAAGATAATACTTTTTGTTTCATGATCCTAAAAATTCAATGAAGAATCTCAAAGTTTAAATTAGCCAGTTAATGAGGATAATAACTGAGATACTATAAGGATCATTGCCAATAATACATTGCCTAATTTTAAAGAGATTATGAAGGAAATTACCTTAAAAGATGAAAAGTTAATCAATAAGACAGAATGATAAGGGCATTAATAACTAATATAAACCAAGAATTATTTACCATACAAGATTATTACTAAAACTTGAGAAGGAAAAAAGTACTTAAGAAATGTATGAAAAGGATCCCAAAAAAGAAGCAAGATCTAGAAAAGGATGAAATTTTAGAGGTAAAATTTGATAAAGGCAACGCCAAAATCCTCTAAGACACTATACTACCAAAGCTAGATAACTAAAGAAGTTTTAATATTTTTTGCATTATTAGTCATATTTAGATTAGTAAGGTATTAGTACATTTAATTATCAGTGTAATGTCTTATACTATACTAGAAAGATTAGGATTAGATGAATCTAAACCCAATAAGAGAATAATATATCTTATTGATAACTCTATAGAACATCTTAGGGGTGTTAAGTAGATTATGCTGATAAAAATTAATCATGATTAATAGAAGAGTCCAAATAAGACTTATAAAAAAGTACCTACTAGGACAATGCAATTGAAATTTTTAAGAATTTTTTAGTTATACTTGGATTTTACATTATGAACCATAATTTGGATATTTTACAATTATTTAGAGTTTATCATTTTAGTTAATAGGTTTGGTTGTTTTGTTGGATGTTTTATGTCTTAAGTTTCAAATTTTTCATGCTTGCACTTTTGAAATTAGGGATGTAAAAGAAAGTACATGGGATACTAAAAATAAGATTCACAAATAACTAAGGAAAATGACTTAGGAACAAGCCAATAAGAAGCTTAAAATCGAATATATATTGACTTTAATTATTGAGTATGTCATAGGACTCACTCATATCCTAGGCCATATTTATATATGTGAGAACATAATGATCAAAGACTTAGGATATGCATGTATTTTAAATCATGTCTCAACATGAGTTTTTTAAACTAAGACACGTTTATGTCTTAAACAGTATCTAAACACTAATGTATGATAGTAGGATTCATAACTTGGAACATTCCCTTACTCCAACCGTGTCTTAAAAACTCAGTTTCTTTTAAATCCCTTACATACCCACATAAGGTTTTTGACATTAAACCTTAATTTCACTAAAATTCAGCAACTTATTCTCCTCTAAATTGATGTTTTTGAATGATAGGGCTTAAAACTTTAACATTTGAGTATTTCTTCAATCTTGAGCAATTTTTTTCCTAGTTTCACTTTTTAAGCTTCAATTAAACCAAGAGCATGATCTCTTATCCATCTACAACTAAGAAAATGAATGTACAAGTATCTTAGAGTGTTTAAAATAAACAATCATACATATAAGCTAGGGGTTCATCTCACATTGAAAATCTTATGCTTACATTTGATAACCCCAATCAACGTAAAATATATATACACCTTAAACTCAAACCTTTTAAAGAAAATAGAAGTATATATTGGAATGGATTTGATAATGCTGGATTGGAAGATGAAATGAGGAGTTATTTATTAAGATCTGTGAAATTTATTGAAAATTTTGATTTTAGCACTAGAGGATTTATGTAAGATTTATGTAAGTATGTATCCAACATCTTATATAACTCCTAATATCTAAGCTACAATATATTTATATGTAGATTCTTTCAATATGTTACACATGTGGATTAATATCTAATCCAAACTCTATCCTTAATTAAATCAATATTAAAAGCAACCAAATATAGTCCATAAATATAAAATTTTAACTTTTAAATAAAATAGAATTAAATAACAAAGTTTCTTCCTATCTAGACATATGAATGATTAGGCTATAATGTTGGACCCGTTTTCGGAGCCCAACATTGGATAAAATATCATAAAACGTGAACTTAATCCAATAAAAACATCTTACTTATATGTAACCACAATTCCTATTCAAAAATTCATCATCTCAAATCAATTACTTCCTCAAGTATCCCTAATTTCAATTCAACCTTATCCATATGAAAATTCACATTTCCACTCAATGGCATCCATACATAATTCATAATTCATTAACATCAAAAGATAAGAATTGTTTTACAAAGCTATAATGACATTTCAAACCACAATACATCCATATCTCATAATCCCAAAATACATAAGATACTTGAACTAATAATACTTGAAATGTAACTAAAAGCCTCATCGTTACAAAATCTAGCTTAAAATACAAAAATATGCAACTTGAAGTGATGCCTTGACCCTCATTCACTCAATCTCATGTTCTTTACCTGAAGATGGGATGGATAAAAGGGGTGAGCTTAAAGCTCGTGGGTAACAAGTTTATAATCAAGAAATAATAAAACTCATTTTCATTGAACCTTTTCATAACTATAGTAATTCTATATTTAAAAAAACATAAAAACACTTATTTCATGAAATTCTCAATTTTTCAATCAATTCTCAATAGTACAAATCATGTATGCATCCATCTTGTCAAACATATTATGAGCACATAAGCACATCAGAATGGTTTGGGTGGACCCAAAACAGAACGTACTACACATTTCCCATAAGCGTCCTGTGTAGCCGTGAACAGAACGTACTATCGCGATCCTACTTAATGGTCTTGCGTAGCCGTGAACTTATGGGAGTTGATGAAGGAGCTCCATGCCATTAGCGGAGAGGCAGGAGCAGCCTTTTTGTCAAAGTGCACTTGACAAAACTTAGGGGACCACCACAAACCCACATAAAACATAATTCATGACTTGTAAACTTATTGCCCAAAATGGCAATTGTTGATAACTTGCTTTTCATAGACATGAAGTATTTCGAAGACATGATTTCATCAACTTGCATCTTTTCAAAAAGAATCATTTTCAAAATATTTTCATAAATCATCAACACAATTCATGCAGCAAACATATAACAATTTCTCAATTCATTCAAGAAACAATAGATGCAACAATTATGATGTAATTAAAATCATTAAACTTTCTTTATTCAAAGAAAACATTTAATGGCTTATGTACTTTATTATAAATATGTACCCACCTTGAATTCCTTGCTTAAGAAATTAGCTTAAGGATGTCTTTCCCGTTGCTCCTCTTGCCTTCCTTGATTTCCCTTAACAATAATCAAAAACTCCATTCAATAGGAATTCCAATTTAGAACCCAAAGAAACATATTCACTAAAACCCATGCATTTCCTAAGCTTTTTAAACCCAAAACCCTTTCAAAATCTCAAACTTTTGGGTCAATTTTGCACTATCATTCTGATCAAGTAAATAAAGAAATTTAATAACACTTCTACTAGAAACATGTTCCTCATTTTCTTAAGTTTCTAATGACACCAAAATCATTTAATTTGATTAAGTATTCTAAAAGTTATACCCCAAACATTTTCTGGCTATTTTTATTATACTAAAACCACATTTTTTATTCAAATTCTATTCAAAATTTCAAATCCTTATAGACCTAATTCGAACTCCATTTCATCATACAATTTGTATCCCTATGTCTCTAGTTTACTCCAAATCAAAAATCACTTCATTTGGATCACTACAGAAAAATTTATGCCCCAAATACCTACGCATGCTCTGTGCTGGAAAGTTCGCCGTGGCGACCCAGAAAACTGCGACGAACTTTTCCAGAGAGGAAAAGTTCGCGCGAAATCTTACAAGTTCTCCACAGCGAACCAAGGAAAGTTGGCTGCGGCAAACTTTGATAGAAGCATATGCAGAACATCTCACTTTCCAGATTTTAACTTCCCACCTTTCACTTAAGTCCCATCTTAAACATAAACCATCTCTTCTACTTCATTTTAAACTTCATTTCAACCCAATATCATTCACAAACCAATTTATAAGCTATACTT
>JAOQML010000005.1:24356669-24367489 GCA_027568935.1 Erythroxylum urbanii
TCAATCAAATTGGACTTACTTCCATAACCATCCATCATGCAAGCCCACACAAAATCCTAGTATGCATTCTCTAATGCATCAAAGAACACATATAAGTTTTGGTTATGACAAGTTATGGATCATAGTTGATTCAACTCTTAAATCGAATTTCTAATCTTGGCTAAAATTTAATTTTGCATGTCATTTTCAATACGGAATTCAATATTAATCAAATTAATTTAAATTTCAATTTTTTAGAAATTAATACAAAATTAATTCACCTTAAAACACTTATTTCATGTTAAAATTAAACACTTTAATTTTGTAACACTTGCCACTTTCAAGTCATACTAGAAAATTCTATGCTCTACTTAAAACAATTCAAAATTAATTTCTAAAATTTTCAAAACATCTAATCTTCATTCCATGTATCTTTGGGTCATTTCAAGTTCATCAAAATAACTTCGAAATCATCAAGACAACTGAAACTAAACTTAGACAAAAAAATGACAAATTTGACATTTAAATTTTTTCCAAAAATCTAATTTTGAGCAAATTCATTTTGGGCATGCACAAGACATCAAAATAACAAATTGTTATCACATAAAAATATTTATAAGGTTCTAGAACTGAAGCATACACATACAAAATTATCAAACTAAACAGTTCCTTCAATTTTAACAAAATCGACCAGATTTGTGTACTGTTTGAAAATTTTAATTAAAAAGAATTTTATTAATTCTGGGAAAAATTCTAGAGGATTAAACACATTATAGATATGCTTACATAATTTTTTTCAAAATCAAATTCCAAGAAAAACATGTTCATCCTCCATAATTTAGCCAACTAACATCATATGTTCTACAGGAAAACATTTTTCATGCATGATGTATAAAATTTGAAAATAAATATTTTAATCACATTAAAAATAATGTTAAATCACTAAAAATCTCATGAGCAGATCAGTGAAAGAAAAACATGAAAACAACATTTTACAATTTAATTTTGTATTTTACATAATAGATCCTAAGCTGTCATAACCATGCAATCCTATTGCTTATGTAATGAAACTACATCTAATAGGCACAAACCTTGCTCTGATACCACTGTAGGGTTTCAATTATGCATCATATGTATCAAAAATTAGAACATACATAGCAAAAAAAAACGAAACCTAGAAAATACAGAATCAAACATGTGCCATTAGATGTAGTAAGTCAAAATATGAATAAGATATGTGTACCTTTCCTAATGATCTCCATTGTTCTTTAATCACTTCCCCACATTAGGTTGTCATAAACCATAACAACCAAGCCAGATCATCCTTATTGATGTGTCTTCTTGAGAGAATGTTTGTAGAGAGTAAGAGAAGATGATAAACACTTCACCAAAAGTCTCTCTATTTTCACACAACACTTGCATGAAAATTGGTGTTTTTAAACCTTTTGGCCTTCCTCTAAACCCCAATATCAATGGAGAGAGTTGATGGGAATTAAATGGCCTTTAATCCCATTTAATATGCATGAAAACGTTCACCCCTTCTTTAGAGGGTAATTTTGTCATCTTGCTTAATAAGCAAGATTCACATGTGTCATCTGATTCATAATCAAATGACCCTAAACTACCACACTTGTGTAGCTTAGTGATGCATCTCTCATATCTTGCATCCCCATCTAAAACCATTTTACTCATTCTTTGCATCTCTAATGTGTGTGACCCATTAGGTTCTCGATTTTATTGGCCACTTGAATCAACACTTAATTGAAGCAAGTCAAAAGTAGTATCTAATAACACATCATGACCCCTAATTGACTAGAAAGTCAGTGGTTTGACTACGAACCCTTCTATACACAATGTTCTTGTGCAATTAATCCTTTCACCATCTATACCCTACTTGGTTTAGAGTATGGTTAAAGTGTCAACTCCCACTAAATTGACTATGTCACACCTAGGCCAAATGATGTTAGTTCTTGTCCCTGAGGCTCATTACTCAATTGGATATGTCATTGAAAACTTATTTTCATGACATTTCCACTCTGTCTAGAGATTCCAGAGTAATGACCCCGATAAGAGGTCATGGGTATCATCCCCTTCTATTAGGAGTGGCGAATCCTTTATTGACTACTCAATCACCTGCAAATACCTAAAGCTGTACCCAATCACCACCCCCTAAGCAACCTCTGAGAGGCAACGAGGAACGGATCAAAATATAGGATCAGTATACAAGATATCGTTGAGCACCTCAAGGCTAAGGATATTTGCGCCATTGCTATGATGAGACTATCATTGAAAATAGAATAGAATTTTCAGATTATCTCGTAGCAAGTCATCCAATGTACTTGTTACTCATAGTAAGCATCCACATATTAACTCTAAAAAACTCATGCTTACAGCTTATGAGATCTACTGCTTGATCTAATCAAGGAGTATAATATGTGTTAGTCTGTCTAGATTAATAATGTTCTATCTCATTAATCTTATGAATAAGGATAATTTAGATACTAATATAATTACACATTATAGGAATCTCATTATGATTTCATTCATGCTATGTAATGTATCAAGGACTTCATTAATTAAATTTAAGATCATTATCAATTCATAAAGAACATGAAAATCAAATTAAAAAAATGCCTTTTTATTAATCATAAAGATTTGTACAATTAGTTCTAAAAGTGATTGCTTTTAGAGCACTTCTCTAACATGCTTAGCATCTACGAATTGTTTTGAATGGTTCGTTATATGTCAAGCTAGCTTTGATCAGCTAAAAAAATGCTTACTAAAGCTCCTATATTGGCTCAATCCACTTCTGGTAAGGAATATATTATGTTTAGTGATGCATCTAGAAATGGTTTGGGTTATGTTCTGATGTAGGATTGTAAGGTGGTTGCATATGCCTTTAACTGCTGAAGCCATCCAAACATAACTATCCTATGCATGATCTTAAGCTTACAGTAGTAGTGTTTGCTTTGAACATTTGGCAACACTACTTGTATGGTGAAAAATACAGGATTTTCACTGATTATAAAAGTATTAAATACCTACTTACTTAGAAAGAATCTAATCTGAGACAACGTTGTTAGTTGGAACTCTTTAAAGAATATGAATGTATTGTGGACTATCATCCTAGTAAGGCTAATGTGGTGGTTGACAATTTAAGTCAAAAGACCATTTTGACATTGTCGGTGTAGTAGGGTGATTGGAGAATTGCATCTGATAGGGCTTTAATAGCTCAATTAAAAGCTAGGCCTAATTTAAGACAAGAGATCATTGATGGTCAGAAAGTTGATGATAAGTTGCAACAACTTATCTTGGCAACTCAGGAAGGTAAACAACTTGACTTTTCTGTGAAAGGAGATGGTGATCTATATTACAAAGATTAGTTGTGTGTACCAACTAGTGATGAATTGAAGAAGAAGCTATTGTATGAAGCCCATAATATTGCCTTCGCAATACATCCTAGTGAAAATAAAATGTATCAAGATCTGAAGTAGAAATACTAGTGGTCTGGTATGAAATGTAACGTTATAGATTATGTATCCATATGTTTGACATGTCAGCAGGTGAAAGCTGAGCATTAGGTTCCATCTGGTTTATTGAATACTATTCCAATTCCTCAATAGAAATGGGATAGCATTACCATAGATTTTGTGACTGGGCTTCCTCTCACTCAAAGGAAGCTTGATGTTGTATAGGTAATTGCGAACAAGTTCACCAAGTTTTCTCTTTTTATACTCATTTTTCCTGACCATCTGATGGCTAAGTTGTAGATATATATGTGAATGAGATAGCAAGATTGCACGCAATCCCATTTTCTATTATTTCTGATCATGATCCTTGATTTACTTTAAGATTTTGGAAAATGGTACAAATGGCTCGGTTAAGTACCCAACTTAGTTTTAATACCCCTTTCAACCCCCAGACAGACGGATAATCTAAATGGGTTACTCAGGTATTGGAAGATATGTTTAAGTGTTGCATGTTAGAATTCCCTAGAAATATTTATCTGATGGAGTTTGCTTATAACAACATTATTAAACTAGTATTGGCATGACTCCTTATGAAATTTTGTATGGTAGGAAGTGCAGAACTCTATTTTTTTAGATTGAATTACATGAAAACAAGATATTAAAGAGAAAGTTTAAATTATTCAATAGAGATTAAAAGCTGCTAGTGATAGGTAGAAATACTATGCCGATTTAAAAAGTAAAGATATTGGTATCAGGTAGGGGCAAGGTATTTCTGAAAGTATCACCATGGAAAAACATACTTTGGTTTGGGAAGAAAGGTAAGCTCAATCCACACTACCTGTTCATGAAGATTTAGCCAAGTTGCACAATGTGTTTCATGTTTTTATGTTGAGAGATATTGGTTTAATGATACACACAAGGTTCCTATGCAAGAAATTCAAGTACAATCAAAATTTGCTCATGAGGAAAGAATTGTGTCTATCTTAGCTAAAGAAGTCTGACAATTTAGAAATAAACAAATGCATCTAGGGAAAGTACTTTGCAACACCAGGGACTTATGGAAGCAAGATGGGAACTATAATCGACTATGAGGGCTCAATAATTAGGGATACTGAGCCCTCATAAAAGGGTTGTAGTCGTGTATCACCCTATTTTAGCCCAAAAATGAATTTTCCTTACCTGAATATTACCAAACTTCATCTGAACATTTTCGGATGTCAATGAGGCTTAGCAAACCCATTTATAAGGGTAATATGAGATTCATCATACATGTAATTTGTATATACCTTAAGAATTTCATTTATGCATTATTGAAAATGAGTATGATCATAAAGCATTTTAAATAAGATTGGGCCTTATAAGCATTTTCAAATTATAATGCAAGCATAAGGGAGAGTTTGTATGTTATGAATTTGTTACTCAATAATGTGATTATGAAATGTAATTATAATGCTCTGATGATTAGTTTTAATCTGTCATGTCATAGTTGTGGGTAAATAGGCATGCCTAGAAGGGTCTACAACTACTTTTATTCTAAGACACTACGATGTCTTTTGTTTTAGAGACTTATGTGTCTTCTATTTTAGAGGCTATTGCCTCTTTTGTAGATACCAATGATAGTTATCATTTGTTATGTTCCCATTACCCATATCTAAAGAAATTAGCAGGAAATTGAGTATATGTTCTGATATTTGTTCTGTTCTGATGCAAAATGACATTCTGAATAATCTCTAAATTTCATATTCAGATATTATTATATGTATTAAGATATTTTATGACTTTTATTTTATAATGTATTTTCCATCACTTAAATGTCATGAATCATTTGCATGTGAATGTTAGGCGACTGTTATGAGTAGTTGCCATCTTGATTCATTATTCCCCATTAAGCTATATGCTTAGCACGATGGTTTTTCCTCCATGTAGGTCATGATAAACAGGGTTAAGGTTGAGATAACCGTAATGGCCAAAGAAAGGCGTGTAACATTTTAGAAGATTTTGTACCTAAACTTTGTTTTGTAATCATAATTATTAAGAAGACATTTTGTGGTAAATATTTGTAAGACTTATGCTGATTTCAATATATAGATGTCTTGTAATAACTATAACTTATGATGAGATATTCAATGTATGGATATGATATGTGTAATTTATGAGCAAGTCTGTTAATATGGGTAACTATATGAATTGTGATGTATGTTTATCCTATGTATGAGAATTGTTAGATTTTTTAGGTTTTTTTTTATGTGCATCCGTATATCCTCTTAGGGTTATTACTTTGTCATAGTTTCAACTCTAAAGAGGGTGGTCTCTTAATAGAAGGTGACATGGGTGCTTTTTCCCTTGCTAAGATTTCCTATTTTGATTTCTTATATAGCTCCTCCTCCTTGTCTAACACTTCATCATATTTCACTTCCTCAACATCAGTGTCTTCTTTATCGCTCTCCTCTTACTCTTTTACACACTCATCAACTATATCAATGTCCATTCAAGTTTTGCCCTCTTTTAGATTCTTCAATACTTTACTTATGTTGAACTAAACCTGCTTATCACCAATATGAAAAACCAATTTTGCTTTATGTACATCCACCAAAGCTCTTCTTGTATTCATGAATGGTTTACTAATAATTAATGGATAGTTTTGTCAAAGTCTAGTACTATAAAATCCATATGAGTAATAAACTTATCCACTTTGACTAGTACATCTTCTGCCTTGCCAAATAATTTCTTTATTAATTTATCCACCAATTGAATGAGTATAGACATTGGCTTCCTTCTTGGTGGGGTTCGCCCTTCTTCTTAGTTGGTTCTTCCAACTATTTACCACTTCTGAGTGTGATGGCCTTTAGTTGCTTCTTTGAATTAGACTTTGTATTACTTAGGAGACTCCCCACACTTAGTGTAGAAAATGCATTTACTAGTTGCTCCACTTAAACCTCAAAATTATAAAATGAAGAACACGATTTTTTATAATTTGGTTGACCTTAGCTTCCTTCCTCATCTGGCTCTCATCTTAGCTTATAAACTTAGACTTAAACATATTCATTAGGTTACCCATCTTTGAATTGAATGACCTAAGCCTATCTTGCTGAAATCCTTGTACGTCTTATTTGAATTCTTGAATTATTAAATGAAGAGAAATTTTAAATGGTTCTTCCACCTAAAATTATAGGTATTTAATTAAGGTTTATTACCACGACTTAGTTAGCTCCCATAAAATTTAACTGCTTCATATTGTTGCTTTCCACTAAAAAGCAATCAGTTATAACATGACCTTCTTGATCACACAATTTGCATCCATTCTAATTCTCCTTTAGTGGGTTAGGAGTAGCGGCCTTTAGGTTATTTATTTTCTTTGAAAAGTTTACTACTTCAGTTTGAAATGTAGTCACTGAATTAATAGCAAACACTCCTATCTCATTTTTAAAAGTTGGTTACTGTTTACTCCTTTTAGACATCTATAAATAGCTATTGTTTACTATCTTCTCCAGTTAATTATGTGGAGCATCTATTATCTTCCTTATTAATAAACCTCTAGTTGTTGCATCAATGGTATCTCTAATGAGTGGATTTACACAATTATAGAAGGTTTGCAAAAGAAACTCCTTACGAAAATTTGTAGTGTGGGTAGCTCCTTTACAATTCCTTGAATCTTTCCCACACTTCGAATAGTGATTCCCCTTCACTTTTCTAGAAGTTTGTTATCTTCTTTATGATCCTTACAGTCATTATTAAGGGGAAGTATTAGCCAAAAAGGCTTGTAACAACTACTCCCATATTGTTACATTCTTTAGGTTAAGAGAATTTAACTATCACTTGGCTTAATCTTTAAGCATAAATAGAAATAACCTCATCATGCCTACATCTTCTGATAATCCATTATATCTAAACGTGTCTCACATCTCTAAGAAATTGACTAAATGAGCAATAGGATTCTCATTATCAGGTCCATAAAACTGGACATTGATTTGCAATATATTTAGAAAGGTTAGTTTAGTTTTGAAACTATTTATCTGTATTAATGATTTTGTGATTCTATGTTGATTAGCATTGAACCCAACTCATAAAGTCCATGAGGGTTCTTTATTTTCCTTCTTAGTTCCCTTCTTCTGCCATTGTTCTCTCTATAACTTCTTGGCGTCTTTCTTTTTTAATCTCCCTCTCTTGATTGGTGATGCTAAAAACTTGTGTATCTAAGAGTTTGCGTGAATTCCTAGTTTCTCTTGTGTTCGTAGCCTAGAATCACAGAAGAAAAATGTTACAATCCTTAAATCAAAGTAACTCAAACTACACTATATGCTAACTTAACAATCCCTGACATTGGCACCAAAAACATTTTGAAGTTTAAATTTAAACTTATTTACACCACAAGTTTATGGATTGTATTTAATATTATAACAAAATATTATTCCCATGAAGATTGTATAAGTCACCTATCAATTCTTGTATCACTTTGTTTAAGGTTGACAATATGATAAAATAAATAGCTAATAAACTAAACTAAAGGAAATTGATAATTAAAAAATTAAATAAGTAGCAATGAATTGGTTGACTAATCAATGATGAAAATTTAGAAATTACTTCTATCCTTATTTTGTTTCACTTCACCTTCTTGATTTAATAATACTCAATCTTAGATATTCAATAATTATGATTATCCTCTCTTAAGATGTAACCAAGTAATCCCAATTAAAATAGATAATAATTGAGTTGATTCATCATGAACATTCAACAATAATAAGGAAAGAAAGAAAAGAAGAAAAGGTTAAATTATGGTTGTTTTCTCTTTCTTGTCCTTGACCTGAAAAATTCTGCAGCTTTGTTCTTCAAGAAATTTCTCTCTTTTGTCTCTTCTCTGGTGTTTTCTAATTGCCTCTTTTGATGTTTTTTCTTTCCTTTTTATATTTCGTGTTTCTTCTAAGTCTTTACACTTGTTTTGTTCCAAAAATAGCCCATAATAATCAAAAATACAAAAATCTCAAGACATCAAATTCTAACATTTGCATACATGATCGTGACAGAGAGTGCATGGAGTAGTCATTGCATAAATCATTCAAACCTACACGATCATGATAGAGAGTCTTGAACTCTCCACCACACGTGCTTCCTTTGTCTATCATCTTATTCCTATTTCTTGGAATTTCTTGTCTCCACTCATCTTCAAAACACATTAAATATCCCCTAAAGCCTACATAAATATCTCATTCTTACCTTAATAAATAGTAATCAAACAAAACACTAAAAAAAGACTTAAATATAAGTCCTAAACACATGATTAACACCTAAGAAAACACTTAAAAACACACTTTATAACCTAGAAAATGAACTATAAAGCACACTTGTCAACTTCCCAACACTTAAGTCTTTGCTTGTCCCTAAGCAAACCGAAAATGAAAAAACAAACCTAAATCACACAAACACACAATTACAATGACATAAAATTTTATGAAATTAATTTAGCCACAAGCATCAATCATTCAAAAAGTTTCAATAGACTTACTTATTCTATTCATATCTAAGTGCTTTGATTTAAATGCACATATCAACAAAAATATGGACACCCTATTTGTACATCTAGGACAGTTATAAGTATATACTCATTATTATTTACCAAATTGAAAAGGTAAGCCATCATTAAGTACCCATTCATGGAAATTTCTTGATATATCTTAAAAAGATCATTAAGTTCGCTTTTATTGAAAACATTATATTTTTTAGATTTTATTTGACAATCATCTAGTTTTTTAATGCGAAGGCAAACATCTTGTCATGAATATTCCCCAGTTACTTAACTAGGTTCTGTTTTATTAAATTTAGTTGGGGTGTCATTCCAGCTTTTTCACATGAAGGCAAAAGTTTTGTAGTGAATGCTCCTTATTTACTTAGCTATATCATAAGTCACAACTAGCTACTAGCATTATTCTTAACCTAACTTTTACAAAAGGGTAAGCATAACTATTAATTCAATCATTAAGTATGTATTTAGGTTAGAATTGTGTTAGTTTGTTAATTATTTGTGTTTAAAGTGTTTTATGGGTTAGTACAAGTATTTGAGCTTAAATATTATATTTTTGAGGTACCTTGATGTATTTGTTAGTGTTTTAGGGTTAACATCGAAGAACGGAGAAGTTTCAGAGACATTTGGGCTGAAACAACAGCCCACGATCGTGCCACAATAGGCCACTATCATGACAGAAGCACTAGAGTTAGCCCACAATTGTGGATTCGATGGAAGATTCAGGGAGTTTTGTTATTTCCTATTTTATTAACAGTTTGTTAGTGAAAAGGACATTACTGAAATTAATTAGTTTTCTCAACTTTATAAATATTGTCCTTCTAATCACTTTACAATTTGTATCTTTTTTATAGGCTACAAAATTGATGTTAAACGAAAAGGATGGAAAAAAGCCTCTTGTAATTGATCCCGACTGAGTTTTTAATGATGCATAGTCAAGCTAATGACCATAAATTAGCACATTAGGTAGTTAGGTTTAAATTGTTACGTAGTTAGATTTGTTTTAAACTTCAAAAATAAAATTTTAATGGTTTGAAATGATTTGGGATTACTAACTCTCTTATTCTCTCTCAATCAATTATAAGATAGGAAAGCTATCTCAGCATTAAGCGCCTTTGGTCTCCATCTCTGACACCATCACTACCTCAGTCACCTTGACGGTTTCGTGTTCTAACCCTTTTCTTTTCATTTTTTTAGTATTTTCTTCTTATGTTTTTCATATATTATGTTTCATGTCTCCTTGGTGTGTTTGTGTACCCTTCTCACATTGGGGAAAATGTGTTGTTCAAGTGTCGGAAGGGTTGTGTAATTTTACTTTGGGTGTGAATTTTGCATATTATATGATGGTTTGTTTATGTAACATCCCGTTACCTTTGGGAGATTAGAATAGTAAATATGAGTGATTAATGAGAGGTTCGAAATGCATTTTTCATGCTCATGCATTATATGATATGCTCATATTCATGAATATTGAATTTTTGCACAAGAAAATAATTATACATGCATTCATAGACATTTCGGGTATAATTGATTTATAATTGAATTGTGAATGTGATTTTGTGGAATTGTGGTTTTTATATGTTGAAAAATTGATTTGGAGAGTTTATTGATTTATAATTTTTGGAGATTTTTAGAAAATTTGGTTAAAATTTGGACTAAGAAAAACGCAAAGTGGCAAGGCAATTGACAAATAGCAGTAGAATTAAGAATCAAATGGCGGTAAAAATTTTACTAATGACATATGTTATTGAAATTTGGAGACAATTGGAGTAGAAATTGGAGTTGAATGAACTAGTTTTAAAAGAGATCCAATTGGGACCATAGGAAAGTGACAAGTGGCAGTGACAAGTGTCACC
>JAOQML010000005.1:24367589-24394250 GCA_027568935.1 Erythroxylum urbanii
ACAGAATATGAAACATATCCAACAAAATATCCTATAATTCCAGTAGGATGAAAGGCAATGCTAGCAGGATATATGGTCTAGTGCTCAAGAGCTAGAGAGCCAGCAAAACTCAGGTATATCTCTAGATGAAATTATCGAGACTATTACTGGTAACAATCTTCAATTTCAATAAAGTATGCAACAATAAATTCAAGAGAGTGTATAGCAGTTCCAGGAGGATATGATGCAAATTCAGCAGAATATGAGACAATTCCACCAGGATACAATGTCTACACTGTAACACCCAAACACCTCCTAAGAGGATATACAGATGTTACACAAAACATACCTAAAACATACCAAAATATTCCGATACTTGAAAGAAAATAAGGCAACATACTTCACATTACATAAGTTATGTTATATACATAACATAATATACACATTGTCCTTACCTATATTATAGTTATTACGAACCATTTACACAACATACAAAATGCCTTATATTATTAGATATAACTCAAAAACAACTCAAACAAAACCCAAGTATATCAAATCCCTCATTGGCCATTGTGGTTGTCCTAGCCTTAAGTCTTCTTATCAGAACCGACATGGAGGCAAAATCATCGTGCTAAGCATATAGCTTAGTGGGGAATAACTAAATAAGATATAATATGACGAATATTTTTAACAATCGTCTAGCATTCACATGCACTGAATCACGTCAAATCACATACAACTTTTAATTGTTCAAATTAAAGAACAATCCAATATTATTTGCATCAGAACAAAATATAACATATCAGAACAGGATATACTTGCTTCAAAATAAAACTTATAGGTATTCAGACAGAATATCATAATAACAAAACATAACTTTAAGTATCAGAATAGAATTAGATTGTGTCAAAACAGAACTTGATTATATCATAACAGAATTTAGTTGCATCAGAACTAAACTTAGCTTATATCAGAATTGAATATATCAGAACACGAAACAAGTTACCCTACTAATCTTTTTATAGAAGTGGGTAACGAGACTAGAATAGGAGATACCTATGATTGGTATCACAGAAAAGGAGAGACTTATGTGTCAGTAATAGAAGACACTAAAGTGTCAATATCAGGAGACACCGAAGTGTCTATATCAAGAGATACCGAAGTGTCAATATCAGGAGACACCAAAGTGTCACAGCAGTAGCTACAGACCCTTCTAGACATGCCTATTTACCTACGAATAAGACTTGGTAGTTTTAAAGCCAACCATTTTAGGTTTTAGAATCACATGTAAAAGATGTAGTGCATAACATATGTCTTTATTCTACTTTCCTCAAATTGAACATATACATGCACATCTAATTAAACTTGATATACGTTATGAACATAAACATTTACAATAATGTACCATTAAATGCATTATGTATTGACACATTACATGTATTTACACAAATTTCCAATTCATAAACAATTATATTCAATTCATCATATCAACCCTTTGAAACGCATTTGTATTCATAAGGACACATTCATCCTTAAACACACCATACATTTCAACATTAGACACATTATATCCTTGAACACAACATACATTTCAACATTAGACAAATTATTCAATAACCAACCATTCTTTAAGTAACAACCTCAATTAACAATCATTATTAAGTACCTTAACCTTATATGGTCCGAAAATTTTCTAAAACCAACATTTCCTCCTTCCTAAGTACTGTCTACGACTGTGGGAATGAGCCACATAAATCCCACGACCTTAATTTTGCTTCCAAAATTTTAATCCTTCATACACCATCCAATACACCTTTACCAAAGACCATCAATTTCACTTCAATTCTACCTTATCCGTGCTTCAATTCCTTATCAAATTCATGTCCAAACCCAATCCAAAATTGATTCATTAGATAATTCACAAATCATTATCTTACATACATCAAAACCAAAATAGAATTATGCCAAACCAGAATTATTTATCCAGCACTCAATTATCAACATCATAACACATATTTCATGCCAATTCAATTATCATAAGACTTGTATTAATACATGCTATTAAATTTAGAATTCCCTTACCTATTTAACTTCAAATTTCTACTATAAAGAACTAGCTAATTCAGCCTTTCTAAGAAATCAACACACATCTAAGATGAAGGTGCAAAGTTTAGCACGAACAAGACAATAACACCGAAAATAGTAGGACCTACTTCTTGATGCAGTAACTTACAAAGATTCTAAGTAAAGATGATCCAAAATCAAGAAAAATTTTAGAAATTGAGATGGAGTGAGATGTTTCGGTTAAGAGGAGCAAAGGATAGAGATAAGGCTACCAAAACACCAAATGAGCTAAAGTGATTCAGCTCTTGCTTTGCAAGGTGTCTTAACTTTAAAGGGACACATATCCTTTTATGGGGTGACCTACATGGCAAACATAGGAGTGAGCCATTTGTATTCTTATCATGCTACAAAATGTCACTAACTCATAGGCTTAGTCATCTATATTTCCATGTACCAACTTATCTTACCACTATTTTTATATTATATTTTTTTTAGTCCAAATGTTCATTTTAATACATCAATTTCAGAATGTTAACAATTAATTCCAAGTTATTAAGTATGATCCATTAATTGAAATTCAAGAGTAAGCTAAAATTCAAAACATATACAATTTACGATCATATCACAATATCTAATACATATACTTTCATGAATATGTAACATTTCAACTAGGGTATAATTTGGGGCCTTATAATTCTCTCTACCTTAAAAGAATTTCATCTCCAAAATTCATACCTGATGTATTTAGTTTTCATGGTTGATTCTGGCTCCTAAGTTGCTTCTTCGAGTCTATGGTGTTGCCAGAGTACTTTAACTAGAGGTATTTGCTTATTTCTGAGTTGTTGGACTTCTCTGGCTAAAATAGACACATGCCCTTCTTCATAAGTCAAATCTGGTTGTACTTGAATTTCTTGCACAGGAATCTTGTGTGTATCATGAGACTAATATTTTCTCAACACAGAAATATGAAACACATCATGCAACTTGGCCAATTCTTTAGGAAGAGCTAATTGGTTAGCTACTAGTCTGACTCTCTTAAGAATCTCATAAGGACCAATATAGTGTGGGCTGAGCTTACCTTTCTTCCTAAATCGAAGTATGTGCTTCCATGGCGATAATTTCAGGAATACCTTATCACCTACTTGATACTCAAAATCTTTTCTTTTTAAATCAGCATAAAACGTCTACCCATTACTGGAAGCTTTCAATCTTTGTTAGATAACTTGAACTTTCTCTTCAATATCTTTCACAATATCAAGCTCGATCATCTTGTTTTCATTTAATTTAGTCCAACATATCAGAGTTCTACACCTCTTACCATATAGGGCTTCATAAGGCGCCATGCCAATATTAGTCTGATAACTGTTGTTCTAAACAAATTCCATCAGAGAAAGATAGTTATCCCAACTTCCTGGAAATTCTAACATATAACTCCGAAGCATATCTTCCAATATCTGAATAACCCATTTAGATTGTCCATCTGTCTGAGGATGGAAAGTGGTACTGAACTTGACTTGAGTACCTAAAGCCTTTTGTAGACTTTTTCAGAATCTCGAAGTAAATCGAGAATCACGATAAGAAATAATAGATAGTGGCACCCTATGCAACCTCACTATCTCATTCATATATAAGTCTACAAGCCTATCCAATGAATAATCAGGAGAAACAAGCAGAAAGTGAGCAGACTTGGTGAACTTATCAACAATCACCTACACAACATCATGCTTCCTTTGAGCGAGAGGAAGTATTATGACCAAATCTATGTTAATGTTATCCCCTTTCCATTAAGGTATCGAAATAGGATGTAATAAACCAAATGGGACTTGGTGCTCAGCTTTAACCTATTGACATGTCAAGCATTTAGATATATAATCCACTACATCATGTTTCATACCTGACCACTGGTAATGCTTCTTCAAATCTTGATACATCTTATTTCCATTAGGATGCATTGTAAAGATAGTATTATGGGCCTCAACCAATAACTTTCTCTTCAATTCATCATTAGTTGGTGTAACATCCCATTATCTTATGATAAGGGTTAGAACCCTAGGATACTATATATGAGAGTTTATTGAGAATTTAGAAGTACATTTCATGCATTATATGGCATGCACATACACGTGAATAATATTGTCACTCATGAAAATAATTATACATGCATTAATTGGCATTTTTCAGGTATAAGTGATTTTAATGTGATTAAAGTGTGAATTATGGATTAATTGTCTTGAAAATTAAATTGGTAAATATTTGAATTAATTTCACATTTTGGTGACATGTCAGATATTTTGAAAATTTATTGAAAATTGGGGTATTTTAGACTAAGGAAAAATGTAGAAATAAGAGACAAATGGAAGTGTGACATTTGGTAGCTTAAATGTGTGACAAATAGACTAGTAATTAATTGACAAATGGACAAATTATTGTGGGACAAGTGAACCAATCTTGGAGTGACATGTGGACTACTTAATTAGTGACTAATGACAGCATCTTGAGTAGAGTAGTGGCAGCATCTTGAGTGGACAAATGTAAGACATGCCTTAGGACAAATGTTGTGTTGTAATGGTGACACCTAGCATATGATGTAGCAAGTTTCTGTAGCAGAGTTTTGCTGCTTCTTTCCTTCTGTTCCTTCACCAAAATTGCTCCTTCTTCTCTTTGAAACTTTTCCTGAACCCTAGCCAAATTGCTGCACCAAAATCAACTTTTTACCTTACAAAAAATAGCCAAGAAAACCAGCTGAAATTTACCTTCATCTTGCTGTCCAAAAACACCTTGCTTCCATTTAAGTTTGTGATGAATGTTGCATGCATGAAGGCTTATTGAATCTAGAATTTTGAACTGAGTTGGAAGCCTAAAAGGTAAGTAACAATCTGAGCTTGATAACATGTTAAATGGTATGAGAATGATGTTTGAATTGGGATGAATTGCATGTAAGGTTAATGATGAAGTGTGCTGGAATATTTTATATGGAGTGTTTTACTGAACATACATTTGTCTTTTGGCTATAACTTGATCTGTGAATATCTAAATTGGATCAATTTTGATGCAAAGTAAACTAGACACATATGTACACATTTTTTATGAAGGAATAGAATTTGAAATCTATCCTTAAGAGTCTTAAAAGTTGGATTGAAGTTGATAACTCTGTACTATTGTGTTATGAGAATAGTTTGTAACCATTTGGTTATACCTTTCATAATACTAAACCAAAATGCATGAATTTGATGTCATTAGAAACTTCATACATTTTGGAACATTTGATTATGAGAAAGTGTTACCTAAATACCTCATTTGCTAGGTCATAATGGTCAGACAAAACTAACCCGAAAATCTGTCTTTAAAAAACATTTGGAAGATTAGAGCTGTAGGTCGAATTGTGGTTTCAATTTTATCTTCCTCTTTCTGCCTATTTCACATATCTTTAGGTCATGAATTTGAAGAAATGAAAAGAATGAAAGTTGTAGATATAGGTCTTAGCGTGACCTCTGTGAAATTGTCTTGATAAAATAGTGACTAGAGCTTGAGTTATACTTGTTTTGCTAAGACTGCCTGTGATAGACTCCTATACAGGAACCTTATATTATCTCCTAATTTTTGGGAACTTTAGAGCTCGAATTAGTCAAAGTATAAAACATGAAAAATGATTATTGATGTCTTGTTAATGCTTCTGTGAAACATTTTTCCCAGAAGATATCTTAATAAGTTTATATAGTTATTTGAATTCATAACTTAAAAAAATGGACTGTTTTTATAAGGATGAGTTCAAATCTGGAAATTTTGATTTGTTTAAGGGATAAATGAGTTATTTTAATGCAAACATGATATGAAGAAAATGAGAAATGTGTATAAGGTATGGATGAATGAGCATTGAAGATCATAAGGTATTTATGAATCACAATTGGGTGAATGAATGAGTATGTGTTGCTGGAAAATTTTGATGAATGTATGATGTAGCTTGTTAAAATTTCATATACATATTACCAATTGTGTGAGTGTAAAATATAAGTTAATAATGAAATAAAGATGTTCTCATGAATGTAATGTGATTCAAAGTATGTAAGTGATGAATTGTTAATGATTGAATGAGAACTAGGAAATTGTGAGAGTGTTTAATCCTAGGAAAAAGAGTGATAAATGTGTGAGTGGTGAATTGAAAGTGATAAAGTGTATTAAGGCATAAACCTAATTGCAAGCTAAATGATGCTTAAAACATGATGAATGTATAAGTATGATTTGTGAATAAGATTTCATACCCGAAATAATCAATTAAGCATGCATTCATGATACATATACATGTGTAACTTTAAGCATTCATTTGATTGATCAATTAGTAATGTGTACATGTGTGTATTGTTTGATTTAGAGGCATATATCGACCGACACCATCCAGACATTGCCAACACGTCAAGACAATAACTAAATGGAGTGTACTGTGAGTTAACCTAGTTATATAAACTTAAATATTTATGCTTTTGTTGGAATTGTATGTATAGTGGGTAACCTAGATGTGAGATTTCGATTGGTTATGTGTTCTGTTCAAATTGTGTTGATTAAACTTAATTCCTCTATATTGAATTGATATTGATACAATTATGATATTACTGATTCCAAATAATTGATTGTCTGAGGAGTTCAATATTCGGGATTGTATTAGGAGTGTTTGTGATTTGAATATGAATAAGGAAATTGA
This sequence comes from Erythroxylum urbanii, assembly GCA_027568935.1. Lineage (NCBI taxonomy): Eukaryota > Viridiplantae > Streptophyta > Magnoliopsida > Malpighiales > Erythroxylaceae > Erythroxylum > Erythroxylum urbanii. The sequence continues at coordinate 24,374,329 of JAOQML010000005.1, forward strand.
ATGCTCAACTATTTGTTGAATGCCAGACTTATATCTGATGAACTGTGAAAATTGAATGTGCTTGTTGACTGAAAGTGATTGATGATATATTATGTGAACTATTACACTCTATTACATGATGCATGTTCATATAAAGGAGTTGTGACCGAATTAGCCAACGTGAAAAGAGCTTTAAGCTCAGTTATGCACATCAGAGCCTCAGGCTCAACAATTAAAAAGCTCGATATCCACAATGGATATGGGACAATACTGAAAAGAGCCCAGTATCTATATCGAATACGGGATAATGAAATAAGCACTCGGTCACAACAAAGTTAAAATGAAATAAGTCTCATTTGCTTTTGCATTTGTATCTTTAAATGTGTTCATGATATGGATTGCAAATGAATGTTGAATTATGTTGTGTTGATATAGAGAAATGCTTATAACTTTGATGGTGATATGAAGAATTGTGATAAATGAGTGTTATGTTTTGAAATGATTACATGCTGGAATGACTTAAAAAGTGATTGTATTTTTAAATGCTTCTTATATTATATTGCAAATTGTAGAATATGAGTTATAGTTCTGAATGAAGCGTTACTTTGATTGAGCTAAATGTTATTCATTGATATGTGTGTGTGTGCGTGCGAGTGTGTGTGTGTGTGTGTGTGTGTGTGTGTTTTGTTTTGAGTGAACACATCGATGATAGGTCACTCACTGAGTTCACAAAATTCATCAAAATTGCAACATTGATTTTCAAGTACTAAGAAGAGACCTTTCTAGTAGAGCAAGCTAATTGAAGTTTGGTACTGCTTATTATCAAAATATGGCTCAAAGGTCTGGTCAGCCATCATTTGAGGATTTTAGATAGTGTATTTTGTATAGTTTTCATTTCATGTAGAATCTTTTGTTTAAAACAGTGTGATCTCAGATGGTTTATGTAATGTAAATATATGAATGGTTTGTAATGAAATAACAGTGTAAAACATGTTTTAGTAATGAAGTGAGATAAGTTGTTTTTATAATTACTTCTGATGTGTATGATGCCATGCTAAATGACTGTGATAGTTCTAACATGCCATTCCTGTAGGGTATGTGTTCAGATATTCTCAAGAATTTCGAGCATATGTCCTATAGTAGTGGTGTGTTACAGCTGGTACATACAATCGATCTTTATAATACATATCACTATCTCCTTTCATAGAAAAATCTAGTTGTTTGCTTTCCCGAGTCACCAAAATAAGTTATTGCAAGTTATCATCAACTTTTTGAGCATCACAAATTTCTTGCCTCAAGGTAGGCCTAGCTTTCAATTGAGCTATTAAAGCCTTATTAAATACAAGTCTTCTTTCACTTTGTTGAACCGATAATGCTGAAATTGTCTTTCGACTCAAGGCATTAGCCACAGCATTAGCCTTATCTGGATGGTAATCAACAATACAGTCATAATCTTTAAATAGTTCTAACCAATGTCGTTGTCTCAAATGAAGTTCCTTCTAAGTAAGCAAGTACTTCAAACTTTTATGATCAGTAAAAATCCTACACTTTTACCATATAAGTAATGTCGCCATATTTTTAAAGCAAACACTACCACTGCAAGTTCAAGATCATGTATAAGGTAGTTCTATTCGTGAGGCTTCAGTTGCTTAGAGGCATATGCAACCACCTTTCCATCCTATATCAAAACAAAACCCAAACCATTTCTAGATGAATCACTAAATATAACATATTCCTTACTAAAAGTGGGTTGAGACAATACAGGAGCTTCAGTAAGCATTCTTTTTAGCTCATCGAAACTAGTGTGACATTTGGTAGACCATTCATACTTCACTCCTTTTTATAGTAGTTTAGTCAAAGGGGATGCTATCATTGAGAATCCCTTCACAAACGGGCGATAGTAACCTGCCAAACCCAGAAGACTTCTCATTTTTATCACACTCCGTGGTGGCTTCCAATTAACAATTGCTTCAATCTTACTGAGATCAACTCTAATTCCTTGAGAAGAAACAAAATGTCCTAGAAAAGATACCTCCTGAAGCTAGAAATCATACTTACTCAGTTTAGCATACAACTGCTTTTCCCATAAGATTTGTAACACAACTCACAGATGCTCAACATGATCATGCTCATTCTTGGAATAAACTAGGATATCATTTACAAAAACCACTACAAACTGGTCTAAATAGGGCCTAAACACTCTATTCATCAAATCCATAAATGCAATTGGAGCATTAGTTAACCTAAATGGCATTACCAAGAATTCATGATGTCCATAATGGGTCCTGAACGCAGTCTTGAAACATCCACATCCTTCACCTGAAGTTGATAGTATCCTGATTGTAAATCTATCTTTGAAAATACCCCTGCATCTTTCAATTGATCAAACAGATCTTCTATCTTTGGAAATAGATACTTATTCTTCATGGTGACTCTGTTCAATTGTCTGTAATCAATGCACATCTGGAGAGTACTATCTTTCTTCTTAACTATTCAGTAGCTCTTGCAACTAAACCTTTAACTCCTTCAATTCAGTAGGAGCCATCTTGTATGGTGCTCTGGATATAGGAGCAGTGCTAGGCATAACTTCAATAGACAACTTTACCTTCCCTTTCAGGAGGGAGTCTAGGTAGCTCTTCAAGAAACACATATGGAAATTCATTCACCACTAAAATATCTTGCAATTTAATACTCTTTTTCCTAGAATCAATCATATAATGTAACATCTCGTTCCTATACTAGGGGTTAGAACCCTAAAATATGGTACATGTGAGATCAATGAGAGATTAAGAAAATGTATCTCATGCTCATGCATATTGTTAGCGTACACACATGTGAATTTGAATTTTTTCACACATGAAAATATTTGTACATTCATTCATTAACAAATTTCGGGTATAATTGATTATAAATGTGATCATGTGAGAATTGTGAATTAATTGTATTGAAAAAAATTGGGAGACAATTGTAGTAAAAATATTGGAGTTGGTTGGACTCGTTAAATGAGAACTAGTTAAATCCTTAAAAGATGGATGAGTGACAAGTGTCACTTGTAAAGTTGATCTTAAAAAGTTTACTACTATTCCTTTAACTTCGAAAGACAAGGACATTGTTTGTCTTGTCTTAAAAATATCTTCTTCATGGCTTTCTTCTTGAAGCTTCTTCTTCTTCTTCTTCGGATCTTGTTTCACCGAACCTTCACCAAAGTTATACTTTGCTTTCCTCTACTTATTGCTACTCCCATTTTGTTGTCTCTTTCTTGTACCATAAGAAACCTAACCATACAACCTTGGAATATGGATGATCTTGTGATATTGGAAAGCTAGATTTCAAGTGATTTTGAAGATTTTAAAGCTTTAAACAAGTAAGCATTTTATAGTTCTGTATTGTTGCATAAGATGAAACATGCATCATGTTAGTTAGCCGTTGATGTTATAAAATGAAAATGTACATATGCTGAAGCGTGAGTGAAAAACCAAGGTATACCGCAACTGTTGATTTTATAGATTTAATGATCAAAATGTCATAGGACAGCATTAAAATGATCTTTGAGAGTGAAAGATCGATGAAAATATGAATAAAAAGAGTGGAGAAATTTTTGGAGATATGAAAGATGTGTGCTCTGTTTTTGTTACCATTGATATACATGTATATTAGTCTTCACTGTTGTTCACGCAAATTTCTAGGTGTTAATACAGATGAACAAAAATAAATTTAGAGGTAAGGAATAGGTACATGGTGATGTCTGGAAATGAGAATGAATTATTTAAATCATAGTTAGAGGAAGAAATTGAAGAGCATACAAAAAATAGAAATGCAAAAAAATGAAAGTGAAGAAACGCAGAAATGAAGAAGATGCATGAATATGTGATGTTTTTGATATTTGGTGTTGATTCTTAGTTTTTGATCTATTTTTGAATGTGTTGGGTTGAATGGGAGATGAAATGGTGAAATGAAAATGGGGATGTAAGTTAGAAATGGAGGAATTAAGAAATGAAAAGAAGAAGAGAAGAAGAATATGCAGTCGGAAGAAGGAAGAAGAAAGAAAAGCACAGTCGTGCTTCAACACGATCGTGACTTTGTAAAGAAATTGGAAAAGCACGATCGTGCTTTTGCATGATTGTGACTTTTTTATTGAGTTCAAAAGTCATGATCGTGCAGGAGCATGATCGCGACATTTGAATCCTGCAGGAAACTTATGATCGTGCTCCTGCACGATCATGACTTCTACGGCCTACTGAAAAGTTGATAGATTTGAACATCCTTGATTCTTTTAGCTATAACTTCCTCTCCCAACCTCCAAATGACATGGGACTTAAACCATTAGACTAGGAACACATTGTTTTACATCGCCACCAAATATTATAGCCATAAAAAATCATTTGGGAGAGAATTGATTGATTAAATTGGGACAAAAATGATGAGCAATTCTTGAATTTCATAACCAGAGTATTTTTTACTAAACATGCTTCAGTATTTTGGAAATATGTTATCTGTAGTTATCCAAATGAGATGATTTTTAATTTGAAGTAAACTAGAGATATAGTGCTATAAATTGTCCAAAGTAACAGAGTTTTGATTCAGTCTCTAAGAATTTCAATTTCTGGATGGAAGTTGAGTGCAGGGCACTGTTTCAGTATAAGAATAGTCCGAAAGTGTCTGGGGTATAACTTTCAAATTACTAAACCAAATTGAATGATCTTGGTGTAATTAGAAACTTAGGAGACAGGAAAACAATGGTCTAAAAGAAAGTATTGCCAAATTACTTAATTTTCATTGCCTAAATGATCAAGAACAGTAGACCCGAAAGTCAGCTTTTGGAAAAAAAATCTGAAATGATTCATTAGGTTATGAAATCAAATGTGTGTGCAAAGTGTGTATTGCATAATTTTGATGTGAAGGATAAATGTCCACATTCAGACGTTTCTAGATCTTAGAAGCAATTGCTAATCTGAAGTGTACAGTGAGTCGACCTAGATGGTCTCATTTCATTGTTTGTTCTGATTTTAATTTTTGCATTAAATGACTACAGTTATGATTACTATGCAATATGAATATAATTGATAAGAATGTGGTTTGCTTACGTTGATGTCAAACAATGAAGGTCCTAGACTTGATGCATAAATGTGATATTGAAGTGTTACTTATATGTGAATGAGAAGAAATAAGTGTATTCTCAACTTAATTGTTGAATGTCGGACCAAGGTCTGATGATGAATGTAAAAGTGAATGTGAATCCAAAATCATATGACTGATTGAAAATATGTGAATGTGATGCATTCCATTACAAGATTGCATGAAACATAAAGGCAGTTGTGACTGGAATAGCCACCGAAAAAAAGCTCAAAGCTTAGATTATGAAAAGAGCTTAAAGCTCAGAAAGTGTATAAGAGATAAAGGCTCGCTACGTAAAATGAGCCCTATATCCCCAACGAATAAGGGACAGTATAAATGAGCCTGGTATTCACAATAGATATGGGACAATTTAGGCACTCGGTCACAACGACATAACAATTGGAAAAGAGACACATGAACATTTCATATACATTTTAATAAGTATGTTTGATTGTTGAAATGCAAAATTGTCTTACCCTTAAGTGATAATGTGATATGTGATAATTTATGCAAAATGCAGAGATGTGAATTATATGTTATGTGTATTGATGTGTTCCATAGATTGAGTGAACCATCGATGATGGTTACCTCATTGAGTTCACAAAACTCACCCAAATTTTGCAATATTTTTCAGGCTCAAAAGAGTTACCCCGTTAGGCAAATGAGAGTATAGCCACTAAATTCAAGTAAGAGATAAAGGTTGGGATCAGTTCACGTTTGCATTTGTATTTTCTTAATTTTGTATCAATTTATGTATTCTACGATTTATGTACAATTTTCTATATGTAATAACTTATGAAATTGGAAATGTTTTGAATGAGAGTGATCAAAGTGTAATAATAATTGTGATTTCGATGTTTATGAAATTAAATTATGGGCCTGAATTTGATTATTGATTTCCACACACACGAGTGAGTTTTTTTGAAAAATTTGTACTGAGTTTCGAGTGTTTGACTAATTGATTGTTCTAGCATGTCACCCTCGTGGGGTACGCACTTGGATATCACTTAGGATGTTGGGTACGTGTCTTGCGAGAGTGAGGTGCTACATTTTGGTATCAGAGCCTAGACTTAGTATCTTATATGGTCGTTTTTCAAAATATAAGTCTAGTTACATGCATTTTAGACATGTCTTAGCATGCAACGACAACTGATCCCCAGTTTGAGTCACATTTACATGAGTCACACGCATGAGCATTCCTGAAGAGTTTGAGCTATTAGAAGCACTGATAAGAATGATGATATGTCAGAATGTGAGGAAATGATGGTTTATGGATATTTAGAAATGAAAAATAGTATCTGGTTCTATATGATAGATAAAGATTCACTACATTTGTATATGTGGTTGTATCATTGAACATGATATCAATATTGTACTATGATGGTATACCTTTGAATGTGATATAGATGTGAATATATTGTTGAGGATTGTTTGAGGAAAGTAGAGATATAAGTAGAAATGATGATATTAAAGTATACAAGCAGAATGCAATGAAAACATAAATTTTTTATGATCTTAAAAAGATGAATTTGGAACCGAAATGGTTGTTTGATTAATGTTACAAGAGTTATGATTTAGCATACGAATATTTCTTTGATATTGAGATCAGAATTTTATATGGATTATGCATCTATAATTCTGAATGGATTGAGGATATACATATGGAAGAGGAAATAAATGACCATAGAAAAATGAGATAGAAATGAGGAAAGAATAGAAGGGGAATGAAGTAGAAATAAATGTTTTGAAATGAGAAGAATGATGTGTAGTAAGAAGAAGGTTAGAAATGCATACAAGATAGGATTTTATCTAATAAGGAGATTAAAAAAAATGAAGAATTAAATGAGAAGATTTAATGTAATCAACATGGTAGTTGAATTAATATGAAATGATGTAACATTAGAAGAGATAAATTCTAGAAAAATTGGAGTAGAATTGATGTTAGTATGTGTGTTAATGTGAGGAAGAAAGTGCAGGGCACGATAGTGGCCTGACAAAAATAGGTTTCTATCATGATCGTGCCTGGGATACCCGATCGTGAGCAAGAATAAAGAGAGAAATATTGTCTAGGATCAATAGAGATCAAAGTATCATTTGTGTAAGATATAAATTGGTGAATTGTCAAAGATAAATCTTTGAACAAAATAAGATGACTTTGATGATACACACTTAAGCATATGCGATAGTAATCATGTTTACTATTTCATCGAGTTTTGGTAATTAGAACATTATAACCTTGTAAGAACGATAAAATTGTTCTTTTTGAGGTATTAAGAATGGCTGATAATACGATGATGATAACAGTTGATTGATAAAGGTTACATGAATAGTATAGATGATAGTAGCCAGAAGTATTCTTTCGAAGTAGAATTTCACCAAATTAGTTCATCAAACCAAATAGTTTATTTTTAAGAATGATCAATGAAGGAAAAAACATAAATGAATATGTAACAATTCAAAAGTGAATATTAGAGTCCTATTCCTACCGAAGACTCAAGCATAAGATGTAGAATATGCTACTGAGAGAGCATGCATTTTGTTGATGTAAAGTATCTAACTCTGTGATTGGATTTTTGAATTTGAGGAGACATTATTGCTAATGTAAGGAGAATTTAGGTTCACATTATATTCTATGCAAATATGCACAGGAGGTACAGATTAGATCTGATGAATGTGTTGCTAACATAGGAAGTTAAGATTTCAAATAAATTGAAATGTGTGGAGAAACTAGTATGAATGAATAGACAATAGAATAAGTCAATGTGAAATCACAGAAATCGAATGAATGGAGAAAATTTTTCTAGAAAGTAAGTCAATTGGGAAATTGAATAACATGAGATAATATTACCTCATTGAGGAATTAGTTACTTAAAGGATTATGAGAACCAATCACGGGCACATAGAGTTTGGCTATATCTGTTTGAGTTAACAAATGCCCCTAATAGTAACATGGCATTGAAGATTAAAGTGATCCAAGAAAACGTAGATCAATTAGTGATTATGATTATAGATGATATATCGAATGTGTTCAAAAAGTTGAGAAAAATGTTTTGAATATTTGAGGTAATTCTTACATATCATGAACGTAGAAATAATTATATGCCAAGTTCAATAAGAGTGAATCTTAGCTTGATCAAATAAAATGTTGGGTCGTATAGTTTCTGAAAATGGCATATTGGGAGATCCAAAGACAATAGAGGTAATAATGAAGTGAGAAAACTCCAAGGCATATATAAGAGATCCGGAGTTCTCTAGAATTAGCTAGAAATTGGACACTACCAAAAGTTGTTAAGGAGATTTTACTGATCTCAGCCCTTTTGACAAAAATGTCTGAGGAAAACGTATAAATTGTATGGACTGATGAATGTAAAAAGAATCCTTGATGAATTATAACACTGATGTAATTATATCGTTTGGTTTTGAAGATTATGTCATATGTAATGATGTTTCGTACCAAAGACTAGGATGAAATCTAATACAGCAAAATAAAGTTATTTCATATACATAGAGCTAATTAAAGTTTCATGAATTGATTAGTTGATATATAAATTGAAACTTGCTGCAATAGCAATTGGTTTGAGAGTTTAGAGACATTACATGTTCAAAGACATTTCATATTTTATACAAATCATTTAAGTTGAGGTAATTATTGAGTTTGAATGGATTGAATATAAGTTTGAGACAATAGATAGAATTACTAAAAGATCATGATTGTGCAAATGAGTATTTTCCGATAAAGCTAACATGTATTTGATGCTTGAATAGAAATTTCAATAATGGTGTAGCATAAATTTAGATATTGAGGTTACTAAATCTAGTGCAATAAAGAGCATAGAGTGTCGAGATGAAGTTGGGGCAAAATGAAGTATTATTAGCTGGATCGAGATTAAAAAAAATAGTTTTGTATGAAAGGATTAGCAAAGCCAAAGTGAGGATCCAGAATTAGGAATTTTATTGAGGAATTGAAAATGCTTATGAATTTTGAGTTTGAAGTGGAAAAAGATACTTTGTGATTCAAATAAGAAGTATGTGTACCTGATAAAGATGATTGAGCAAAGAGATTACTAGAGAAAGCATAAATAACAACCTAAGCTATATAGCCTAGTAGGAATACGCTGAAATAGTACTTAACGGTTAAGGATGTAGAAACAAGTGACTATATATATGAATTGCTAATAGTCTTAACTGTTGGAGATAAGCTTAAAGCTTAAATTTTGGAGTTTATAGGAACGTGATATCAATGTAGAGTTCTAATTGAATTCAAGCATAAAAATCATTATCATAGTGATATCATTATAATACTGTATGAGGCATTATATGATAAAAAGAGTCGTTCACCCTTACATTGAAATGAAGAGGGCCAAAAAAAATGGATAAAGGCCATAATTGATTCGAGATACTATTGATAAGTGAAATTGATCTACGTTAGAAATTAAATGACTCAAGAAAGACGAATGAATTAGGTGGATCAACATCAAATATTTGGAACAAAGTGAGATAGACACATGAGTTAAGAGTATTAACACTAAAGTGAAGTGAAAAAAATGAAATGTTTCCAAGGGTATCACCTTGGTAAGGTGTGCTCAGATTAGGAAAAAGGATAAACTAAGCTCAAATTGTATTGGTCCACATGAAGTTATTGAAAGCATAGGACCGTTAACATATGAGTTTGTATTACCAACAAAGAAGTCTTAGATTCATAATGTGTTATATGTGAGTATGCTATGAAATAGTGATATGATCTGACAAAGATGAATTATCAGTACAAGAAGTGAAAATAGTGAGTAATCTAAAATATATTGAGAAAATAGTAACGATAGTGTGGTATCTGAATAAGTAATTGAAGGATGGATTGATTCCATAAACTAGAGTCAAACAGAAGCAATAATTTGAGTGATGAAGTTAAATAGGAAACGGAGGAGCATATGAGGAAACATAGCCCTGCCTCTTTGAACAAACAGATAATAATTTTGAGGACAAAATTTATTATAGAGGGGAAATGTAACATCCCGTTCCCATACTAAGAGTTAGAACCATAAAATATGGTACATGCAAAATCAATGAGAGATTAAGAAAAATGCATCTCATGCTCATGCATATTGTTAGAATACACACATGTGAATTTGAATTTTTTCACACATAAAACTATTTGTACATACATTCATTGACAAATTTTGAGTATAATTGACTATAGATGTGATTATGTAAGAATTGTGAATTAATTGTATTGAAAAAATTGGGAGACTATCGTAGTAAAAATATTGGAGTTGGTTGGACTAGTTAAATGAGAATTATTTAAAGCCTTAAAAGATGGATGAGTGACAAGTGTCACTTGTAAAGTTGATCTTAAAAAGTTTACTACTATTCCTTTAACTTTGAAAGACAAAGACATTGTTTGTCTTGACTTAAAAATATCTTCTTCGTGGCTTTCTTCTTGAAGCTTCTTCTTCTTCTTCGGATTTTGTTTCTATTAGGTTCGAAAGTCATGATTGTGTAGGAGCATCATCATGAGCGCGATCGTGCTCCTGCATGATCGTGACTTCTACGGCCTACTGAAAAGTTGACAGATTTGAACATCCTTGATTCTTTTAGCTATAACTTCCTCTCCTGACCTCCAAATGACATGGGACTTGAACCATTAGACTAGGAACACACTTTTTACATCTACACCAAAAATTATAGCCATACGAAATCATTTGGGAGAGATTGATTGATTAAATTGGGATGAAAATGATGAACAATTCTTGAACTTCATAACTGGAGTATTAAATTGGAAATATATTCTTCTGTGGCTATCAAATGAGATTATTTTTTATTTGGAGTAAACTAGAAACACAGGGATACAAATTTCCCAAAGAAATATAGTTTTAGTTCAGTCTCTAAGAATTTCAATTTCTGGATGGAAGTTGAGTGCAGGACACTGTTTCAGTATAAGAACAGTCCAAAAGTATTTGGTTTATAACTTTCAAATTAATAAACAAAATTGAATGATCTTAGTGTCATTAGAAACTTAAGAGATAGAAGAACAATTTTCTAGAAGAAAGTATTGCCAAATTACTTTATTTACATTGTCTAAATGATCAAGAACAGTAGACCCGAAAGTTAACTTTTGGAACAAAAATCTGAAATGATTCATTGGGTTATGAAATCAAATTCAAAGTGTTTATTTTAGGTATAAACCCTACGTACAAATGATACTTAAGTGAGTTTTGATATATGATTGATAATGTGATGAAAATAATGGAAAGATATTTGGGATTGTCGTTGAGCATGCATTATACATATTCCACATACACATTTGTGCATAAAGGAATACTTATAATTGTGCAATTATTAATGTGTGTGGAAAGTGTGTATTGCATAATTTTGATGTGCAGGATAAATGTCCACATTTAGACGTTTCAAGATCTTGGAAGCAATTGCTAATCTGGAGCGTACAGTGAGTCGACCTATATGGTCTCATTTCATTGTTTGTTCTGTTTTAATTTCTGCATTAAATGACTACGGTTATGATTATTATGCAATGTGAATATAATTGATATGAATGTGATTTGCTAATGTTGATGTTAGATAATGAAGGTCCGAGACTTGATGCATAAATGTGATATTGAAGTGCTACTTGTATGTGAATGAGAAGAAATAAGTGTATTCTCAACTTAATTGTTGAATATCGGACCAAGGTCCGGCGATGAATGTGAATCCAAAATCATATGACTGATTGAAAATATGTGAATGTGATGCATTCCATTATAAGATTGCATGAAACATAAAGGTAGTTGTGACTGAAATAGCCACTGAAAAAGAGCTTAAAGCTCAGATTATGAAAAGAGCTTAAAACTCAGAAAGTGCATAAGAGCTACAGGCTCACTATGTAAAATGAGCCCTGTATTCCTAACAGATAAAGGATAGTATAAATAAGCTCGATATCCGCAATGTATATGGGACAGTTTAGGCACTCGGTCCAAACAACGTAATAATTGGAAAAGAGTCACATGAACATTTCATATACATTTTAATAAGTATGTTTGATTGTTGAAATTCAAAATTGTCTTACCCTTAAGTGATAATGTGATAAGTGATAATTTATGCAAAATGCAGAGATGTAAATTATATGTTATTTGTATTGATGTGTTACATAGATTGAGTGAACCATTGAAGATAGTTACCTCATTAAATTCACAAAACTCACCCAAAATTTGCAATATTTTTCAGGCTTAGAACAGTTGCCCCATTAGGTAAACGAGAGTATAGCCACTGCATTCAAGTAATAGATAGAGGTTGGGATCAGTTCGCGTCTGCATTTGTATTTTCTTATTTTTGTATTAATTTGTGTATTATGCGATTTTTGTACAATTTTCTGTATGTAATAACTTCTGAAATTGGAAATGTTTTGAATGAGAGTGATCAAAGTGTAATAATAATTACGATTTCGATTTTTATGAAATAAAAGTATGGGCCTGAATTTGATTATTGATTTTCACACACATGAGTGAGTTTTTTTTTTGAAAAATTTGTACTGAGTTTTGAGTGTTTGACTAATTGATTGTTTTAGTATGCCACCCTCTCGGGGTACGCACTCTAATATCACTCAGGATGTTAAGTACGTGTTTTACGAGAGTGGGGTGCTACACATAAGCTAGATAAGCTTCACACCCCTTCCTAAGGAACTTTCGAGCTTGCATAGCAGATACCACATTAGTTAGAGAACCAGTGCGGATACCATGTATTACTATTTCAGATTGATCATATTTCCTAAGCACTACATTCAACCGCTGCCTGATACTTGGATAACCAATCCATACCCAAGAGCAAATTAAATTCATGAAAAGGCAATTTAATTAGATTCTCTACGTAATCACTTCCTTGGATCATAACAGAACAGTTTATATAAACCTAATTAACGAACACACTACTACCTAGATGACTGGTTACATGAATATCATACTCTAACTAATCTATAAGCTTCTCTTTATCATAAATTTCTCCAACACAAATATAAGAATAAGTGGATCTAGGATCAATCAAAGCATGCATTTCAAAATCAAAGAGAAAAATAGTACCTGCAATGACTTTAGGTGCATCTTGATCCTCACGAGCTTTCAAAGCATAAGCTCGAGCTATAACAAATGGCATAGTAGGTCGATAGATGGCACAGCAGGTTGATCATTAGTTTTTGATATAGTACTTAGATTAGGTCTAATCTGTCCAAATCCTCCACGACCTCTACCGCATCCTCTATTTCCAGTAGATGCATGAGAAACCTCTCTACTAGCTTATGATGTCTGAGACTGTCTTATAGGACATATGACTATCAAATGCTCAGTGCTACCGCATCAATAACATACACTCGTAGCTCTCCAATAAGTACCCTAATGATGTTTAGAGTAATGAGGGCACTCTGAAGCACTAGAACCTCGACCCACAGAAGAACACCTACCAGAATCAGCCGTTAAGGGAAAGTCATATCACCTTCCCCTAGCTACAGTTCTTTAAGTAAATTCTTGAGTAGTGGAGGCACCTTCACGAGTTCTCTTACCCGAGGACTAGCCACCTCTAATAAAACCTCTTCGCTGACCCCTTTCTGTCCTAACCATCTCTTGCTTCTATATCTTCATAATAGCTTGTACCACCTAATGGTAACTCACTTGTTGCAAGAGAGTAATTACTGACAAATGCTCTTTGATCGAATCATTTAAACCATCTTCAAACTGATGACACAGGAACTCCTCAGTAAGTATGGGTTTAGGTGCATACTTGATGAGTCTGTTAAATTCTCTGTCATACTCAGCAACAGACAGGTTTCTTTACTTCAGGTTTAGAAACTGCTTCCACTTCTCCTTTCTATAGGCTTTCGACATATACTTGGCTTTAAACTCTTGGGAAAAGAAATCCTAAGTCAGAAGCTCTGGTAACTAAGGATTTCTCAGAACAAACTTCCACCATTCATAGGCTGCTCCTTGAAGAAGGGAGAAAGCACAGTGTACCATCTGTTCAGGTGGGAAACTAATTTCATCTAATATCCTCTTCACTTTTTCTAACCAAAACCTTGCCTTTTCAGACTCCTCTAGAGATGTTCCAGTAAATTCTTCAGCTCCATTCTTTTACAACTGATCAATCGGAGCTTTGGGTGTGGTTATACGATGTAGTAATGTCATCATATCTTGCGACAACTTAACCAAAGCCTCCCCCTGACTGGAGGAGGAGGTGGCACTCTAGCTTCACCTCGATTGACCCCAAAGAGTCCCGACATAGATGGATGAGATCTTGCAGGATTATTACTCTCTGCAACTGCGTTAACGGCTTTATGAGATCTTTCCATAGTCAAATCTAAAACTAAAACATGGGACAACCCGCATTAGGCCAAACAAAACTCTTATATCCAAGTATAAGCAATAGTTAAGCATTGGTTAAACTAGAATCACCTAAACCATGCTCTGATACCAAACGATGTAACACCCGAATACCCCCTAAGAGGATATATAGATGCTATACAAACATACCTAAAACATACAAAAAAATTCCAATACTTGAAAGAAAATAAGGCAACATACTTCACATTACATAAGTTATGTTATATACAGAACATAATACACACATTGTCCTTACCTGTATTATAGTTATTACAAACCATTTACACAAAATACAAAATGCCTCATATATTATTAGATACAACTCAAACAAAACATCTTCCAAGTATATCAAGTCCCTCATTGGCCATTAAGGTTATCTTAGCCTTAAGTCATCTTATCAGAACCTACACGAAGGCAAAACCACCATGCTAAGCATATAACTTAGTGAGGAATAACTAAATAAGATATAATATAAAGACTGCTTTTAACAATCATCTAGCATTCACATACACTGAATCATGTCAAATCTCATACAATCTTTAATTGTTCAAATTAAAGAACAATCTAATATTATTTGCATCAGAACAAAATATAACATTTCAGAACAGGATATATTTGTATCAGAACAAAACTTACGAGTATCCAATCATAATATCATAATAAAAAAGCAGAACTTTAAGTATCAGAACAGAACTTGATTGTGTGTCAAAACAAAACTTGATTATATCATATCAAAATTTAATTGTATCAAAACTAAGCTTAGCTTATATAAGAATTAAATATATATCTTAACACAAAACAAGTTAGCCTGCTAATCTTTTTACAGAAGTGGGTAACGGGACCAAAATAGGAGATACCTATGATTGGTATCACAGAACAGGAGAGACTTATGTCTTAGTAGCAGAAGACACCGACGCGTCAATATCAGGAGACACCGGAGTGTCAATATCAGGAGACACCGAAGTGTCAATATCATGAGACACTGAAGTGTCACAGGAGCATCTGCAGACCCTTCTAAGCATGTCTATCTACCTATGACTAAGACTTCGTAGTTTTAAAACCAATCAGTTTAAGTTTCAGAATCACATACAAAAGATGTAGTGCATAACATATGTCTTTATTCTACTTTCCTTAAATTTAACATGTACATGCACATCCAACTAAGTACTACCCATAACTGTGGGAATGAGCCATATAAATCCCATGATTGTGGGATGAGTGAATCGAAGGTTCACTCACCCATAACCTTCAATTTGCTTCCAAATTTTTACTTCTTCATACACCACCCAATACACCTTCACCAAAGACCATCATTTTTAGTTCAATTCCACCTTATCTATGCTTCAATCACTTATCAAATTCATGTCCAAACCTAATTAAAAAAATCATTCATTAGACAAATCACAACTCATTATCTTACATACATCAAAACCAAAATAGAAATTTGTCAAACCATAATTATTTTTCTTGCACTCAATTATCAACATAATAAAACATATTTCATGTCAATTCAATTATCATAAGACTTGTATTAATACATGCTATCAAATTTAGAATTCCCTTGCCTATTTAACTTTAAATTTGTACTCCAAAGAACCAGCTAATCTAGCCCTTCCAAGCAATCAACACATATTTAAGATCAAGGTGCATATTTTAGCACTAACAAGATAATAGCACCGAAAATAGCAAGACCTACTTCTTGATGTAGTAAATTACAAAGATTCCAAGTAAAGATGATCCAAAATTAAACAAAATTCCAAAAATTGAGAGGGAGTGAGAGGTTTCAGTTGAGAGGAGCAAAGGATAGAGATAAGGTTGCCGAAACACCAAACGACCTAAAATGATTCAGCTTTTACTTTACAAGGTGTCCTAACTTTGAAGGGACACATGTCCTTTCATGGGGTGACCTACATGGAAAACATAGGAGTGAGCCACTTGTCTTCTTATCATGCTGCCAAATGCCAATGCATTAGCCATGCCAAATACCACTGACTTATAGGCTTAGTCATCCACATTTCCATATACCAACTTATCTTACCAATTTTTCTATATTTTTTATTTTTTCCTAGTCCAAATTTCTATTTTAATTCATCAATTTTCTAATGGTAACAATTAATTCCAAGTTACTAAGTATGATCCATTAACTGAAATTCAAGAGCAGGCCAAAATCCAAAACATATACAATTCACGATCATATCACAATATCTAATACATATACTTTCATAAATATGTAATATTTCAACTAGGTTATAATTTGGGGCCTTAGATAGACTCTTGAACATGGCAAGTCAAATGGTTGAGATGGTAGAGAGGTCCAAACGCCTAGAATCACAAATCAAAGAAGAGCAACCATATCAACCTAATGTGTACTCACTGGAATTTGGTGTGAAGACCTTATAGAGTGATGAGAAGTTTGAGAATCTTGAGTGTAACACTTAAGGAATTGGTTATGACATAGAAGAAGTAGAGGAAGAGCTCCAAGCAAAATATGATATATCTTTTAGCTAGAAGGCAAATAATGAGTTCCAATTTATTGTTAAGAATGATTCTTTACTTTTACCTAGCAAGTTAGAGAAAGTGAATGAAGAAGAAAAAGGTGAAGAGACATTTAAGGTTTTTCCCGATAGTATGGACTCAGTAGAGATTAGATGCTTGAAGATAGGGCGTATGTTGAATATGATAGAATATCAATCGAGATCCTATCCTAAACAACCTCACATGGAAGTGGCTCAAATTGTGACAACAAAAGATCCTAATTTCATCATGGAGTCGAGCCAGTGACATAAAAAAAGGTGCTTCTTGGGAGGTAGCCCAAAGGAAGTAAATTTCTTTTCCTTTACTTTTTTGCATTAGTTAGATATGTATGTATATGTCTATATTGGTTTGTTTCCTGCTTGTTTTAATTTTTTGTTTCCTGCTTGTTTTAATTTTTTGTTTCCTACTTGTTTTAAGTTTTCAATCAAATTGAGAGAGAGAATAAAACAAGCAAACAAACATTTGCTCATTTTCTACTACTTTTAAGACTATATAGTCATGAGTAGAGAATGAATTGACTAGAGAATTTCATGGAAACTTGAGCATAGAATTTTACTTTAATGATTGGTCGATATGCATTATCTTTAGAAGAGTAGTGACTAGTGGTAGACAAAGCTGGTAAGATTTTGAGCTTTATTAGACTGACACATCCATATCAATCTTATTGTCTTTGTTTATGTGTGACCTTCATGACATGTACATCCTAACTTTGCTTTGATTTTCTATTCGAGACCACATTTTTATCACATACATTAACATGGAGATGATTAGGCATTCTTTGTTTCATAAGCTACATTAGCCAAATAGCCTACCCTATTGATATGATTTTTCCCTTATTAAGCCCCTTTGGGCTTTATTTACCTATTCTTTATGTACTAACCACATTACATGCTATTAAACTTAACCAAATGTCTTACCAAAGCCGTAAAGCTAGAGGAGCATGCATGATTGTTAAGATTATAGATGCACAAAAGTATAAGTTTGGAGGTGTACATATGTATAGGTTGGTTATAATGGTAGGAAGCTATTTTATATCATATCATTAAAATTCCCATGATAATGTTGTTTCTTTTAATGTTTATAAAAAATGAAAAAAAGAAAAGAAAAAAAGAAAAAAATTTAAATAAATGTATCAACGAGGAAGTGCATATGCTTTGAAAAGTCATTTCTGATTGATCTTTCCTCCTAAAGTTGTATTGAATGGGTTATTTGAGTATGTTAGATATGAGGTAGATGTTGTATTGGAAGGTTCACTCATTATAGTTTCAAGGTATTGTTGTCACCAATTGTATGAGCGATTCCTTCTAGTTGGTTATGCTTCATGTGATTTATGGTATGAGAGCTCGAATTGGAGTTGGGAAATATAATTGTTGCATTCATCATAGTTGATGGTACCTAGTTCTGAATGAATTTTAACTTGTGCACTTGATATCATATTGAGTGTTGCTTTTGTTTCACTAGCTTTAATGGCTTTCATGCTACTTAACCCAAATACATCTCACCTTACCTTTACCCACATTATAACTTTGAAAAATCTTTTGATCCATGATTTTGCATGTGAATTTTAGTTGTGGAGGAACGAAATGATATGCAAAGTTGTGGAATATCTTGATTGTGAATGATATTTAGTGTACTCATGGATATATTTTAGTTTAAAATATTTTCCAAGTCTACTATTAGATTGCTCAATTTTTAAAGGTATTGAATACTTATTGATCATGAGTAAAAGGTTGGGATGTTAAGTTCTTGCTATGTTTTTGAAAGTCAATCATCTTGCTATGTGTTTGAAAGTTTGCTTATGATTAGATATTCTTGGAACACATGGGAATTGAGTAAATTTTTTAGGTCTATGAGCTTAATTTTAATGTTTTTCCCTAGGACAACCAAAAGCTAAGTGTGAGGAAAATTGAAATGTGCTTAATTGATTATATAATTATTCCATAACACTTAGCGATTACTGACATGAAATTGCTTAAGATACTAAATTTGACTCGTATATAGGTTTAGGCACAATTTGGAAGTAAATGAGCTAAAGTGAGTCGAAAGCACAACATTTGGGCCATTTTCTGAAGATTAATACTCAGTTGTCTTCGTAGAGGAAGAAGAAGAAAATTAAAAGTGATAGTTGTAGACTATATAATTTTTTAGTGCGAAGTTTAGTTTGTGCTTAGTAGTTAAATTGAATTATTAATGGATGTTTAGGTTAGGTTTCAGTTATTTAGTTAGATACTTATGTTTTGAGTGTTTGGTGGGTTAGAGAACACTTTTGAGCTTCAATTTTGTGTATTTGAGATGCCTGGATGAGTTTGCTAGTGTTGCAGGGCTAATATAAAAAACGAAGGAGTTTCGGAGGAGACTTGAACCAAAATAGAGGCCTATGATTATGGTCAGTAAAGCACGGTTGTGATAGAAACAGGTAAAACGAGCCACAGTCGTGGTCCTATTTACCATGATCGTCACAGAAGGCTCATTCAGGGGCCACGATTATGGCATTATAGATTGTGGCCCTATTTACCATGATAATGATAGAAGGCTCATTCAAAGGCCACAATCATGGCACTATAGGCCACGATCATGGTTTGAACGATAAAACACGCGGACAGCCTTCCCGACTAAAATTTTTGAGGGACTTTAAAAACATTTTGGACTTAAAAAAGGCCTTAAGGTTGCCTAAATTAGAAAAAACCTATAAAAGGTATGAAGAAACCCTAAAAGAGCCTCCATTTATGCCATCTTGGGAAAGCTTCAAGGAGAGAGAAAGAAGAGAGAGAGAAGAGGAAGAAGAGGAGAAAAAAGTGAATCTTCATGGCTGTTACTTTCCCAAGGCGTCCCAATCACCTTTCCACGTGTTTCTCCTTCATATTTGTATTTGTAACATCCCGTTTCCAGAGAACGGGTCGGACCAGAGAAACGGGTCCAGGTGTGGTAAATTACCACACCTCA
>JAOQML010000005.1:24416899-24432802 GCA_027568935.1 Erythroxylum urbanii
TATCCAACAAAATCTAGTAAAGTCATCAACAATTACAAGACCATACTTCTTTCCACCAAGACTTACTGTTCTGGTTGAACAAACAAATCTATTTGTAACAACTCTATAGGTTTAGATGAAGTTACAACATTCTTAGAAGAAAAGGATGTTTTAACCTATTTTCCTTTCTGACAGCTCTTACAAAAGAAATCTTTGTTAAAACTTATCTTCGGTAAACCTCTTACCAAATCATGTCTGACTAATTTGGAAATATGTTTAAAACTAACATGACCTAGCTTTTTGTTCCAAATCAGTTTTCCATCATCTTTTGATATAAGACATGAAATATTTTGACCTCTCAAATCATCTAAATTAATCCTATAGAGATTGTTTCGTCTCTTGGCAGAAAAGAATATGGACCCATCCTTGTTTCTAACTAAACAAGAATTTTGATTAAAGGATACTTTAAAACCAGAATCACATAATTGACTTATACTGATTAGATTATGCTTTAAACCATCAACTAGCAGAACATTGTCGATAGTTGAAAAAGAATCTTAACGAATTTTACCGATCCTAATTATTTTACCCCGATGATTGTCTCCAAAAGTTACTGATCTTCCTTGCTTATATTGGAGGTCTAGGAACATAGACCTTCTGCCCATCATGTGTCGCGAGCAGCCACTGTCTAAGTACCAATGATGATGGTTGCTTCTTCCAAGTAGAGAGATTTATAGTATATATTATATCTTTCTTAGGTACCCAAATTTTCTTAGGTCCTTAGGGTTAGTCTTATAATTTTTCTTAGAATAATAATAAGAATACTATTTCTTCTTCTTAGGAACAACATTCTTATTATGAAAAACATTTCTATTATGAATTGAATTTCTACCAGAGAAGCCTAAACCACTTTTATCATCTGAATGTCTACAACTTCCAATCATATCATTCATTCTTTTTGTACTCTCTGAAAATTTTGATAAATCAGCTGAAAGAATATTAACCCTTTGTTTTAACTGATTAACCTCCTCAAATCTATCTATAGTAACTTTCTTTTTCATATTGTCTACTTGTTTCTTAAGGCAGATATTTTCTTCTTCTAAGATTTTTGTATTCTCAAAATTTTCAACAAATTTCTTTTTCAAAAATTTATATTGTTTTAGAATAGTATAAGAATCTTCTAACAATTCTAAATAAGCATGCTGAAGATCATTAAAGTCAAAGATTACCTCATCATCGCTTTCACCTTTAGCTACCACGTATATGTTTGCTTATTCTGATGAATCTGAGTTGGATTCAGATTCAGACGAATCTAGATCTTCCCATGTTGCCATCATGCCTTTTTTATTTCCTTGATTCTTATTTTGTTTTCTCTTGAGCAAGGGGCATTTAGACTTGCAATGTCCCGATTTATTACACTCATAGTAGACGATAGAGCTTTCTCATTCTTCAAATTGTCTTTGCTATTTCTTTTTAAAGAGGAATCTTTATTTCCTTTAGTTTTCTTTTTCCACATCCTTCTAATCTTTCTTGAAATGAAAGATAGTTCGTTTTCATCTTAACTTAAATCTTGATCAAATTCACTAGCATCGTCATTCTTGATTTCTTCAATCTTTAACTTTTTTAAAGACGAGCTTCTATTTTTTTTGTATTTTCTGATTCTTTTGAGCAGCCTTCAATGCAATAGATTTGTCCCTTCTAGGTTTATCTTCCGCATTAAGCTCTACTTCATGAATTTTCGGTGAACCAAGCAATTCGTCTAACTTAAGCTTGCTTAAATCCTTGCCCTCTTGTATTGCTGTTACTTTAGGTCTCCATCTTTTTGAAAGACTTTTGAGGATCTTTCTGACATGATCTTGACTATTGTAGATTCTCCCTACAGCTTTAAGTCCATTAATGATTATTTGAAATCGTCGAAACATTTGATCAATAGACTCATCATCTTTCATCTTGAACAGCTCATACTGATAAACAAAAATACCAATCTTGGATTCTTTCACCCGGTTTGTGCCTTCATGTGCAATGTCTAATGTGTCCCACATTTCCTTTGCAGATTCGCATCCATGAACCTTATCATCTTCACTTCTGCTTAATGCACAACTTAAAAAGAACTTCGCCTTTGAATTTAATTGAACACAAGCTTTCTGATCAACTGACCATTCATCACGAGAAATGCTTTTCCCTTCGTAGTCTGTTGGAATATAAGGACCAATTTCAATGATATCCTAAAGATTAATGTGTGTGGATTCTATGAAGAGCCACATTCTGTCCTTCTAATAATGATAATCTTTACCATTGAATGTTGGAGGTCTTGTGATTGAGGCACCTTTAGCTATAAAAACATGTGATTCAGCCATGGATCTTTGTCCTCACTTTGTAACAGTGCTTCTTGGAAACTTCGCTCTGATACCAACTGAAGTAAATCACTTGTTATTATAGGAATCATGTAATATATAAGAATACACAAGAAGGGGGGTTGAATTGTGACAAATCCTCTAAGATTGAAATCTTTAAAGACTTCTTGATTTTCTTGAAAGATTCAGATAATTTACAAAACAACGCACTTAATTCATTTGAGTAATACAACAGCGGAAATAGTATCTATTCTTCTAGCAATATGAAATTAAAGAGATAAGGGTTAGAGAATATGACACTGTGATTTATACTGGTTCACACTTAACCTTAGGGTTACATCCAGTCCTCAGAGTATATCTGAGATTTCACTATCTCTTTCAACTTTTACAAGTATTATTTCACACTTCCAGAGCCTCTTCAGGTCTCTTTCACAAAGTATTCTTTATCTGCTATCTTAGCTTCTTCAAGTTGTAACCTTCCCTTTCACTGAAACGATTTTGAGTTTTCTAAACTTATGTTACAGGTTGACTTGATCTCTCTTCTTTCTTCTTTCACTCAAGCTATTTTTTACAGTATCGTAAGTAATGAATTAAGAGTTGAAGGTTCAGAGTTGTAAGATTGTGTCTTGTGTAATTTGTATATATTTTTGTTTATGACTATAAGTGATATTTATAGTCTAAATCTCTAACGGTCTTCTTGAAAACTGCTTATAGAATCTTCAGAGATCAGTTGTTAGTTAAGTCCTGTAACCAACTCCAACTAACTAACTAACTAACATTGTAAGTTTTTCTTCAATTATAACGTCTTGATTTGTTTTGTATAATTCGTCTTATGGCTATGCTTCGTCTGATGTCTTTGCTTTGTTTGATGACTTTGCCTCGTCTGATAACTTCACTTCGTCTGATGACTTGGCTTCGTCTGATGACTTTGCTTCGTCTGATGACTTGGCTTCGTTTGATGACTTCGCTTCGTCTGATGACTTCGCTTCTTCGATGACTTTGCTTCGTCTGATGATATGGCTTCGTCTAATGACTTGGCTTTGTCTGATGACTTAGCTTCGTCTGATGACTTCGCTTCGTCTGATGACTTGGCTTCGTCTGATGACTTTGCTTCGTCTGATGACTTGGCTTCGTCTGATGACTTTGGTTCATCTAATGACTTCGTTTCGTTTGATGACTTAGCTTCGTCTGATGACTTCGCTTCGTTTGATGACTTTGCTTGAATATCATCTTGACTTGATGATTTGTGCCTCTTACATTTATCTGCACACTTAACAAACTCATCAAAACAGTTCACACATTCTTCTACTATTATTATTATTTTACTTTCATCAAAATAAATAGAAGGGGTGAAGTCTCCTTAACAAAAGTCAAATAATAATAATAATAATAGAAGGGGTGAAGTCTCTTTAACTTAACAATTCTGCTCACTATGAGAGTTTAGAGACTATTACAAGATAAGTAGGCTCTACAGGTCTATGTTTATTACATCAAGAAGAAAAATCTCTAAAACTTCAAGCTTCCCCTTAATGGATCAATCATCATGAAGTTCCTAGTTAAAGCTCGAGACAAAATCAAGTTAAAATGTTTCAATGTGGTAGGAAATGCTCGAGACAAAATCAAGTTAGAATGTTTCAATGTGGTAGGAAATGGTAACAAAACTTCCCTTTAAATGGATCGTAGGACTCCTTTTGGTCCTTTGGAACTATGTGAGGACACAAATTCTCTAAGAGTTGTAATTAATAAAAATGAAATAGTAACATATGCTTTATCAAGCAGAGATAAATTAAACTTGTTACCTACAACTTTTCCAAATTTTTTGTCAAACGTCAAGTTGAGTGACAGAGAAGATGAAGTAATTCGGAAGAGAACAACTTCAAGCAAGTTTTCTACTGATTTATGTAGGGAATTCCTTAGTGATTCAAGCAACATAATCAACTAGCATAATTTGGTATGGTATAAACATCTACTACCTCAATGGATAGAATAAGAAGATTTTCACATCTTCCTAACTAGTGTATTTTATGCAAAACATCATTGGAATCCACTAAACACATGCTTTTATAATGTCATTACAGAGCTCCTTTTTGGAATGAGACATTGAGATTATTTAATATAGATAATGCACCTTAAAATTGGATTGACATTGTTGATTGGAGCATTGGATTAAAGCCTACAATTGAAGGAGACAAATGAATATAGTAACATTATCCTATCTAGTGACTAGTATTTTGGATGAGAGAAACAAGAGGATTTTCTCCAATCTAAGCATGAACAAAGAAGCCCTTTTCAGCTCAATACATAGCAGAATTATATATCACATCTTTATTTACGATAAACAAAGATTTAGTGATAACATCAACTATAACTGGTCCATCTTATAAGATATAATGTGCATTGTAACTACCTAGATCAGCCATGAAGCTAGCTCCTTTTATATAGAAGGCAAAGTTGATAGTACTTCAGCTTGCTTCCGCTTGTAGTAATGTTACTTGTAAAAGCTCAATAAATTCTTCTTCTTTCTTCGAAAAAGTTTGAAATTCATTTTTTTTACTAAATTTGAAATCAACCTAATTAAATTTTGTCTGTTAATTATAAAAATAGATCAATTTAAGATTTTTTATCAACTTTATTAAAGAAAGTGATTATGATGAGCATAAGAGTTAGGTTGACAAGTAAACTTATTATAGACTCTTAGTGTCCAACAAATTTTCAAGGCTGTATTAACTAAAGCTTGCCTTATTAACTACCTTTTACAGGAAAACATTACATCTTATAAGTAGCCCAAAACATTGACCAAAATTAAGACATGGTATTAAATAAGCACCTCTTCCCTTCTTAATATTCTTCAATATAGTTTAAAAATTCTCACCTTTTTTTTTGTAATGAAGAAATTAGTAGTTGCTATATTTTTTAACTGCGTGTTAGGTAAATCTTTCGTAATAATCTGCACATGATAAATTATTATTTAATTAATCAGTGACATAAAATGAAACAATAAATTTTTGAATATTTTTAACTCACTACAATTCCCACTCTCTAAAATTTAGAGTTACTAATATTAAAATACAAGCCCTAACGTTTGGAGGGCTTAAGAAGACTTTGTGGACCCATTAAACCTAAACCACCTCTTAAAAGGAAATTTTCAGTTTAACTTAAAAAGACTTTTAGTACGATCTAGGTTATAAATCCAGTGAAGGTGTCTCGACAATAAAGTTGGTACTGGTACAGTGGGCATGTTATGAAAGCCGAGAGAGGGAAGTTAATTTCTTAACTTTATATAGAACTTCACCATTAAAATGCAAACGAAATCCAAACATCACCTAATCCGCTAAAAGAAATTTCAACCGTAATTCCTTTTTAACTTAGAAGCTTATGCTCATTAGAAAGAAAAGACAAGGGCAACTTCCTCATCCGGGTCCCACCGTACCTGATACCACGCATGGACAAGATTGGAAACTTCCACGTCATTTGCTCCTGTCTGTTCCATTGTCCGCTGACAGTAATTCCAACCCTACTCAATGCTGTCATGCGCACTCCCGCACTATATAACTGCCTCTTGGGACTTTTCTGTTCTGATATCACTTTCTGTTGAAACGGTAAGCATACGCTGCACAAATGCCACTCTTTCTCTAACTTTCCCTCTCAAAACCGCGTTTCTTGTTTTCCCCCCCCTTTCTCATTTAATATATTCATGATCTTTGCCATTGCTTCTCTCCTCCTATTCTATTCATACAAAGATTCTGTTTTCAACTTTTTTTCCTTTTTCTTTTTGTTTTCTTGCTTCCCTGTTTGTTTCGAGATAAAAAAACCCGCACGAGCTCCCTTTATTTGATTGCCAAAATGGAATTCCGTAACAGGATCTCCACTCATTCCGGAAACTTTAGAGAACTTAAGCAATCTGTTCGTAGTTTGGTTTCTAAAAGGTTCGCTCGCTTCTTCTTGTGACTTGATTCGCAATCAACGTCACGTGTTCACGATTTGATTATCATGATTTTGCAGCCCGAGAGCAGCAGCAACCTCCGATGCGAAGTCCGAGGAGGCTTTGAAGGAATTCTACATTCCTGATTATATTATTGTGCCTGGCTCGAACGTGAAAGAAGATTCTACTTCTCGTCATGTACCTTCATGTCCTGTGATTGTGTTCATCAACTCGAAAAGTGGAGGGCAGTTAGGTGATGAGCTTCTCGTTACGTATCGCTCTCTCCTTAACAAGTACCAGGTGGTGATTCTTTAACTCGTCCGCTAAAAATTGTCGTACTATGTCCTTGATATGATAGTAATACATGAAAGGGTGATTTTGTAGGTTGTTGATTTGGGAGAGAATGCTCCTGATAAAGTGCTTCGTGAAATTTATTCAACTTTGCAAAGGTTGAAGTTCAATGGTGATGAATTGGCCGCAGAGATTGAAAATCGACTACGAATTATAGTGAGTATATGTTTGTGGGTGTGTGTGTATGTACTAGTTGAATGTTAATTCCATAATGAACTGGTTTTAATTCAGATCAAGGAGATATTCGTTTAAAATTTCACGTCTGATATATTCATATATCATTAGGTTGCAGGGGGAGATGGTACGGCCGGTTGGCTCCTCGGTGTTGTTAGCGATCTCAAGTTACCCCAACCTCCTCCAATTGCTACGGTGCCTCTGGGAACTGGAAACAATCTTCCGTTTTCATTTGGTTGGGTAGGATAAATAATCGCAACTTCCTTAGCATATGGTTGAGCATTCTAACGATATCTATTGTTTGATATGTCTGTATTTGTCCACCCTTGCGTAGAAAATTAGCAAACTGCACATTTATATTTAAGCCATTTCGTGGCTAAGGAATTATTCATCCTATAATCTTCCTTCCTTTACCTATCCAATTGAAAAAAGAGAAATTGAGGGTTTAGTAGATACTGTTCTTCTTATTAAATATTAAAAAATCTGGTGGTAATTAATGCCATTAATCTTCACTGTCCTCTAGAAAAAACTCTTGGTCTCTTTCCTTCCACCAAAACTAAATGTATTAAATGACATTGCATGCAAATTTTATATTGAAATTTTACTTAATTCTTATAATTAAGAAAATTTGGGTTTGTATTTAGAGTTGTATCTCGCAGCATTTGTGTACTTTCTCCTTTTCAAAGATCATCATGTTCAAGCTAAAATTAAAAGTATGAATTTTTTTTTGGATATATTAAAAATATGAAATTAATTGTTTGTTTACAGGGAAAAAAAAACCCTGGTACAGATCGTGTATCTGTGGAGTCATTCTTGGAACAAGTAAAGAATGCAAAAGAAATGAGAATTGACAGGTAATACATTCACCCAAAATCAAGAACTTGGTTTTTAGAATTGATAATAGGTTTAAAAAGTTAATCAAGCAGTTAAGATGAAACAGACAAGTAAAAGTCTCATAAAACTTGTGACTATGGATTTTGTCTTAACAAAATTTGTTTTGGTCTACAAAGGCAACTTTATCTTATCAACTCTTTGCTGACCATGTTGTTTTTTTTATAAAATTTATCCTGTCATCTCATTTTCAAGGTCAACTAATTTTCTGATGCTATGTAACTGCGCAAACTTTGATTCTTGTTGACTAGTGTAGTTACTTGTTGGAGCATCATAGGACTCTGGCTTTATGAATTGATGTAAAAGATCAAAGTTATCCATGAAAAAAGTAGTACGGGAAGATTCTGTACAGTTCAGGATGTTAAGAAACTTGTTAAAACAAGGTGTATGTTTAATGCCCTTTCCTCTGATGTATTATTGTTCGTTACTTCACTCTGGTTAAAAATATTGAAATTCCATATTACATCTGGAATTTTGGTTTCTATGATTGATTTCTTCTTGTTAATTGAATTATGCCTGCTGGTAGCCTAACCAGGTTCCTTTCTTTTCAGTGGAATAGCTCTTGCACTTTCATTGAGTTTCTTTTTATATAAATAGAGAAAGGATCATTACCTGTTTAGTAGAATTCTTAGTGTTTTCACTTTTCATGTTTGCGTTCTGGTAATTGGTGCTGCTCTTTTGGACTCAGCTGGCACATTATCATGAGAATGAAGTGTCCCACAGAAGGTTGTTTTGACCCTATTGCTCCTCTTGAACTACCTCATTCGTTACATGCCTTCCATCGTGTCTCTCCAACAGATTCACAAAATTTGGTAAGTTATACATATCCTCATTTTGGTTTTGAACATTCTCAAAGAACATTTATGCGACAGTTGAGGCTCTGGATATCATCTTTGGTGGAAAACTGGATACTTAAATACTTCTTAAAATCCATGTCATTCAAGTTCAACCAATTGTTGATTTTTCTTCGGACGTTTTCTTTTACTGTGGTTGGGACAGTGATATACCTACTGACAAATTTCCTTGCACTTTTCGCAGGATGGCCACCTCACTTTTCGTGGGGGATTTTGGAACTACTTCAGCATGGGTAAGGAATTCTATAGTCTCCTTAAGTCATTCAGACAAGTGCCTTATACATTTTACTTTGTACATATAAGATGAGAAATAACCATTCATCCTTGTGGAAATTTTTGAAGTCCTAATAGTGAACATCTGAAATTTTCAAACTAGCCTAGGAAGGTATGAAAATTGATGCAAAAGCTTATGTTTGGTTTACGACCATAACACTGAGGATATCCCGTTTCAGTCAGCATAGAGAGCTTCTACAAGTTCTCTTAATTTTAAAAAACTTCTGAGATTCAGTTTACTAAATTTAATGAAATAGGCCAGTTTGTTAGGTTAGTTTCATGAGGTAGCTAATAAATGAATGGCTATTAATAGGAGCCTCATAGTTATCTCTTTTTATAGTTCGTAACTAGTACTGTTACCTGTATTATTAAGTATGTTGAAAGAGACAAGATTCTCTGTATCTACCTACACCAGATTTTTGATCAACATGTCTGAAATGCTATTTTTATCAACGAACTATTGCCACACTACTATCCATGCTGATTCCTTAAGGTATTGCTTTTACATTTACAGGAATGGATGCGCAAGTATCGTATGCATTTCATTCTGAGAGGAAGCTACATCCAGAAAAATTCAAGAACCAGTTGGTTAATCAGGTTATTGGACATGCATTTTGCAATTTTGCAGTGACCAAGATTCAAACAAGCTTCATTGTCTATTTTCACCTTTTGTTTCTCTTCTAACTATAAATTCTGCCTTATGGCTAATTTTCTGCATTGTGTTCTTGGAAGGATCAAGCAACATTATTCTTCACTTAATTGTAATCTAATTTATATACAAAGGAAATAAGATAGCAAATAAATCATCATTTTGATGAGTTAAAAAAGTTCCCAAGTTTCCTTCCCAAGATAATCTCTGAAATCTTAGTCAAGTATCTGCAACGTAACTTTAGGAGAAAGAACTTCGATGGTCACTCATTTCATGTCTCTTTGTTTTATTTTATCTTGTGGAAGATAAGAATAGACAAAAAGGAGCTAGTAAGTGCTAGGCCTCCAATTCATAAAGTGTATTACAGGAGGAAAAAGGGGCAAAATAGGGAAATAGTAAGTGACGTTGAGGTGGAGCAATCTACTGAGACAGTTACAAAATAACTACATGTGGGAGAGAAAGAGGGGAGGATGAATGGGAAGGACAGACAATCAAATCATAAGAGGAGAGTGGAAAGAGAGAGGGAGATTATTCTAGAGAGTTGTAGAAAGTGGTGGGGCATTTTGCCTAGGAAGTGGGGTTGTAGCCTAGAAGGAACTCCAGCGATGTTGACTGGTCTTCTTATTTCCATATGTTTACTGTCTGTTATTTGAACATTGAGTTGAATAGCAATATTTCCATTACCAGCATTGATTTTTCCTTGTATGTCTGAGTTGATAAATTAGATCTGCTGTAGGGATTGTTTGCTGTGTGTACAAGGAGAATATTGTGTTTGCTGAACTGTGAAGGAAGAACAACCTAACAGTAGGGCATTCTCCTAAGAGTATTGATTTCTCACTCTATAATCAGAAAACGGCAGGAACTAATTTGACTTACTGTTTCTAGCATTGGCTTGTGGAGTACCTATATGAGCAGTAAATTTCTGTTATATTACTGTTAATGTAAAACATGTTTGTTGTTTTCTTATACTTTTCATATTATGATTCCATTAACATTTTTCTTGAAATGTATGCTTAGGAACTGATTTCATTAGTGCAATTATCTTCTCTGCATCTTTTCCTGGTTAAAATTTCTAGAAAAAATGAAACTTGTTTTCCTATTTTTTTGGTGCACCAGAGTACTTACTTGAAGCTTGGATGTACTCAAGGATGGTTCTGTGCTTCCTTAT
Organism: Erythroxylum urbanii; assembly: GCA_027568935.1. Taxonomy (NCBI): domain Eukaryota; kingdom Viridiplantae; phylum Streptophyta; class Magnoliopsida; order Malpighiales; family Erythroxylaceae; genus Erythroxylum; species Erythroxylum urbanii. The sequence goes on from JAOQML010000005.1 coordinate 24,427,515, forward strand.
TTCATCCTTCTTCAAGGTGAGCCTCTCCATAGATGATTCTAAATTTATACTAGTAATCTAGAGATGAATTGTGATCTTATATATTATTTAAGTAACAACAATAACAAAACTAGAGGCTGCATCCTACTATTCAAGCTATCTCTACAAGTCACTGCATTCACAATAAATGAATTTGTAACTAGACTAAGATACAGACTACAACATGCAAACTTGACAATGCTTCCTCCGTCAGGTTGCTTGAGATTCTGCAATCAGATCTCAATTTCTGACTTGTGACTGATATTTTGCATTTTCTTTCAGGTATGGCTAATCACAGGGAATTCAATAACATGGCCATAAGCATTAAAATGATATTTACCTTCATTCTCAAATTTAGCATCAGATCCTTACGTTTTAAAATGTGCTTAGTGGAAATTGTTTCTCTGGTCATATTGTGATCTATCACATCATTTTTCCATGAGTCTGCCTATTCTTGATCCAGATGTCAATTAAGTGTTTTGAGGTTTTCATGGACATTTCTGATCCTAGAGGCTTTTAGTTTAATCATTAGGTTGTCTGATAATCAGTCCTGTGCTCATGTTTTCTCTAGATGAAGATTTTTTACACCCAGTTGCAGTTATCTCATCTATTCAGAGCCCTTTCAATAATTTTAACAGATACTTTTTCAATTGTGTTAGCATCAAGCCTTGCAGTTTGAACATAGCTAATTTTTCCTACTCATCACATCAACTTTCAAAACTTTTTGACATGTTCAAAAACAACACTGGCATTGTTTCCAAAAGAAGCTTCATCTTGCTCAAGATGCATTCTTGGTGTTAATCAGATGATTGCCATTGCAGCCTCACTGACAAATTTGCTATGAGAAATGAATTCGTTTAACCACAATTTCTCTCAGCATTGTGTGGACGTGAAGGAAATATCTTTATTCATGACTTATCAGCATGCATGATTTGACCTAATTTTCCAAATTTTCTTTGTATGGTTTGGTAACCAGACATGGAACTCCAGACTTGATGGTAATTTCAGTGATTTTAATTGGACAATTCGCAAAAGAAATTCACTTGATCAGCCTTTTATATCTTTTTATCTTCCGTTTTAAGCCTAACAAAGCTGTTGATGAAGCTCTTTCCTAAAGATGCAGACCCAGGCTCTAATTCATTGTTATTCCTTGTAATCAAATTAGACATTTATGCAATTATCCAAGAGAATAAGAAGGTTTATAAGTGTAAATATGTTGAGGCCAAATCATCTAGTATTCTCCATTTTCATCACCTTCCGTGTTTCTGACTCTGCAAATCTAATGCAGGAATATAGCACAGTTGACACGGGTTAAAGTCATGAAAAAGCAGGGTGAATGGGAGGTCCTGAGCATACCTCCAAGGTGGATATTATATGTCTTACTCTTTTCCTTTTCTACGTCTTTATTTTGCACAGTGTTAATTTGAATATATATTTTAGGCATAGGCGTCATCTATGTTATGTATATGACATCGTTCTCTAAGTGTAGGTTTTCATTTATTCTCTATACAAGTGTAGGTTTTCTTTCATTTCACAAATAAACATTTTATTCTTTACGCACTTATTTTTATTGAGTTAAAGTTTACTCACCCCTAAAATTTTTAGTATGTTATTTAATCGGTGGTGCTATTGTTATCTGACATTTTTATGAAGTATTGCACAGCTACTATATGAGTTCAAGAACTCAAGGTGGCCAGTCTTTGGTTGTTGGGGGAATACCTAGTTCACCATGATACTTTATGGAATCAAATGCTGCCTCTTCTACATAAAATCTTCATATTCATGGAACATGAATATGTTTTCAAGTTTGATATTTTGATTTTTGAAAGTTTATGTTCTTAAAAATAATTCCTCTGGGCTCTTTGATAGTGTTAAGGTTTGGAGTTGTTAGTTCCAATAATTTTGATACTCCTGAACAGTGCAATGAACTTGAACTAGAATCTGGGATATCCCTAGAGTGAAAACTTTGTACCACAAGTGTTGTTTGGTCAACTGATTAGCTAAGAATCATTAAGTGTGATGTAGAAGTAACGGAGTAAACAGTATCAATATTCATTAAAGAAAAGAAAAGACAACCGCTGGTTGCTTGATTCTTCCATTAATTTTCCTTATTCATTTACCTTTTCAGTTGTGTAGCAAGAATTCTTCACTTTTGTCAAAATAAATTTATCTGTGCCCAGTAAACTTACGATTTTCTCCTCTTTTTATTATAGCATCAGATCCATTGTTTGCCTGAACTTGCCCAGTTTTTCCGGTGGGCTAAATCCATGGGGAAGATGCAATGGCATGAGATTGGGAGATGTAAGTCTTCTCTTCATATTCTTTTTGACTTCTTAAACTACAATCTTAGGCGCATTGTAGTGTATGACAAGTTTTTCTAAATCCAATTGGTTTTGTTTTTGCTGTTATACTTGACCATTGTGTATAAAATCTTTGGTACAGAGTGAGTTTACCTCTCCATACGTAGACGATGGTCTAATTGAGGTTGTTGGCTTTAGAAATGCCTGGCATGGTCTTGTTTTGCTCGCTCCTAAAGGACATGGGACTCGTCTTGCCCAGGTAAGGATTAATTTCATTTCATTAAGACGCAACTACTTCTCGGAATAGACCATGCTTAGCACTATCTTTTTAATAGAATCACCTAGTGTTGAACTAAAGGAATGTTTTTTCCATCAAATAGCTGGTGATTCTAACTCTTTATTTAATACGCATTTAGGCCAACAGAATTTCCTTCGAGTTCAACAAGGGTGCAGCAACCGACACATTTATGAGGATAGATGGGGAGCCATGGAAACAGCCCCTTCCGATTGATGATGACAATGTTGTCGTTGAAATATCCAACCGTGGTCAAGTAACCATGCTCGCCATACCAGGATGTAGATCCAAAAGTATACATGACCCATCTTCACCTACCACCACCAATGACGAGGAAGATGGTAGCTATGAAGATGAATCTGCTGAAGACTTGGAAGAACGTAGGAAGTTTGGAGCTGCTGATACTTTCAAATTTTCAGATACTTTTGACATTGCCCAGTTAAGTTGAAGTCGCGTGTTCTTTCTAGTGAATCTCCACTTTTTCCGACTGGTCTTTAGATTTTTTTCTTTTTTTGTATTTGTTTATCACAGTGGCCTGATTAGCTAGACTATATTCTATGTACAGCCTTGTAAATGTCGTCTTCTTTAGTATCTCAGTTTTGTAAGATGAATTAAGTTGATTGTTATATCATTAACTTCAGAATAAAAATAAATTTGAATGTCGTGTGAATAACCTCCATCCTATAGATGTTTTGCGTCCATAATTAGAGCAAACACGGATATCAGAATTGCAACTGTCGTTCGTAAGTTATGATGTTAAAGATTTATGATTTGTTGAAATAAGTTCTTTTCTTTATCATATTGGTACAATAAACAAAAGGATGTTTATGATGAAGAGGCAATTTACTTGGAAACAATCTTGTGGCTTAGTTACAAATTTTGTTGTTTTTAAAAATAATTCATAGATAAATCTGTAATTGATACCGCTAACAACAAATATGTTGAAGAATAAAAAGAATATGTCAATCTCTTCTTGCAATTGAAAATTGCTTATTCTTGCCATGAGTTTCATGTCATATTACATTGGTCAGTTCCATCCATATGCAACACAATTTTGAATTTTTTTTTTTACTTATTTGCGATTGTCATCTTTGATTTATATTTCTATTATCAATCAAGTAAACATGCCAGTGTTGTAACAACCAAAATTAATGAAACATTCTCTTAATTCATTATCATTCGATGACTTCAACTTCTTTAAATCAAACAAAAATTTAAAAATATTTTCAAATACCGTTAATTGTTCAAATCTATTCTTCAACAAAACAATTGTCGTATCCATAATAACTAAAAAGTAATTAACTTTGGAAGAATGCTTAGCTGATTGTATTTTTCCACCATGATCATTTTTATCAAATTGCCTTTTTCTAATAATACAAAGTCTAGTTAACATTTTTTATTCAACTCTTCGAGTTTTAGAAAATAATTTCATGGTTAAGCCCAAAACATTATCAAGTAAAATCTTCCACCTTTTAGGACAACTTGAAAATAATGCATATATGCATTGCACAACTCCAAAAAATGAAATGGAATTAACACAAAAATGTGTCATATCATTAAGAGTAAGATTAAGATTATGACAATCACATAGCATACATAATGCTCTTTAATTTATTTCAAGTAATCACTTTTGAACCCCTTGGTGTTTTGGCTTCATATTAGAACCATTGTCGTAACCTTGACCCCTCATATTATAGACATTAAGATCAAGAGACTTAAAGGCATTCAATAATTCATTGAAAAGTCCCAATTCAGATGTGTCATCTACATTTAAGAACTCTAAAATGTAGTCCTCTATTTTTATTTTTTATTTGACATATTCACACATCGTACTAACAAACTTATTTGTTCTTGATGGCTCAAATTTAAGTTATAATCGAGAATAATAGAAAAGTATTTTGCCTCTTTAATGATCCCTATATTAGAACTTCTAATACTATGGGTCAACAGAGAAATCAACTCATTTTGAATTTTGTGACCAAGATAAGTATGATGAATTTCATGATTTTGAATACGTCTAACATGATCTTGCATTACTACATCAAATTCAGCAATCATCTCAATTAATCCAAAAAGTTACCATTACTATCTTGGTAAAGTTTTTCATTGGATCCTTAAAAAGCCAAATTATATTTAGCAAGACATTTCACAACAAAAACTATTCTCAACAAAACTTGTCTCTAGCATTATTTCTCCTTTACAATTTCTTGTTGCAAGTCTTTATCAATTTTTTTATTTTTGGTCGATCTTACTCTTAATTTATTATAAGTCCTTATGCTAGAATGAAATACAAGATTCAATTCTCTTATAGGCCCTTTTTCAACTAAAATGTCTCTTACTTTATTATCAAGATTATCTCAATTTTTAGGATCATAAATATCCGATATAAGGATTAGTTGCTCATCTGTAGGGATGTCAACGGACCGGGCCGGGCTTAGGCCCTCGATGGCCCGGCCCGACCTGTTAAAAAAATATGAAAGTGGGCCAAGCCCACAGCCCAGGCAGGCTGGAATGGCCTGGGCCGTGGCGGCCCATGTCCTATCTGCCCGTGGCTAAGCCCATGGCCCTGCTCACCTAGCCCACTCGGGCCACGGGCCGCCCATCGAGCCTGAGTCGGCCCGAGCATTTAATTTATTTTAAAAAGTTTTTAAGACAATTTTAAAAAATTGTTGTTG
>JAOQML010000005.1:24435277-24445845 GCA_027568935.1 Erythroxylum urbanii
AGTTATAAGCATATTATCATATATTCATGTTTCATAAAATTAATAAAATTTTCACCTTTTTTCTTTTTAATATATATTATGTGACAACTTTAAATTATAACAACATGTAATGAATTAATTATGATATAATAAAGTTATTATATCATATATGTAATAGTATGGACATTTAATTAGAAATTTATATGAAAAGTTAATAAGCTTAAGATCGAAATACCTAGAGTTGGAGCTGCGTCCTGGGAGTCTTCCTTAGTTGAATTCTTCATAGGTTCTCACCCTCCATTTCCTATAATCTTAATTGGGAAAAAAAAGGTTTCGAAGAATAAAGGACTACAGGTTGTTCTCCTTATTAAAGATAATTTATTAATTTTCTCATTTATCTCTCAAAATGATGCATTTAAAGTGATAGAACAGGGTCCTTGGCACCTTAGATAGCTTCCAATATTCCAATAAAAATGGTATCAAAGTATTAATTTGAGCATAATTGATCAATAGAGCATTCCATATGGGTCAATTTAAATAATCTTTCATTAGAATAGTGAACCAAGGTTTGAGCTTGTTATCTAGCTACATTGACAAGCAATTATTTCAAGATGTAAGTGAAGCAATGGAAACCTAAAGGGAAAGTGTTTAAAAAGAAGGATTATTACAAACTAATTGAGATAGAGGCATACGATGTGGAAGCGGAGCAAGTGAAGTAGCAAATGATAAACAATAAGGTACAAAATCACTAGCTCCTCAAAGATGTGAATCAACTGGAAGTTCAGGACGTTGTGAATGCAAATGCTATCAACTTGACTCAAGATAAGGCTCCAAACTCTCCTAATGATATAGGTATTTTGAATGACATTATAAATAATCTAAGGGAGCAAAATAAAGAAGAAGGAGATATTGTACCTGGAAGAAAGGAAAATAGGGTTAATATAGTTGAGCGAGTAGGAAAGGAAGGTGATGTTGTGCATGGCAAGCTAATAGGTTACACATAAAATGTGGTAGTATTAGATCTTATGTATAATTCCTCTATAAAAGCCAATGAATAAGGATTTCAAAATTATAAGAATATGAAATCAGGGAGCAGAAATAGAGCAAAAGCTTCAAACGTATAACCATTCTTATATAGAATATTCGTGGAATGAATTGCCCTTAAATCTTTAAGCTTTAAGGGATTTTGTCATTTTGGAACATTTATGGCTCTTAGGTATGTTAGAATAAAAGATTCGTGATGCAAAAAAGCTTAAAAGTATATAAAAGAAATAAAAGAGGAAAAATTAGTCAACCATAAGCCTGAATATGATGGGATAGAGGATGGGAATTGAGTTGACGAAAAAGAAAATAAGGGCTGAAATTTCGATTATCTTAGGATTCATTATTAGATAGGAAATAATAGTAAGATAACTATGTTATTCTAGTTTTAGATATGTTATTCTATTTGTTTAAGATATAAACATATAGAATTTTTATTATAATATAATTAAACTTGTTAGGAACCCTTTCCTACGATAATAAAGTTTATACAAACTTCTTTATAAATATATGTATCCTTAGCTCTTCAATAATAAATACTAGCCTCATGTTAGTTATGTTTTCTAATTTTGTGAGTTTTAGTTACTAGTTAGTACTTCTTCTATTTATCCTACATTAATTTTGGTATTAGAGCTTTGGTTCACAATAGCAACACGTAGCGAAAAGGCTTTTAGAAGATTACTCAACAACCAAAAGCAACATGAAATACTTTTGAGAATTATTGAAAGATTAGACATTAATGACCCTTGATCACAAAGTCCTCCAATAACTAGTCCAGAAAATAACATCAGATTTATAAGATCAGTATTTATCTTATTCTATGTTAAGAATGACTTCAAACAAGCCGGGGAGAATTGAAGCAATGAGTCTAAAATTTTATAGAAGAAATAAAAAGGAAAAATTAGTCAACCACAAGCCTTTTTTTAGTGGGATAAAGGATGAACATTGAATTGATGACAAAAATATTAAGGGTTAAAATTTAGATTACATTAGGATCCTTATTAAGTAAGAAGTAGTAGTAATATAACTATATTATTCTAGTTTTAGTTATATTATCCTATTTGTTTAGGACTTAAACATGAATAATTTCTATTATAATAGGATCTAAATTTGATAAGAACTCTTTCCTATTAGAATAAGGGTTCTAAGATCTTCTATATAAATGTGTGTATCCTTAGCCTTTCAATAATAAGTTATCCTGAATTTTTTCTGCAAAATTATGTTTTCAATTAGAAGGTGATGCTTTCTTATAAGAGTAATTCTTAGACCCTAGTGGTGATTCTTAATGTCCTACCCTCTCTCATTTACGTTCTTCATTAAATTCCAGCAAGCACAACCCTAAAATCCTAGCCTAATATCAACTATACTTCCTAATTTGTGAGTTTTAGCTACTAGATAGTATTACTTCTAATTTTCATACATCAATTTGGTATTAGAGCTTTGGTTCATAATGGTGACATATAGCATTCTTCTATAAGGGCATATAGAAGAATACTTAACAACTAAGAGGAAGATGAAGTTTATTTGAGAATTATCAAAATATTAGACATTAATGACCCTCAATCATAAGTGCTCCAAGAACTAGTCCATTAAACAACATTAGATTTATAAGATCAGTATTTGTCTCATTCTATGTTAAGGAAAACTTCAAATAAGCTAGGGAGAATTGAAACAAATGAGTATAAAATTCTATAGAAGAAATAAGGGAGGAAAATTTAGTCAACTACAAGCCTTAATTTTATGGGATGGAGGATAGGAATTGAGTTGAAAATAGAAATAATAAGGGTTGAATTTCATATTATATTAGGATCTTTATTAGGTAGAAAATAGTAGTAAGATAACTATGTTATTCTAGTTTTAGATATGTTATTCTATTTAGTTAGCACTTAAACATATAGAATTTTTATTATAATAGGATTTAAATTTGTTCACTTTCCTACTAGAATAATAAGATCTTCTCTCTCTATATATATATCCTTAGCCCTTCAATAATAAGCTATCCTAAATTTTTCTACAAACTTGGGTTTTTATCTAGAAGGTGGAAAACTATCTTTTTAACAAGCTATCCTTTTCAGAAATTTTACAGTAGTTGATAACCAAACATAGCAAGTTCCTTAGTGGTGATCTAGCAGTGTATCTCATTAGAATTGCTAATTTTTTGTGCTTAATTTAAAAGGAATGTAATGTTAGGCATTTCAAGCAACAAGTGACTTATAATGATAATTTCAAGCAACAAGTGACTTATAATACTATCACCTTAAATCTCACTCTTACTAGCATAAGAGAACAACTACTCTTATGTAAAGATTTTATTCAACTAAGCTAGAGTATTAAAAGGGTATAGAGACTACAGTAACAAAGTCCCACATTCATATACAAATCCATTGTAACTACTAGCTAAGTTGGTGTTAATAAAGTATTCATTTTCCAGAGAAATGACGGATGGCACTGGCATAATTTTATCGCCCATGCAAGTTTTGCTTTCAAGAAGATTCTATAATAAGCTTAATCTTAACTTTTTAGATGGCGAGGGAAGTTGGTGAAGTTGAAGCTTGGGAGTAAACTGTCGCACGCAACTGGTTTTCTTTACTAGGCCTCCTATTGATTTTGTTGTGGAAAGATGCCACCAGATGCCAATAGGATTGTCTAAAAATGTGCATGTCTTCTATATGGTAAGTTAATAGTTTGTATCAATACAAAGATAGTTCTTCTAAGTATATTAGCAGTCGTTTCCATACATTGGATGCTACCAAAATGTATTGAACTTTGTTTATATTTTCAATGGAAAATTTTAACTTTTTCCAAAAAAAAGTGGGTTATAAGCATAAAGGAATTTCATGAAGATAAGGGAAGAACCACGAAGAAGCTAGAAGAATCAAAGACCATATATGAATAACAAAGATAGAGTATAGGTATCTAATGCAAATTAGGGATTAGATGATACCTGACGTTAGTTATGGGGAAATTAAAGGAAAAATAGGGGAAATAGGTTTATAATTAATAATTTAATTCTATAAAAATTCTTAAATTAGTATCTTTATTATACATTAGATGTCATATTGGCATATGATTTTATCCGGCATGCCACGTAGACCAACATAATAGGGATATAATATTAAGTAGATGGAGGCATGATAGAATGAGCCTTTCTAGGGCAAATTACTCTATTTTAAGAATGTTATAGGGGTAAACTAGTGTTAGGGATAATGATAGGGGCCTTCTTAAAACTTTTGTCAAATGTTAAGGGGCCTTCTTAGAACTTTTGTCAATTTTTTATACATAGTACTAGTATTATTTCTAAAAGGTAATGGCATCTCGTAGTTAAAGTTGCGGGTTTTTTATATATGTTTATAATTTTTACAGTATAGAGTAATGGTAGTTAAATTATTGGGTTAAGATATTTTTAATATAAATAATTGTATTTTTTATACATTGTACCAAAACAAGAGATACTTGAATTAAAACATGAATCTCGGTTTAGAACAAAACCTCACAAGATTACAACTAGAGTCTTAAATCTGCTTAAATCAAAATATTTAGATTTAGCCACACATGAGTTTAGTTCCAACACCAAAGATAGAAGGAAAGATGAAAGATTAGGAGAAAATTACAAAAAAATGAAAAAGAATAATGTGTAAAAATGGTATATGTGTTTTTGTATTTTTTTTCTTACTCAAAACCTAGTCTATCTCTATCTTACAAAGATCCCTATCTAAAACAAATCCAAATTCCTACATAATACGAATGGAAATAAGTTTCCTACTTGAATTCTAACTTTTAAAGTGAAATTGGCATTAGACGTGATCTCACCTTATCTACTGGAGAAATCTGTCAAAATTTTCCATAATTCATGATTTTGATTAATAATGCTCTAATTTGATGCAATCTCCACTTGTTACCTCCTAGAACAAAACAAATGTTAATTTTCCTATTTAAGCACCAAAATATACTAAAAAAAGAAATAATTCCAATTAACATAATTAAATAACATCTTATCAACTCTCACTACCAAATAGGGCTTGGCTATCTCCTGCTCCTTGATCTTAACCCCTCTCTCTCTAACAAACATAAGCTTCAATGACCTTCGTAATAACCCTTATATAACTCAACATATCTAGGTTGGCGATAGTCATCCCTAAAAGAGTGTCAAAACTACCTAGGTTATTTGCCAACTTGGTCAACTAAGTACCTACACAGAGGGCTCCTTTTCTTCCTAGTGCCCATGTGTTCCAAAAATTTGGCAAAATTATAACCTAGATTATATGATCGTCACTTTCCTTTGCACTACAAATAAAACATATAAGCAAGATTCACCACATTATCGCTCTCCCTCCTCTAGACAATCATATGCGTAGGAAAATATGAAAGAGCAAAAGGATATGAGTACTCTTAATATTTGATGGGGCATAGATGCTCATTTCTCCTTAAAAAAAACTATAAAATTCATAAGGTACATGGTTACTAAGCTTATCAAGGAATTCAACTATGGCTCTTATATAGTATATTGACTTAATATACTTAAGTGTATAAAACTCTTATTGTATCCTAAAATCATTAAACAACATCTTAATTAAATTTACATGTAGAATAAACTTTATTGCATTTCTCCTATCCAATTTTGCATTCCAATTCACCCTAAAAGTGGTAAAAATCTCAAAGGTTAGCTCTCTATATGAATGTTAAACAATATCAAAAACTTCTCCACCAAAAATCTTCTATAAATCTCCTCAAATCTAAAGATAATCCTAATACAATCCACACTTCTATTTGATTTAAAAGGTTAGTTTTAAGATAGACATGCCTTTTGCAAAATATGGCTCCTTAAAGGTAAGCATTAGATGTTCATTTAGAGTCATTTCCTATAATTATGCTTAACTACTTAATGCATCTTGAGCGACTTTAACCTTCACCTATTTCCTGTGGATAGTGATAAATTCAATTTTGTAGTTGGATTGAGTGTTGAAATGTGAAAATAATTAAGGAATAGTCCAAAACATAAAAATCTAAAAAAATAAGTTTAGCATCCTAAATTGCTAAAAATCTAGATTTAAAGGTGAAAAAGTTAGTGAATATTGATAAAAACTAAAGGAAAATATTGAAAGTTGTTTAGCTATGAAGCTAGATTTGGCTTGTGGGTATTTGAAGATTTTAAGAGGAATTGAGAGAAAATTTAAGATAGTAATGAAAGTGAGACTCTAGAAAGATCCCCTATGTTTTAAAATTTTTGTGACATAGCTATGGTACAAACTATTGACCATTTTGAGTAAAAAAATTTGGGACATAAATATATCCCAGACTATTAATCCTCTTGAAATTTTTTTGACATGACCTAGGCACAAACATATCCCCAGGCCATAATTTTCATCATCTCAGACACAACCTAGGGAATAGGCGTGTCCTTAAGCTACGAGTCCTCTTATATCTTTAAACATGTAGACGTAGTTTAGAACACAAGTGTGTCACAAATTGTGAATCCTTCCAGAAAAACTCACATACCAATATAGTTTGAGATATGAACATGTCCTAGGTGGTGTTAATCGATAAAATTCAACGCATACGTAATTTTTCTTTCCATTAATCTGTTTCTAAAATGGTTCATCTCTAATAATCTTCAAAGTTTCTCCTTGTATCCTTAACTATGCAAATGTAATACAAAAACAAAAAACACAAATAACCAAGAAAATATATAAACCTATCAAATAATCTAATAAAAATAAATCTTTATCAAATGTAAAACAAATATCCAAATTATTGGTCCATAATGTCAAAAATAAATATAAATATACCTAAAAATTTGTTAAAATGTTAGATTGCTTCCTAGCAAGCAATTCTTTATGATTATAGCTAGATTCTTTCCTTAAACTTGATTAATTTTTTATGCAATGTGGTTGCTCCCTTTTTATCATTACAAAATATGACATTCAAAGGGTTATAATCTCGCATCTTGACATTCTTCTTTACTCTTGCCCTCATTTTCACTTTTATAATCTCACGTCTTGACATTCTTCTTTACTCTTGCCCTCGTTTTCACTTTTTTCGGCCATTGACTTCTTCCTTAATGATTTCTTACAAAATATTAAAATAATTAGCTTGTCTTGAGTCTTTAATAAGTACAAAAGACATTGCAGATAGAGGAAGTCATTATGACATTTAAGAGAATAAGTTGACCTTATTAACCAATTATCATTAAGTATATAACATGTAAAATATAAATTGATATAAATACAACTATCATAGGAATAATCATGAAGTTGATTTTATTTAGTTCCCATATGAAAGTATCTCTTGTAAGTTCTAATAACATTTCTTTGTTTAAGACAATAATGGTTAATGTTCTATAGTCTCTTTACTTGTTTTTAGTATTCACTTTTCACTTGAAAAGAAACATAAGTCATTATGAAAATGATAATCTTCTTTTACTATTATAGGTCACTAAGAGAATTTTATTTTATTTGAATTGCAATGAAAATTTACTTGATATAAGGGGTATAATATTTAATTATCTACTTTGATTTTAACAAACCAAAATGTTATTGTAACGATTATAATATGTAACATGATTAAAGTACCCATCTAATAGTTTTTTATTAAGTTTATAGACTAATGAAAATGCATATTGATCACTTTTTCCTCAGTGATGAACACCAAGTAAGAAGGAATCAAAATTAGGTCAGTCACGTTCTATAGGGTGGAGTGTTAGCCCTTCAAACAAGTATATAGTCTTTAGTTAATGGTGACAGAGATGATAATGCTACGTTGGATGTGCAAACTTACTGAAAGAGATAAAGTCAGGAATATAATGATAAGAGACAAATTAAAGGTGACTAATATTATTAAAAAATTAAGAGAGACAAGGCTTAGGTGATTTGGATATGTTAAAAGAAAACACCCAAATGCCCCAATGAGAATATGTGAGAAGATTGTACTTAAAGACTCTAAGAGGGGAAAAAAAAGGAATATCTAAGAAGAATTGAGGGGAGGTGATCAAGAAAGATATGACATTGCTGGAACTTACTAAAGACATGACCCGCAATAGAAAAATTTGATGTACTAAGATACAAATAAAGGATCTCTCATAGAGATATCCTTATAATTCTCATAGGTCTTTTAGCATTTTCCTCTTGTATTTAACGTAATCTTTTAAATATGTAGTACTTATATATTAGAAATTTAAGCTATTTTTTTCCTACTTAATCGCATTATTATTATTATTATTATTATTATTACTATTACTACTACTACTACTACTACTACATATTTTATTTATTTTATTGAATTTTTCTTTTTTTATGTGAGTCATTTGAAAATAACATTTTTACTAGTTAAGGATAATGTTACGTATTATTAAACCTCCTGAGATCTCGTGTATCAACAAAATTTTTATAGAATTGTTGTTATTGTTGTTCTTTATACAAGAGTGAGATTAAACAACTTTGTCTTAAAACATTTGGCGTGGAATTTAAAAATAAGAGAAATTTTATATTTAGAACAAAGGATCAGGGAGACTAGGTATCTCTTAATGTAAGACCTTTATTCCTTCTGAACCGAGATACAGGGACTTATTTTTTCTTAAACTTTTGATTAAAATAATAATATAATAGATATAATATGAAGATTACATACGAATGAATCAAATATTAATAATATGATAATTAAATTTCATCTGAACTAATTAAATTAAAAAGTTTTTTTGCTTTTCATCTTACAGACTACGTTTGGTTTTTCAGTAGAAATAATAATTCTAACTCGTCTTTCAATGTGTGGTCCACTAATCGCCTTTTGTCAGCCAACGTCACTAGCTACTGCTTACACATGTGAATAAATGTTGGACTTTGTATTATATTAAATATTTTTCCTATTCATAAATATCCATATTTTACAAATTCAAGAATAGGATATTTATTATCAAGTGTGGTAAATTGGATTTAAAATATTAAAAAAAATGAATTGCCTTGATTAAATGGGAATTAAATAAGTTCTTATTTACTACGATGCGTCACCTAATAATTAATTCCTTAACCGCCCAACTAACCTAAGCCAACAAACGCAGCCGACATGTGTAAATGCCTTGGCGTTGATTAACCAGTGACCAGTGCTTCATTTGACACCTGTCTGTCTACATTAGTGTTGTCCCCTAATTACCCTCCATAGCCACTCATGCAATCACGGACTCCAGAGCAATGTTCAGTTAGAGTGAATAAGTGAATCTTAGTTCCGACCGAGAGTTCCATCCCAATCCCATGTCCATGTTTACGACTCTTTCTTTACTAGTGAGTAATTACTCGTTGATGTTGACACTTTCCAGCTCTTTCCATATCCCAATTCCCGATTCTCTTTTGCTTCTCTTGTCAGAAATACATATTATCACAATTCACAACCCATCTACACTACAGAGTACAGACAACGAATTTCTAGAGATACAGAGACTAACGGTGCATGGCTATCGTCAATAAGCAGAGGTCACACGGTGACGCCAAGCTGTTCAGGCTGTGCCCCTTCTGGCAAGCGCCCAGCAACTCGTCTTCGCCCTCTTCTACGCAGAATCTCAACACCAGCCGCCCCGTCGCGGTTGCTAAGCCCTCTTCGACCGTGTCCTCCGTCGCCAGATCGCTCCTCCCTGTTCGAAGAAGGCTCCGACTTGACCCGCCCAACCACCTTTACTTCCCCTGTACGCTTAGCGCGTTGACTTTTCTCTCTTGGGTCAACTATTTTCTTTTGATATTGATAATTGCAGAATTGCGGACTAATTTCTCTGGCGAAAGTCTGCGCTTGTTAATTTATTGTGTTTCTGTGGGTGCGTGCCCGTGTTTGTTGTAGATGAACCGGGAAAACAGGTGAAGAGTGCTGTCAGGATTAAGAACACTAGCAGATCCCATGTGGCTTTCAAGGTGCCTGGAGTAGCATGTTATGGTTTGCGCTGTTATTGAGTGTTGATATAAGTTGTGTGTCAATTATTGGTATATTTACGAGCTTAAATTTGGGGGATGCTTTAGGTTGGAAGTTATGATTCAGAAACCTTAAGCTATTGGATTGCCAAAGTTTATGTTTTAAAGCTCTACAATAGTATGCCACGTTATCTTGTTGTTTCCTCGGTTTTGTTTCAGTTTCAAACAACTGCACCAAAAAGCTGTTACATGCGCCCTCCGGGTGGCATCCTTGCTCCAGGGGAGAGCCTTGTTGCTACTGGTATGCACATGATCGTTGACTTTCAGTTTCAAAGTTTTTTGGTGGCATTAGTTATTCATTTTGACTTTGACTTAAAATTGGATGACAGTGTTTAAATTCGTCGAGCATCCAGAGAATAGCGAAAAACATATGGACCAAAAGAGAAAGGTTAAGTTTAAAATCATGAGTCTGAAAGTGAAAGGAGGTATAGAGTATGTACCTGAGCTGGTAAGTCATTTGGTTTATACACTCTAATTATTAGTAAGGATTTGATGTATCTTGGTTGTTTGTGGTATGTTTCATCTTTTGAATAATGCTGTTGTGGAAAGTTCTTTAGCCATACTGAGGCTTTCCACCTATTAGCTATTTTGAAATTCAAGCTA
>JAOQML010000005.1:24454912-24471052 GCA_027568935.1 Erythroxylum urbanii
TATTTGAAGGAAACTCTAGTATTTCTCTATAAAAGGGAAAGACTTAATAGGATTGTCAATCCCTCTCAATTATTGAGTTCTCTTTGTGGATAACATTTGGGAAATGGACATTTGAACAACTTATAGGTGATACCTTCATCAGAGGAGAAAAAAAAATTAAAGGATATTGAATCGGGATTGTGTTAATTTTTTTTTCCTTCCTAATTCATGTTTCAAGTTATTCTATTGAAAATATCTTATCGAAAATTATAAAAATTTGCTGCCCTCATGATCTGATCCTGATTAATTTTTTAACAATGATAACATGGCCTCCTTTAATTATTTAACTTTATTATATTGCCTGATTATTATTAGTTTGATAAAAATTAACGCTAAAAAAGGAAATAAGCATGTCTCGATTGATGAGCTATTTTGGTATTTGTTGTGCTTGTTGATTTTTTTATGAGAAAAACATTAAAGCATGCCTAGTAGGGTTTCTAAAATCTCATGCATGTCAACATAGGTTTAGGTTTCTGGAAATTAAAGATTTTAGGCTTTGCCTATCTTTATCTATTGAATAAAACTTTTTGTGGTACCAAAAGATACTTGAAACATCTTTTCAATGCATTCAATAGAACTGGTGACCAGTGCCATTGATGGCTCGTCACTGGTGTCAATGCATGTTGTTCGTGAATCCACCACCATTATAGTCGCCACTGACAAGGGCAATAACACCCAATTTTGGTTTTGTCAAAGGGAGGGACGATGATGCATCGGAGAAAGGGTAAAGAAGATGGCCAAATGATCCACACTGGCAACATAATCTAGAAATGAGATGTTGATAGTTTATTGTAATCTAATTGATAACTTTACAATCAAAACACATTCTCTGGACCCATCCTACTTAGGAATAAGTAAGACCAGGATAACAAATAGACTCATACTTTCTCTTAACATAAACTTTAGATAAAAGTCAACTCCAAATTGAAGAACCTTAGTCCTCTCCGGGTTACTTCCATAGGCTGGTCAATTAGAAATTGGAACACCTAACATGAATTAATTTGAGTTTCTATTCCCCTTATTGGTGATAAACTGCTATGAACATCATTGAGAAATGCATCTTGAAACTATTATAATAAACAAAAAAATGTTGGGCAAAGAAATGTTAAGATTGTTAATATTAAAATAAGCCTATTTGTACAAAAAGTACAATCGTATGATGGTTCAAATAAAAAGCTCTACTGATCTTACCCTCTTTAGCACAAAATCTCTTTTATTTCTTTACTAAAACTCTTATTCTTTTTCCTAAAAGTTTTCCCCCTCTTTCCATTGTTTAATCTCTCATCCTCTATTTTAAGTCACTCTCCTTTTTAATACCCTCTCTTCTTAGCTTAAACTAATCATCAAACATTTGTTAGGTGTCAATGATACAAGTGTAATGGGTTTATTGTTTGTGAAAAAAGAATACATATTTGTAAACGCATATTTTATAACATTTTAATTAAATTCCCAAGGCCCTTAATACAATATGGCGGATATGCACAAGCACCATATAACATAATACTTGGTCACAATATATTCCAATATAGAATGAAACAAACACTTATTTACTAACCCTCACCTTACCAAATTCATATAGCCATTTAACAAACACTTATTTACAGACTCTCAACTTATAATATTCATTTGGCCATTTAAGTTTATACTAACGAAAATCTTTCATGGTAAGCAAAGCATAACTTTCCAGCTAACACATTACTAACTATATTTGTATAAATATTTTTATCAATAATCATACTAAATGCCTTGTTCTTGATATGGAAGATTGTATCAAAAATATAATCTCATTGCTTACTAACACATTTTTTATCTTGGAATTTAGAGCATGTCTAATTACAAGCACCTTCCCTTCCACCAGATATTGAATATAATCATTATCATAATCTTCTAATGACAGTATATCCTTATTACTTTCACATTCGGTCTTAATCGCCCTATTATTGCCATTTTATTAGGACATTGAGAAATTACGTGTCCTATTTTTAACTTAAAAAGCATTTAATATCATGAGCACAAATTTGGGTTTAGATTTGCTTTCCACTTTGCTAGAAAATTTCCATCCTTTTTTAGGTCGCTCAAATTTGACTTTAAAGGTAACCTTGTCACCTTTTTTTTCCATCTTGATTCCACGAGGATGAGTTAGAATTGTTTTATCAATAGTTTCCCCTTTTTTTAGTTGTTGTTCCACCTTTATAAGAATATGAACCATATCTTATAGCTCCATATAATATTGTAGTTCTACTATATCAACAATCTCATAATTTAACCATTTAAAAACTTGGTCATGATGGCTTCTATTCTTGCTCTACATTCATTCAAATTATGAAAATTATATCTACTTGTGGTTTCCTCAACACTCTTTGATTTTTGAGAGAGGAATTTTAAATTTTAAAACAAATCCTTATAATAGTAATTAGGGATAGATTGCCTTCTCATGATCTCCTTCATATCCTCCCATTTGCCATTAGGACTCTTATGGATTATTTTCTTACTTATCAATAGCTGATCCTACCAAATAATAACATAGTTATTAAACTCAATAACAATAAGTTTTACATTTTTTTATTTTATGTAATGGTGATAGTAAAAGATCAACCACATATTTTTTTCCTACTCTAAGTAGGCTTGTATCCTTTTCTCACTTAGAATGAAGCAATCTTCATTTTAATATTTCCAATGTTTTTTCTCTCACTTAGGTGCCCTTTTAATCTCCAATCACCTTAATATGCAAATATACTTATATTATTTCTTAATAGTTAGTAATCATCATGTAAGTTACCTCCCTTTTCATCATTATTGAAATTATTTTGGAGAACTTGCATTTGTTTCTGATATAAATTAGGAATTTTTAGTGATCCCCCTTTCAAATTTGCTATAATGGTATCTTATAACTCTAATCAATCTCTAAGATCACTAAAATTCCATATTTATGCGTTCAAAATGATGTTATATAGCTTGAAGCATGAGCCAATTATCCCTCCTTTACCTTCAAAATTGGCCTGATCATACATGATTTATCCTTCAAAAAATGCCAGTGATAATCTCATAACACTCCATGTGTTTCTCTCATTTAATGTCACTCAACTTATTAATATTTCTCTCTAAATTTTTATCTTTTCTTTATTAATCTTTCTTATAAAATCTTATGTTTAACCACCCATTTTTCCTTTTGATTTTTTATTGAACTAACTAAAAAAAACAAGGAATAAATTGTAAGTATTCAATCAATCTCAAATCTTGATAAAATAAATAACAAGTAAAAAGCCAACAACATAAACAAAACAAAAGAATTCAAAGATTACAAAAATTTGCAATAGAGTATGAAGTCTAATTAGAGTTGTACTTAGAAAATAATCCTGAATTTCAAACATGTTAAGATATTTTCATTAGGATTTACTGTGGTTACTAGAATGAAATCATACTTTTCCATAATAGGTTAGGAAAGTATAACGATAAAAATATTCTTTTCCTAATAATTGTTGATCAAAATTTTCCATTTTATTCTTTTCTTTTTGTAGTAGGAACATTCTTTACTCCTTTGTTTATAGACTCCAAAAGATGTTAAATGAAAAGGAAGACACAAAGAAAACAAGGAAGGAATTAAAGAACATAAAAAGAAAATAAAGAAGAATAACAATAAGTGCATTTGTTTACATTATGGAGTTGATGGACATTGAAAGAGAAACTACCAAACTTATCAAGTTATCTTAGAAGCTAAAAAGCTTAAGGAAGCTACCTCATTATATACGGTTATGATTATTTGTTAGATACCGATTATGGTTCTTATAATTGTAATAATGTGCATATGTTAATAAGGAGTAGATCGTTGAGGAAAGGCAAATTAAATTTGTAAGCTAGAAATAAAGCAAAGTTTACTACATTAGTTATAAGAACTTATAGTTTAACTTTACCTTCTAACCTTATACAGGAACTAGATAATTGTATAATGTTTCGGTCATTATAAGAAATATTTTGTTAATTTCTTATTTATATTTTAATTGATTTATTTTTGTTATTAAGAATAAAATTTTTCTTTTTATAAGGACGATATTTATTATGAATATAAATTACATACAAATAGTTTTTACAAATTAGAATTTAAAATTCCAATCTTTATCATAAATAGCAAGAGATGAAAATTAAGTAAGCAAAATCCTTTTTATTTATGACATTATAGGTTAGGTCATATCAATGGAACTATAATCATAAAAATAAATAGAGAAGGATAATTGGATCTTTTTTATTATGAATCATAAAGAACTTTTGAATATTGTTTCTTAGGCAATATGACCTAATTACCCTTTATTGGAAAAGGAGATTTAAGTTACCAGCGATAAACATTCAGATGTATAGACCCTATATCTACTCGTACTAAAAGTGGGTACTTATATTTCATTACATTCACAAATAATCCTTATATATATATGATTATGTGTATTTAATGAAACATAATTGTAAATCATTTGAAAGGTTAAAAGAATATAGAATTGAGCAAGAAAAAAATTTGTAAAATTATTAAGGCACTTAGATTTGATCTAGATGGTGAAATACTTAGATTATGAATTTCCTGATTACTTTAAAAAGAACAAGATTCTACCATAATGGAATCCACCTATAACTCAATAACACAATATAGTGTCTGCAATGAGAAATCACACTCTATTAGATATAGTATATTCCATGATAAGTTATGTAGATCTTTCTATCTCTTGTTAGATATGCCTTTGAAACTGCTACCTACGAAATTAGTTGATAAGAATTCATATAAGATATGGACTAATAGTAGACTAAAATTTTCCTACTTAAAGATTTGGGGATGGATACTTATGAGAAGCAATGCAATATTTTATAAGTTTTAAACAAAATAAAATAAATATAAAATTTTAGAGTATCAAAAAGAGAGCCAATTGTACTACCCTCTTGAGCAAAAGGAATTTGTCTCAAGACATACTACGTTCCTAGAAGAGAATTCATTTTTAAGGGAAAAATAAAAAGTAAGGTAGAGCTTAGAGAAGTTCAATAACTATAAATACACATCTATATGGAACAAGAACCTCAAGTTATATATATCATCTACAACTAGGGGTTTAAAATATATATAGTTTGCGGTGCACTAATAGGATACATTATCTCCTCATTAGATTTAATCTACATATTAAAAATTAAAAAAGTGATGTATTTCTCATAGATCATAAGTCTACTACTTTTAAGGAAGTAAAGTATGAAATTGATTCTTTAAAATGGATAAAGTTATGAGATCTAAACTAGGTTCTATGTATATTAACCAGGTAGGGATTATGATGGATGCACCTAACAAGATTGTACCTATTGGATGCAGGTTAGTTTTTATAAGAAAATTGACATAAATGATAATGTATACACGTACAAAACAAGGCTAGTAGCTAAAGGTTACAGAAAAAAAAAGTAAGGAGTTCATTTTGATGAAACCTTTTCACTAGTAGCAATGCCTAAATCCATAAGGATCTATTAGCTATAGTTTCATATAAGTAGACATGACAAAATAAGCCTAACCCAACCCTAAACTTGAGCTTGGGGACTGACCTGAGGCTGAGACTGAATAGCTTGAACAATTTGACTCCTAATACAAAATAACATTATTTTGAGCTATACAAGTAGGCTCGAGCTTTGACTCAGGTTGCACCCTAAAAGGATAACTCAAATTAAGTCAGGTTAGCCTAGTAATGGATTTAGTTCAACTTTGCCTATTGCCATCCTTATAAATGACACAATTTGAAGGTAATGAAACCAGTATGCTTCCTATTACAAAAGTTAATTTATGGACTTAAGTAGTGTCATAAAGTTGGAACAACTCTTTTAATGAGACAATCAAATAGTTATATTTTATCAAAAATGTGGATGAATAATGTGTTTATAAGAATTTTAGTGGCATTATTGTCATCTTTTCTCTGTTATATACGGATATCAATGGAAATACCATACTATTTCTCTAATCTGTAAAGATTGTTTGTCTATAAACTTCTCCATAAAAAATGTGAGAGAAGGAACCTATATTTTATGAATAAATATCTGTTGATATAGATCAAAGAGGTTGATTGGTTTATTCCAGTTTACGTACATAACAAAGAGTTAAAGAGGTTTAACATAGAGAATTCTAAAAGGGGATTCTTACACATAATGCCTGAAATTTCTCTCTCAAACATTATGTTTTGAAAGACACAAGAAAAAAGAGAGAAAAATAGATTGTGTTCTATATGCTTTGATTATTGGATTAATCATATGTACGATGTTATTTATGAGACCAAATATTTCTTATATTTTAAGCATAACAAGCTTATTTCAAACCAATCTTGGTGACGTTAACTGGATGCTAATGAAAAATATTTTAAAGCACTTAAGAAGAACTAAAGATATTTTCTTAAGCTTTAGGGGAGCTTAACGAAGAGTTCAAGAGTATTTAAATGCGAATGTCTAATCTGATCTTAATGATAGCAGATCATATTTAGGGTACATCTTTACTTTAAACAGTGTTGCATTAAGTTAGAAAAGTTCCAAATAGCTAACCATAAATAATTTTATAGTTGAGATCGAGTATATTTCAATGTTTGAGGCAGAAGAGGAAGTTGTTTAAGTTTTATCACAAAAGTTAAGAGTTGGATGTTATTGAGCCACAAAAGTTAAGTTTATCACAAAAGATATAACATTAAATATATAGGCAATTGACTTTAGTACTAGTAGGAGATTATTAATTTATGCATTTATAGTCATTCAATTGATTGCAATTAATGCATTACATTATTAATTAATACAATAAATGCATCCTTTATCTTTGTGTTTTTTTAATAAAATAGTGAAACTAGTACATGTTATATTTCTTTCTTGTAAAGAGAGTAATTAATCTTATAAATTGAGGTATGAAGATACTTAACTAAATATGTTGGTGTCTATTAGAAACAAGTTTACTAAACTGGTTTAATTATGAGGATCTCAAATAAAGCATTAATTATGTCTGTGATATCCTTATTATAATGTTTGTATAATTAATCCTTATATTTAAAATGTCAAAATATCTCATGTGAGAATTACTAATGATGCTATTTATGGCAAGGGATGGCAATAATGGTCCTGTTCTGGCCCGGTCCGTTTTTGACCGATCATGGTCTGCCTGAGCTCGACGATCGGCCCGCCCATTTTTTCAAAACAAAATTTTTTGCTTAAAAAAACAAATGGCGGGGTAGGCTTGTCATACTATAGCCCGGGCCATGGATCGATCAGTCCGTTGACCTGCAGGCCACCATGACCCCTTGGCCCGGCCTATTGACGTTCCTATTTATGGCCTATTTTAGTTGGTAATACTTTGAAATATTATGAAAGTATATAAAAAATTAAGTAAGTCAATAAAGAATTTGTCACCCTAAAGTAATTAAGGAGACTATTTTGTTTTTCTTCATTATAATAATTTAAAAACTTCTTTAGACAGAGTGAATTGATATTTAAAAAATATTTTAAAATATCAATTATAGATTAATTACTATTGTAATAATGAAAATGATTAAAACTAAATGTAATAGACAGTAATTTCATACTTTATATTTAATAGAAACATTAAATAATGAAAGGATTGAAATATACATTATAACCATATGTGAATAGATTAAATCAAACTACTTTAATATTCTTAATATTTAGATAGATATGACAGATTTTTAGACATCATTCTTGATATATGATTATAAATCATTTAATTAGAGACCTAAAGATAAATTAAGAGGAGTTTTAATTTATCTATTTATATTTATGAATTATAACTATAAGTCATAATTATTGCCACCAGATTAAAAACCTAATAAATCATACACAAAGAGTAATTACAAAGAGAATTTTTAATTTAATTAAGTAGGACTTAGTGATGATGTTTAAGAAAGTTCAACTTATGCATGGTTGATGACTTTATAGAAAAAATTAAATTATAGACAAGGATTATTTCACTAAACCTGTAATATGATCGTAGTTAAATTTTCAAAAATATGTCCATTATAAATTCTAAGTAGATCTTCCATCGATCCTCGGTTTCACAATGGAAAGTGCCAAAACTTGTTCGTAGATGCCGTAATAAAGTTGGCATTGACAAAGCTAAATCGATTACACTCAATTAGAGATCAGTGTTTTTCCGATATCCATCCACCACTATGAAACTACTAGGAAAGGGAAATAGTTTTTAGGATCCAGAAGAAGTGATTGATATCTAAACCATTCTGTACATTAGAGACTAAAGATAATAAAACCAGAATGCGTAAGTATATAACTATATATCAATTTCTCATATAATATCCGGCAACTGAAAGTTCTGTGATCCAAAAACTTGGTGGGAATTGTCCTGAACAAACACCACAAGACCACATTTGGCGCTATTGAAACCTTCCCACAAGGAAAACTTGACAGTTCGTGAAACCACCTTCTTGGCAGAGACGTCTTTGACAGTGCACAGCTTTTCGAGTTTCCTGACCACGTAGTCATTGGACAACATTCGGCCTTTGTTCTCTCCTCGTGGGCAGTCAGTCACTAACCCACTTTCGTACAGGGCTACCATGATATTCGCACTATTGTTATCAATTTTATACCTTAACGATCCTGACACCGAAGCTTGCAAAGAATCTGATGTAAGCCTTTCAAAGGTTGCCTGTTGCAGTAACAAAAAATTATACAGATTTCAACATCTCTTAATCCGTACTGGAAATGTTCTCTTATAACACTGTCTTGGGATTTGAGTTTAACATGTAATTTATCTACCTAAATCTGTTCTCAGTTCTCACCATCTCTCCAAATTCCTAAAATCCAGATAATAATAATAATAATGACAACATACGAACCTGAAAAGCAGGAGAAGGGAATCTTTGAGCATTCATGATGGCAGACAAGAGAGACTCCTCATCATTGGCAACACACTGAGACCTTCCCTGAACAACAGCCTGAGGTGTAAACATGGTATCAAGCTTCAGAGCCTCCACGTATGCCTTTTGCCTCACAGTCCACTGGCTGGATCCATAAGGATCCTTCCAACCCATGTAGTCCCAATAATCTACATGAAATGCCAACAGTATGATTGGTGCTTCTAATGCAAAATCTCCTCTCCCAAGCCTCGACACCATCAACTCTGCCTCCGGCGACGTTTTACATCCCTGAGACGAGAACAGCTGGACCAGCACCACCCCTCCTCGTCGCTGTTCCTCCGCCGAGACGTCGACCACGGCCCCATGCGCGTCGTTTATTGCAGATGACGAGGTATTACGGCTTCTCTTGCGGAAGCAGGCGAAGAGACGCGGAGCCATTGACGTGGGGTTGATCCCGAATCTCACTCGCCTTTGAAAATGATTACAGGAATCAAAAGTAGAATTTGCTAGGTAACCTGAATATGGACGAGGACGAGTGCGTTTGCTACGTGAGGACGTGACCCTGGCAACTAAAAAAGGAAAAAGGGGGAAGTTGTGAAATGAGAGTGAGAGAATAGAAAAATTGGCGGTGAACAGAGAAATGAGGAAATGAAAGAAGGCACGAGCATGGCCTTCGAATTTTTTTTCTCTTCTAATTTTAATTGTTTAATTGGAAATCAGTTACCTGAGACACAAGTTAGTTACTTCTTTTTTATTAGCTGTGATGTGACATTGAGAAAGTGGTTCCGTGTATAAGTTTCACGTAAATAGGTAGATGACATTAAATAAAACAAAATAAGAATCGGTTAACCAAACAAAAGATCTATTTCCCGTACGTTGGATGGCTACACCTCAATCTAGGCCCACCTAATAGAAGCTTAAATTTAAAAGCTTCCTTAGCATGTTATTGAAAATAATTGATGTAATTCACAACGCATTCTATAAAATTAAAAAACCAATCAAGCTCATCGCATTGCATGGGAAGAGATGATTAGTTTGAAGTTCCTTGCGTTAAAATTCGTACATTTTGTGATAGATTGGGTTTAGCTTCTGTTGTCTGAGACGAAGTATAATCTCAGGCTTAATTAGAATTGGGCCTATACTATCCACACATTACCTTAAAATCTCTACCTTATGAGTAATAATATAAGGTTTATTTTTAAATATTTAGTCAAGCTGGATTTAATTGGATTGATCGTTTGTTTTAATTTAAGCTTTTTAGGAACCTTAGATTTTAACATTTGGTATCCACTACTAAGATCTAAACGCAAGTTCACAAAAATGCTCAACTTGATTTTGCATCAAAGATGAATACTGCATTCAAATTGTTTTAATAGCTCCTTGGAAATCGTATGGTAAACTTGGACAAAATGGTCCTCAAACACACAAAAATTTGATTCCTTAGAAGGTGTTCGACAATGAATCTTATTGTACCATCCACTTTAGATTTCTCCCATCCATCGATTGCGACAGTGTAAACCATCACACCTTGTGCGTGCATTATTCTATTCATAATTTCCCTCCATACATTTTGGAGGATTTCTGGATGGTCCTCCTATTGGACCTACTAAGTGGCTTCCCTTGATTGCTCACCTCATAACAAGATACAAGTGTACCCAGACCAGAACAGAATCAACGTGTATATCACCTTAACGCTTTGCACCTAATAATCTACTAAACCCAGAAAATTTGAAGGTTTCATGACAATTGAATTCTATTGAGAGAAGAGATTCATTAAACTATGAAATTTAGTCAAAAGATGTTACTCAAACTTCCTTAGCAAGATCATCTTGGTAATTAGTTCGATCATACTTCAAACACAGAAGCATAAACAGTTCTGTGGAATGGAATCAATCATGTTAACTTTTTTTGTTTGTAGTCCTATGTTCAGAAACAATCAATACTTGAGCCGAATCTAACAGCCTATCACACGTAGCAAAATCCTATTAGAAACTCCACAAAGTAGCATGCACATGTCTAAGTTAAGCAGAATCTTCAATTGTCTTTTGTACCTTTGCATGAACGTACCATGCACCACTAGACTCTTATTGCACAATTTAAGCTTTTTGCTACCAATGAAAAGGCTAATAGCGGAAAGGTATAATTCTCCAACATAAGTTAATTACTAACTACAAGGGAATGGATCCTATACGTGGCTGTCCCACTAACGCCAAACCCTTTATTCCCCGAAAGAATATATACCTAGAAACTAACCCGTATTTCATCCACAACTTGGCTTGTTATCCTTAATTTTCGCATCCCTTCTTCATTGTTCAAGGTCTCCAAGTAGCTAGAGCCATGTTAGAAGGGAAAGCAGTTGTTAGTGAGACCAACATGCTTCATACCATACAGTAAGATGCACTTGATCTGGCAACAAAAGCTCTCGATTTTTATGATGTCACTGAGCCCACTAAAATAGCTCATTCCACTAAAAAGGTTAGTTCCAAGTGTAGACAAACTATGAATTATATATTAAAGTATTCTGGTGCAATCAATTTTGGAAGTGGGTTATTGTGTTTGATTGCAAGAATTTGATAGAACATATGGACCAGGATGGCAATGCATTGTAGGGATAGATTTGGTTCCTTTGTAACACACCGCCTCAGATGCTTTATCCATTTTCAGATTGGTAGTCTTGCAATTTTGCTCTTTAGGGGTTCTGCTAGTTGGGAAGTTGCTGAGACAAACCAGTTTGCATCCTTGGATTCGTTGGAGATGAAAGCTTAATATTTTCCTTTATGTTCTCTTCTATGTTCAATTGTGACATGCAGTGTATAGAAGTCAAAACCTAAAAGCAGAAAGGATTTACTTTCACAATTTCTACTCTCTTCTTCCAGCTTTGGGGAACTTTCATAGTTATAATTTATAATAGCCCTTACTTTAGCATATGTTGAGTGTTTAGAAAAATGAAAAAAAATGTTTTGGTAGTTACATACAAACAGAATGCAAACACAAAAATAGGGGAAGTAATAGTTAATTAACAGACTGCAAGGAAGCTTTTTAATTAATTTGACAAATAAATTCTGAATCTGAAGCCATGCCAAGGAGTTGTTGTTCTCTTTTTTTAATTTTATGATTTACACAACTTTATTTTCATTCTAAGGAAATGAAGTAAACAACATATGCAAGACCTATTCAGAAATCAATTGATTGAACTTGAGAAAGCCATATAAGTGGAAATGCTTCAAAACTGGTGAATGGCATTTGCATGACCCACATGAATAGAGCTCCAGACTATGCACAAGCTTAGTTTGTTGAATCCTGGAATTGGAATGTAATGTAAGAGTAGTTAGTAACTAAGAATCTTAGGAATAAAACAAATCCAATGTGAAAACTAAAATTTGTTAAGCCACAGTAATGCCATTTATTTGAAGACGGCAGTAGTCGAAGAAAAGAATTGAGAAGAATATAATGACTGTTTTTAAAAAAATATTAGCAATTATTAATTATTAATAATCATTATTATTAGGAAAAAAATATATTTTAAAAATATATTTAATAATAATATCCACTAATAATCACAAAATCATATAGTCATATAATTGAATGCAATACTATACTAGCTAGTCATCTTTTTCAAAATCTTTGTTCCTACTTTCACGCATTTGAACTCAGTAAAGGCTCTTTATTAACACTAAAACTTCCTAACAAGCCTTTGATGAAGCATAAAGACATTATTTTAAGATGAACGCACCATTCTTATTATTACCTACAACCTTCTCACTGTTAGATGACCAACATAGCTATAACTACGCACCTTATGAGATCAATACTTTTGGAGTTGTCATGAGTACCCTTCCTTCCTCACCCTTATATATTTCAATTTCTACTACTTTTTCACATTACTTTTGCAGTTCGGTATATTTCAAAGAGGGCAAATCCTATTAATAGTGTTTGGGGTCATATGTTTGTTTCATCAAATTGTGAAGTTTATGACATAAAAATAACTAGCAACTTAAGTTCAAAGGTGAGGTGGTGTGATTTTAATCTTCCAATTAAGGTGTAATTTTATGTTATTAACAACATTATCTCTTGGAATAAGGGACAATTATAACAGGCCCTACTTGTTCATATTTAAATTTAATTATATCACATAGTAAATCAACTTTTCCCATTAGTCTTTTAAAATAATCTTCCTTTTAAGTAAAATATGTATAATTGTTTTAGGTATAAAAAGAATAGTTCCCTGTACAAAAGTTACAAGCCCCCTTCGTCCATTGCCAGACTGTATTACATATAGGAGGAATCAGTGAGTAGAATGGTTATATATCCTTGGCACACTCAAATTAACATATTCTACTTACAAGCTAGTTCTTCAACGATTCTTTTATGTAACCCCATGATATATCATTTCTCTGATTCAGTGTATGGTCCATCTTATCCGGTCATTCAAGTTTTTGCGTTCCTCTTTGAATAGCTTCTGGTTCCTATATGTCCATATTAAGTTAATTGAATACCTAAAGGCTAATTTGTAAATGTTGGTTTCACATGGTTTCCTCCTACGGAGATTAATGATCCCCATTTAGTTAATGGACATATGAGATTGCATAAATGTTGGAAGCTATAGTTTTTGGTGACAAGGCAGTTAAATGGTCTGTGCACCAAATCTTCAAGGTACTGGTGACATAAGCTACAATGAAGATGAATGTTTCTCGCAAACTTTACTACTTATCCTTAGTTATCAACTTTTTCTTAAAGGCCAACTAGAGAATAAATGAAACTTTGGAGATTTTGAAGCTATCCTTAGTCATCTTTTGTAACATAATGCTCCCAATGCTTTATCCATTTTCAGATTGGCAGTCTTGCAATTTTGCTCTTTAGTGGTTATGCTAGTTGGGAAGCTGCTGAGACAAACTAGTTTGCAACTTTTGATGCCTTGGAGATGAAAGCTTAATATTTTCCTTTCTGTTCTCTTCTATGTTCAATTGTTCCATGCAATGTATAGAAGTCAAAATCTAGAAGCAAAAAGGATTAACTTTCATAATTTCTACTCTCCTCTTCTATCTTTAGGGAACTTTCATGGTTATAGCAGCTGTTGAGTGTTCAGAAAAATGAAAACAACGTTTTGGTAGTTACATACAAATAGAATGCAAACACAAAAATTAGGAAAGTAATAATTAATTGACAAACTACAAGGAAGCTTTTTAATTAATTTGACAAATAAATTCTGAATCTGAAGCCACGCCAAAGAGTTATTGTTCTCTTTTTAAAATTTTATGATTTACACAACTTGACTTTTATTCCAAGGAATTGAAGTAAACAACATATGCAAGACATATTTAGAAATCAACTTATTGAACCTGAGAAAGGCATGTAAATGGAAATGCTTCAAAACTAATGAATGGCATTTGTATGACCCATATGAATAGAGCTCCAGACCATGCACAAGCTTAGTTTGTGAATCCTTAAATTGGAATGGAATGTAAGCGAAGTTAGTAACCAGGAATCTTAGGAATAAAACAAATCCAAAGTAAAAACTAAAATTTGTTAAGCCACAGTAATGCCATTTATTTGAAGACGACAGTAGTCGAAGAAAAGAATTGAGAAGAACATAATAATTATTTTTTAAAGTTTAGCGATTATTAATTATTGATAATCATTATTATTAGGAAAAACATACAATTAAAAACATATTTTTTAATAATAATAACCATTATCAATCTTCAAATCATATAGTCATATAATTGAATGCAATAGTAGTCATCTTTTTCAAAATCTCAGTCCCTGCTTTCACGCATTTGAACTTAGTAAAGGCTCTTTATTAGCACTAAAACTTCCCAACTATTGATGAAGCATAAAGACATTATTTTAAGATGAATCCACCACTCTTATTATTACCTACAGCCCTGTCACTGTTAGATGACCAACATAGCTATGACTACGCACCTTATGAGATTAATACTTTTGGAGTTGTCACAAGTACCCTTCCTTCCTTTCCCTTATATGTTTCAATTTCTAATGTTTTTTCACATTACTTTTGCAGTTCAGTATATTTCAAACAGGGCAAATCCCATTAATAGTGTTTAGGGCCATATGTCTGCTTCATTCAAAATGTGACGTTTATGACATAAAAGTAGCTAGCAACTTAAATTCAAAGGTAAGGTGGTGTGATTTTAATCTTCTAATTAGGGTGGAATTTTGTGTTATTAACAACCTTATCTCTTAGAAAAAGGGACAATTATAACGAGTCCTACTTGTTTATATTTAAATTTAATTATATCACATAGTAAATCGACTTTTCCCATTAGTCTTTTAAACTAATCTTCTTTTTAAGTAAAATATGTATAATTGTACTAAGTATAAAAAGAATAGTTCCTTGTACAAAAGTTACAACCTCCTTCATCCGTTGCCAGACTGTATTACATATAGGAGGAATCAGTGAGTAGAATGGTTATATATCCTTGGCACGCTCAAATTAATAGAGTCTACTTGCAAGCTAATTCTTCACTAATTATTTTATGTAACCCCATGATATATCATTTCTCTGATTCAATGTATGGTCCATCTTATCCAGTCATTCAAGTTCTTGCTTTCCTCTTTGAATAGCTTCTGGTTCCTATATGTCCATATTAAGTTAATTGAATACCTAAAGGCTAATTTGTAAATGTTGGTTTCACATGGTTTCCTCCTATGGAGATTAATGATCCCCATTTAGTTAATGGACATATGAGATTGCATTAATGTTATGCTAGAAGCTATAGCTTTTAGGTGACAATGCAGTTAAATGGTAGGTGCACCAAATCTTCAAGGTACTACTAGTGACACAAGCTACAATGAAGATTAATGTTTCTCACAATCTTTACTACTTATCCTTAGTCATCAACATGTTCTTAAAGGCCAACTAGAGAATAAATGAAACTTTGGAGATTCTAAAGCTATCCCACCTTAGCTTAAACTGTGGTTTATATGGGTTTACTCATCTAGAACTTATGTAATAAGATTTTTTTGTGAAGGAGTTGGTTGAATCAGGAATCCACACTAACTTGTCTTCTTAATCAAAAAGCAATATGTCACCTAGGGCATTTTCTCTGATTATTTGTAACACCCCATTACCCTAGGGTACGCACCGGGACGCCCGTAGGTCATTCCGATACATATCCTAAGATAATGGAGGGTACGTGCAATTTCTACAAACTCCACATGGCATCACATACATTTAAATAAATAAAACCAGTAACTGTAAATTGCAAGA
>JAOQML010000005.1:24499151-24525001 GCA_027568935.1 Erythroxylum urbanii
AGGTGTAGAAGAGTGGAAAAGTGGAGAAGAAATGATCAAAATTTCAAGAAGGACAAAGAGGAGAGGAGCTTCGGATGATGGAGAGAAAATTCACTTAAACCACCAAAATAAGAAGAAGACATAAGGAGAGTCGTGAGATAGAGAAAAGCAACAAATAAAAGACCAAAATTCATTTTTAAAGGGTGTATTCGTGAGTGAGGGATGAGTGACAAGTGTTGGTGACACTTGTCACCATCCTATGATTCTATTTGGACTCTTCTTTAAAAACTAATCCATTTAACTCCAATTTCTAATCCAATTTTCTCCAAATTTCAATGACATAAGTCATGAAATCTCAAAGTCATTTATAAAAATTTTCACTGCCATTTGACTCTGAATTCTACTGCTATTTGTCAATTGTCTTGCCACTTGGCATTTTTCCTAGTCCAGAAACGACCTCGAAAAATTTTCAAAAAATTTCTAAAATTCTCTAAAAATCAGAAAACCATAATGACCCTCTCCAACACAATTTTTACACACACAAAGCATATTTTTCAAGGTTCACATCTATTCACAATTATACCGGGAAATGTCATGAATGCATGTACAGTCATTTACATGTGCAAAATTCACTATTCACGTGCATATATGAATGCATGAACATAGCAAAACAATTTTAAATACTCCTAACCCGTTCCAAATTACTATTTTACCCTTCCCATAGGTGAGGGGATGTTACATGATAGACATGCCTAATGACATATGGAAGGGTTAAATGAAGACACCTAGCACCTAGTGAAGAAAGTTACAGCAAGGATAGTTTCTGCTGTCTTCTTATTGTTGCATCACTGAAATTGCTTCTATCTTCTCTCTGAATTTTGGTTTAACCCTAGCTAAAATTACTACACCAATGTCGCATCCTACTATCTTAGAGTATATACCTGAACATCCACAGGATATTCAAGTACATATCCTATGATAATGGTATGCTGGATCAAACCTAATCTCTTAAATGGCACCATAAAGAAAACACAATACTTAAAAACCTCATCTCTTCATTTCATTCATAAAGGTTTACATAGTAGACATTAAAACCAATATTTACAACCTTTATACACAAGTTCTACATGACATATGTAACCTACTTAAAAACAACTACACCAATGTTGCATCCCACTATCTTAGTCCAAAATATTCTTTTAGAAGATCTTAGAAATCTAAGTCTCCTGTCTCGTACCTTAAAAGTCACGTTGCAATATTTGATGAGTTTTGCGAATTCAATGAGCGAACCATTATTAATGATCTCATTACAGGCAAACATACAAATATTATACAACTAACCAAATTCACAACATTTTCTATCACAATAAGACATAATGAATGTCATACACATTACATAGATTCTTTTAAAACTTGAACAACCTAGTCAATCACCTTATTATGGCATATCACTTTAACATCACAACTTTAGAGAAGATTTCAAAAGTATATATTTCATAATAATAAATATACAAATGTAGATGCATATGAGACTCTAGATTTATTATTATTTATTGTGATTGAGTGCCTTTCAGATATAGATACACATATAGATACTGGCCTATTGGGCTCAGTTAGATACAGAAATCACGAAGCAAAGCTCTACGTTCAGAATTTTGAGCTTAAAACTCTTTCAGACTGGCTACTCTGATCACAACGCCTTTATCTGAACATGCACTTTATGAAATGCATCAAATAACAAAATATGTCATGAATAGCATTCACTTATTGAGTGCCTTTTAAATATCGATACACATACAAATACTAGCCCATTGGGCTCAATCAGATATAGAAATCACGGAGCAAAGCTCTAAGTTCAGAATTCTGAGCTTAAAACTCTTTCAGACTAGCTACTATGATCACAACGCCTTTATCTAAACATGCATTTTATGAAATGAATCAAATAACAAAATATGTCATGAATAGTATTCACTTATGATGCACAGACAAAACCTTATATTCATCAAACCTCAGTCTAGCATTCAACTTTTGTTAAGTATTCATAAATTAGTTGCAAACATATATCATTCAAATTTCAGATACAAATAGAACACTTCCAATAGATTCCCAAATATCAAATTCCTCGGACCTTTAAAGTCTGAAATTTATATACAGATCACAAAAAGTTCAATAATTGGAAGTTAAACAAAATCAATCAATCCTAGGAAGATCATCTAGGTTGACTCATAAATGCTCCCTTTAGCTTATTGCCTTAAAATCCTAGCAATGTCTGGAAGCGGCCGTTCGACATGTTCCTCTATAAGCAATCATATACATTTATATGTCACTCATGTGCATTTTCATAAGAATAATCAGTTATAAATACATTTATAAATGTATCATGTATCATGCATATTCAATGACAATTTCTCGGGTATGTTTCTTTATACTCTTTATAAATAATTTACAATGCCTTCAAAACATTCTTTTAATCCTTAATACCCTTTTTTTTCCACTTTAATCCTTTCATTCAACATCAATTAAATTCATTTAAGAACTAATTTCAACCTCAATACTTTATATGGAAACATCCTAGCCTTTATTAGTCCGAAAATCACTCAAAAAATAACACTCTTTGCATTTCCTCTCGGGTCATGATCATGTAAGTGCACAATTGTGATTTTCCTCCTTTTTTAGCAGAGTCACGGTTGTGCATCATCATTTTCAAAAAGGGTTGCGATCGTGCAGATGCACGATCGTGCCCTGCTGTGTTTTTCTTCCTCCTTTCTTCTGTTTATCTGAAACTCACATACATTTTAACACCAAATTCACTCCAATTTTCCATATTACTTTATCATAAACACAATATCATTCCATATTCATATACCAATTTATTTTCACGAAATTATCAAACCCTAATCAATTGTTTAAACCTCTTCAACTACATAATATTATTCATGAAACCTATCCTTTTCCATAACATGATGTCCACTTTATCAAACACTTCATTATCAAAATTCTATCATTTACAGTTGATGACCTCTTCATTTTTACTTCAGTTTCAGTTCAATAACATTAATGCACAGTTCAACAATTCATGATTGTTCATAAACCCCAAAACAGTACCTATTCCACATTTTTCCATATCATATGTTTTATATTTTTTTCCAAATTTTCTTAAGCAGATTTCATGTTAGATTTTTATGACCATTATGACCTAGACAATAAGGTATTTAGACAACACCTTCTCCTAATAAAATGTTCTACAATGTCTTAAGTGTCTAATGACATCAATTTCATGCATTTTTGGTTCAGTATCATGCAAGTTATAATAAAAAGTCTACAAATTGTTTTCATACCTTGACAGAACATAATTCTCAACTTTAAGCCACATTTCAAGACCCTTAAGAATAGATTTCAAATTTGATTTCTTCATGAAAACTGTAGCCATATGTCTCTAGTTTACTATAAATTCAAATCCATCCAATTTGGATATTCACAAAGTTATGCCCAAAATATAGATGCATGCTTGGTAAAAACACTGCATATAACATGCTCTAGCTCACTTCATTGCTAAAATCCTTCATCTTGTTAATCATATTACGAATTTGCTTCTTCCTTCACCACCCACACATACATCCACACCATTCACGTATGCATCAATCCACAAGTATGAAAACATACACCACTCATGCATGCATCCATTCTACAAACATTAAAACCTAATCTTAATATCATTTACACTACCCATAAAACTTTAAGCATCACTTACTTGCTTCAGAAAAATTTCAGTAGTTGAGAGGGGTTAGAAGAGATTTTGGTGGATGGAGAAAAGAAAAAAATAGAGAGAAACAAAACAAAATATGTACTGGAATGTTTTCTTTGCAAGGTGTAACGTGGGTAAAATGCAGAAGTTAAACGTGGGTAAAATGTAGAAGTTAACTGTTTAAGTGATGGATGACAAGAAGGAAGATGGTGTTTTCGGTGGAGACAAAACAAAGGAGCTGCAGAAACTTTCTTACCTAAAAAATGTGACTAGGTGGCTCCATTCCTCAATGAGACATGCCCTTTGGCATGTCTTGCACTTGTCATCCATTTAATTAGCCCATATGTCACTTACTAATTGCTCCATTTGTCACACATTAATTGATCCATTTGTCACTCCATAATAAGTTCATTTGTCAATTAATTTCTAATACAATTGTCACCCTTCTATTTGTCTCTTATTTCTATATTTTTCCTAGTTTAAAATACCCCAAAATTTTGATAAATTTCCAAAATACCCGAAATGCCTCCAAAAAATGAAAAAATAATGTTAATAAACCCCAATTCAATTTTCAAGACAATTAATCCATAATTCACACTTTAATCACATTACAATCACTTATACCCAAAAAAATGTCAATTAATGCATGTACAATTATTTTCATGAGTGACAACATTATTCACATGCATGTGTATGCCATATAATGCATGAAATGCACTCCTAAATTCTCAATAAACTCTCATATATAGCATCCTAGGGTTCTAATCTCAATCATGGGATAATAGGATGTTATAACCAAAACCAGACTTTGATCCTTCACAAAATAGCCAAGAAATTAGCTTAATGTTACTTTCATCTTGTTGCCAAAAACCAGCTCACTTTCACCTTAAAATTATGTTGATCTTGCTTGCTTGAAGGGATAGGTTACCTTGATATTTTGAGTTGAAATTGGCAGCTTAACAAGTAGAAATTTGATATTTATGGCATGTTTAATAGAATGAGAATGATGATTGAATTGGAATGAAATGTATATGATGTTAATGATGAACATGCTGGAATATGTTAGATGAACTTAGATGTTTTTCTACTTTGCTCTTATTGTATGACAACCATGGATTATCGGTTATTATATAGATGAATTAGATTGGAATTTGAAGTATAAAGAAGGTGAATTTACGCTAAAGAAAGATGTTAATATAGTGTTCCTAAATTAAGAAAGAACTAGGACTATATGCATGATAATGAATGATAGTTTTCTGTTTTTATTTTTGATGCATGAAAGGTAATGATTTGTGGACTGCCAATTGAATACTTTTGAGTTGGAATTGGAGATGACATTGATGAGGAATTAGAGTATAATTAAGGTCTAATTAAGGTTTAATTGGTGGAATATTAAGTAGATGTTTTGCATTTGGTATAAAGATGTCAAAATCTGGAAAAAAAAGTTGAAGAAAATGGATGGGGACTTTCAGATAACCCATCCCACGATCGTGGGAAGTCATACATGATCATGGGAATTGCATGGAAGTGAAGAAAATGTTATTTTGAGTGATTCTTGAACCAATTAAGGATAAGATACTTTACTATGATACATTTGGACTTGATTAAGGCTTAAAATGAACCAAATTTGATATTGGATAAGATGGTTGAATATTTGATAAGTTGAAGTTGTTAAATGATGTTATAACTTCAGGAAAAGATTGTTTGATATCAAAGTATCTATGTTTGGAATTTAGGAGAGTTAAAGGAACGAAAATGTTTTTATAAATATAAATGTGATTCGAAGGATATGAATAATGCAATAGGATTTAATGAATGAGAATTGGGAATTGTGTGAATACTTATAATGCTAGAAAAGGGTTAAAGAATGAATGGTTGATGAATTTAGAATAATCAAGCTTACTTGAAGATATAAACCTAATTACAAATTGTTTATTTCCAAGTTATGATGTATGATTGGTTAAGAAATGTGAATAAGGATATATACTTGGGAAAAGTTAATTGAGCATGCATTGAACATACTATATGTCTACACATGCATGATTGAATATGTATTTGATTGATCACCTTAGTAATGTGAATTATGTTTGTGTAGCATGATTTTAGATGCACAAGTCGAATGCCAACATCTAGACATTGTTGGATCATCCAGCCAATAGCTTATCTGGAGCATACTGTGAGTTAACCTAGATGTTTCCTCACTATGTTTGATTTGTTTCTGTTTCAATTTCAGTTATTAAACTATTATTGCTATTATTGTGATAATTCCAGAAATTGATTAGTCTAAGGAGTTTGATATTTGGAATTGTATTAGGAGTGTATTCTGATTGAATGTGAATATGAAAAGTGTATAGTCAACGAAAACTTCAATGCTGGACTTAGATCTGATGAATATGTGAAAATGATTGTACACAATGAATGAAAGTAAATAAAGCTTACTTGTGAAATGATGTATTTCATTACATTATTATGCATGATCAGATTAAGAAGTTGTGACCAAAGTGGCCAATCTGAAAAGAGCTTAAAGCTTAGAAATGCGTATAAAGAACTATAGGTCTAGTGATTAATGAGCCCAATATCCAAAATAGGTACAGGATAGAATGTGAAATGAGCCTAGTATCTATAAGGGATACGAGACAGTAAATAGGTGCCCAGTCACAACAAAATAAAAATGAAAGTGGAGTCACATGTGCATATATATTTGCAAATATATCTTCAAATGTACTATGTGAATGATTGTGAACAATTATTGAATTACATTGATATGATGATATGAAATGTTTATGTACATTTGATAATATGATTGACTAAGATGGATGATTGAATTATTCTGAAAAGATTATATGAAATGTGTAAAATTCATAATATATTGTTGAGATGAGGTATACTGTGAATTTGCTTTGTATTTGAGATGTTTGTGTTCTGATATGAGTGAGCACATCGATGATGATTCACTCATTGAGTTTGCAAACTCCTCAAAATTGCAACATTGATTTTCAGGTACAAGGGAGACATAGCTTATAAGGCAAACTAGTAGAAGTCTAGTTCTGTCTATTTTGGAAAACAAGAATGGCTCAAAGGTCTAGTCAGCTGATATTTGAGGATTAGAAGTTCTTGTTTATTTAGTTTCTCATTTCATGTAGAACGTTTTATAAAAGAATAGTAACCATTTAGATGTTTTAATAATATACAAAGTTGTTTAATGAAGAGTAATGCTGCAGTGTAAATTATGTTAGTTAATGAAATGGGAAAGGCTGACCCTTTCAATGTTTGTAATATGTTTAACATAATAAGTGACTGTATTGCTTTAACATACTATTTTCATAGGGTATGTTCTTGAATGTCCTCTCGATATTAGGGAAGATACTTTATGGAGGTGGGATGTTACATCTTTTTTATAAAGAAAGTAATTAATCTCATAAATTTAAGTATAGAGATACTTAAACTAATGTATGGGTGCTTATTAGAGAATAAGTTACTACATTGACCCAACTATGAGGATCTCGAATGGAATATTACTTTTGTGTCTGTGAATTTTCTCATAATGATGGTTATATAATTGATCCTTAGACTTGAGAATACCAAGGTATCTCATGTGAGAATTATTGTGCTTTGATGCTACTTATGAACTATCCTAGGATAATTCAGTAATATTTAGATGCAAAATAAATTATATAGAGATTGCTGAATAAGTCAATAAAGGATTCATCACTCTAAAGTAATTAGAGAGGATGTTCTATTGTTCTTGATTAGTAGTTATTTATAAAATTTTCTTGTTAGAGTGAATTGATATTTGAAAAAGACGTTTTCAAATATCAATTATAAATTAATTACTAATTAACAAGAACGGACGTGATTGGGTGAAAACAGTGGACAATATATCCATACTCTATCCAATTAGAACATTAGATGACGAAAGGATTAAATTATATATCATAACCAAGCATGGTTGGGTAAATTTAAACCACTCTGACATTCTTGATATTTGGGTACTCATGACATATTACTAGACGTCAATTTTGATCTATGATTATAAATTGTTTAATTAGAGAATTAAAGATAAATTAAAAGGAGTTTTAATTTATCAGGTTCTAATTACAAATTAGAATTATAATTTATAATCATTGTCAATTTATTAGGAACCT
The DNA here is from genome assembly GCA_027568935.1 of Erythroxylum urbanii. NCBI lineage: Eukaryota > Viridiplantae > Streptophyta > Magnoliopsida > Malpighiales > Erythroxylaceae > Erythroxylum > Erythroxylum urbanii. The sequence goes on from JAOQML010000005.1 coordinate 24,507,021, forward strand.
GGGTCACATATTAAAGAGCAGTTTATGAAGGAAAAATCAATTTTAATTAAGTTGAACTTAATTATAAAGTTAAAGAAACTTTAGGATTATATATGAGATACTTGATTTTATTAAAATTAAATTAATTATAATTAAGAATTTAATTTTAATACAATTTTAAAACCCTAATGATTTTTTTATAAATAGGAATAAGCATCAGGAAGCTAGTACTCTTGCTTAATTCCTCTCAAGAGTTGAGAAGTTACTTTGTGGATACCATTAGAGGTTGAACAAGTGAACAACTTGTGGTTGACATGTCGAAAAGCTTTTAAAGGATTTCAATAGGAAAAACAAGTCAGATACAATTTCTTATTTTACGATTTGTGTTTTAATTATTCAAGTTATTCAATTACTGGGATTTAATTGGAAATCATAAAAATTTTATATTTCTATTGCGCTCATTATGATTCGATCACTACTGGTTTCCAACACTATAGTCATCAATGAAGACCTCAATTGTGAAACTGAAGTACAAGTAAAATATTGAAGAAGACATCAACGTTGTAAGAACTCATTTTAAGGCACAATAATTAATTTAAGTTTCGAGTGATAAAGTATGGACATTACTTAATTTTTTTAGTTTATAGACTGAGTTATCTGAAAATATTATCACTTATAAGGGGCTAAAATAATCATTGCTAGAGACATAAGAGTCTCCTTACACCAGGTGGTCTCTGGAGCTTCCATACAGCACTTGGAGTTTGCATGATTCAACATCTTTTCCTCACTGCTTGTTCTTCATTGCTTTTCTTTTACCCATAGCCAGTTGTTTTCCCCATAACCACCATTTTAGTTCAAACTCATCATATTTTTTTAGGCTCCTGACCCTTTTTCACTTGTCTCATCTCTCCTTAGCTTCCATACAACCTATACACTTCAGGTATGCATGATTCAGCGTCTCTTGACTCGTCTTTGTTTCTTCTAATACTGGCCCCTTCAACTATCATATTTTTCTCTGTTCATCGTGTTTTCCTCAACTCTCAACCTTGTTTTTTACCTATAGGCATCTTGGTATTTCTTTGCTTACATCACAGCTCTTGGCTCTCCACTTTTCCCTTCTTTCATTACCAACTTTTTAGACATCCCACCTGCCAACCTGCTACCTTCCTCTTTGAGCTATTGTCAAGCTACTATCCTTTTCAATGATGGTTTACTTGGTGAATGACAAAGATGAGTTTCCACCTTTGCCATCCAACGTTGCTTCACCATCTGACCCTCCTCTTGGCTCCTCCCTCTCCAATCCTTTAGCAATTCTAAATGCTAACTAGTAGAGAAGCTGGAAGTAAGTCCTGGGTGAGAAACATGTCTCTAACTTATATTCTAACACTCCTAACGAGATATAAGGAAAGCTCGTAGTTTGTCCTGAAATAACTATCTTATAAGAAGGAGCTAAAAGTTGGGAAGCCACTCTTATTGATTTTTTCTTTGATTAAAGGTCTCCATTTCTAGTCATCAATTGATGGGGTTTGCGCAATTGGAAGAACAAAGGTTTGGTGGATGTTCTCTTAACTAAAGAAAATCTTATTCTATTTACATTCACTTCAACTTCACTAGCTAATAAGATACTTGAGGAAAGACCATGACACATAAGTAATCAACCCTTCTTCTTGTAAGCTTAGCGGTTAAGTTTGAACTTGGAAAATATCAAAATTCAAAGCTTCCCTCTTGGGATTGACTTTCATGGAATATCTCTTGAGTACTGGACTACAAAAGGCCTTAGTGCTTTAGCTAGCTTCATTGGAAAGCCCCTTTGTATAGATGAAAACACTGCTAATAAGAAAAGAATCAGGTATGCTTGCATATATGTTAGTGTGGAAATGTCGAAGGAGCTGCCAACCGAAGTTCCTATCATGAGGTTGGGTGATGGTAATAAGCTTTATGAAGATGCAATTTCCTATCAATGGACTCCCACTAATAAGTCAAATGGTAAGGTATAGAAAGCTACTGGTTAACTATTTAAATATGGAGTATATGATGAATTGATGACTGAAAATACTGATGAGGTATTAGCTATTATCACTCACGGTTTACATGATAATGTAACTTCAATGAATGTCGAGGATCCCATAGTCACTGATGGTTTATGTACTATTGAATTGGCCAACTCTAAACCATATTCAATCTAAGTTGACCACAATGACACAGCTAGCGTGTTTTACCACCATCCACCAACACATGAAAAAGAAAACAGGCCTTCTCCATTACTTTCTCTTGCAAATGGTACAGTTGTTTTGAAGGGTTCTCTAGAATTATTTCTTCCAATGATAACTCCTAATGTTAAGCTAAACCAATCCAGGATGAGCATCAAGATTTATCTAGCGCGTTTTGCCCTCCATTCACTAACACACACTAAAGAAAATAAGACCTCTCACTCGATTAATCAAGCCAATGGTCTAACTATTTTGAAGGTTTCTTCTAAATTGTTTTTTCCAGTGATAACTCTCTAAATTCTTACCACTAATAAGAACAAATTTGATTGCAAAACCAATTACTTATTTTACACTAAAAATCGCAAGTATACGGGTCGTTACATGTAGTATAAAGCAGATATCGTCCCACAGAGATTGTGTTTAGGCACCACTTAATTCGGGTTGTGCTTTGTTTAAGACTCAAATTTCAATAATAACTGAAAAGTAAACTAAATCAAAACAAACTAGCAACAATCAAATATTGTAATAATGAAAATTTGTTAAGAGAATTAATCAAGTTATAGGAGTAAGGATGTCAATGGGCCAGGCTGGGCAGCTCGGTCTAGTCCAGCCCAGCCTTGGTCATGGCGGGCCACGGGTTGGCCCACCGATGGGCTGACCGACCTATCCATAAATTTTTTAAAGAAAAAACCAAAACGATAACGATGCCGTTTCGGGAAAAGTGGCAGATCATGATCGGCCCGTGGCCTAGTCCGAGCATCCAACCTGCACCAAAAACGGACCTAGATTGCCATCCCTATATAAGAGAGGGGATTTTACCTATCATTAATGTTAATCTAGCCTTTGATGTGTTTATGGGGTGTTGGTTCTAGACGATCGTAGGGTTGATTACTCTCTTGAGTTATAATCATTCCTTAAATTGTAAACACTAATCGAATTATGAAACTTGCAATCTCTCAATTCACAAATTACCTATAATTCTAATTAGTTCTAAAGCTATCTAACAAATAATCAGGTCTTGCACATGATCTCTCTCTATTAAATTATCGACTAGATTGATTAAGTAGTCAATTAGATTGCCTAACTCTCGTTAATCCAATATAATCATTTTTATCCAGTTCACCCTCTTAGTTTGTTATCGAAACATGCAAATACATTAATGAATCACAGTACCCAAATCAAGTAAACACAGTTCAACTATATTAACATTAAAAATAAGCAAAATCCTGAAGGAAAAGTTAGAACATAATTAACAACTCAAAATTCATATCCATACAACCCATCTCAATCTTACACATTAAATGAATAAAAAGGTTAATGGGGAGGAAATGAAACTTAGGTTATGTGATTCAAGAGAGTAGTGGCGTCAGGAGATCATATATTCTAAGAAGCTTTGGCACCGAACCCCTCCTCTTCTTGCTCTTCTTCTTTCTCTCTTTCTTTTGGGTTTCCAAATGTAGGTTGAATGTACACACTCTTTTAGGGTTATATCATAATCCTTTTATTATCTTTACCAATTAAGGTAACCTTAATGTCTTTTCGGGGTTTGAAATGTCTAAAATGTCCCTTGAAAACTCGAATCTAAAAGTAACTCCACGTCTGTCTGTGCATAGGCCACGATTATGGCCCTTAGTGCACGATCGTGGCCTGGTTATCTAGTCTTTATCACGATCCTGGCAGATGTCCCACGATTGTGGCCGTATGCTCAAGTTTTTATCACAATTATTACACGATCGTGGCCTTATATTAGTGCTTCTGTCACGATCGTGGTAGGTCTCCCATGATCGTGGCCTTGTGTTTTAGTTGGGGTCTCCTCTGAAACTCTTTTGAATGCCTTGAAACACTAACAAATTCATCACGACACCTTATATATATATAATTGAAGCTCAAAAACATGTTGTCACCTAAAAAACACTTGAAACACAAATGATTATGAACTAACACAATTTGTAAGCTAAATACACACTAAACAATCAACTTAACCACTAAACATATATCAAATTGCCTATAAAAATACAATGCATTTTCCACTTATCAACATCCTCACACTTAAACTTTTGCTTGTCTTTAAACAAAGATCAAATACAACCAATAAGATTCTATCACTTCATTTTTACAAAGATTAAAGCATGCAATCCCTTAAACCTTGGCCAACTCATGTGTCAAGCTACTACACACAATATGACTAATTTTCATCGATGCATATAAGCCATCTCAACTTATGAAACCAACAGTCAAAGATAAGTATAAATTCAAAATGGACCTTCATTACGGATTTCACTCATTTCTCTCAATTTTTTCATATTAGTACTTTGTTCAAACTTCCTATAGGAAACCACATTATCATAGGCTTACTAATACACCAATTCTTCTCCATAATGATTACATGCTAGGATAGATTAAAAGGACTTTATTTTGGGTTGTAACACGGCTAGGGTTAAGGTGGGTTAAACAAGTTTTAGGGGTTTGTCACAAGCATTTATAAACTACTAAGTGTACAAAGGGATGACACAGATAAACTTCTAAGATATGTAAATAGATAAGATTACTTCTTTGTACTTATTAAAGCTACTACATGTTATTCCCTTTTCATTTCATTTCATTTATTTTTTTCATTTGATTTTTTAACACATCATAATAAGGAAACAATGAGCAAAAAATAACAATTATATACAATGTACTCTTCACTTGTGATTCCACACTAAAGTATCACTTAGCACTATATTAACTTATGATTGGGTAAGCTAATGGGATTTGTGGGTTTTAAAATTGGGTGATTTCAAGAAACAAAAGGTTAAAGGCTTAATAGGGCTAGCAAGGGTAAAAGGGTAGTTCATTTAAGCCAAAGGTTAAGGCAAGAAGGACTTAATCATTTCTATCTAGCATACGTCCAATAGATTTAAATCGATTTAAAGTAAGTTCTGAAGGTAATTACTTAAAGAAGCATCACAAAAATAAAGGAATGAAATAACTATAAAATGGAGTCATAAAGGCTCAATTCCTCACATAGGCCCAAATGAAAATTCATTTTGCTTCTATACATTACCTTATTGTTCAAATGTCAAGTTCTAAGTAAGCTTATGTAACCAACTACTTTCATCACTCAACATGGTTCACTCTCCACTTAAGTAGCCTAATTTGAGTTCATTCATGCATTTAATTTCATTTTAACTAGTATGATAAAATATCATGGCAACACATTCATAAAAAAGATACAAATGTTAGGGAAATGACACACCTAATACTAACAACCTAACATGCATCTTAAATGACATGCAAAAATGAAAACATAAATGCAAAGACTACCTCCCCACACTTAAACAAAACATTGTCCCCAATGTGCAAAGAGAACATCCAAAACCAACAAACAAAACCATGAAAAACAAAATACAAAACATAAAAAGAATAATAGAAGAGATTAAGGACAAGATGGGCTTTTCCTCTCACCCTTTGGTCCTCCAATAAGCTAGGATATATAATAAATTTTCAAGTAACCTCAAAACATATCATTAGGGACTTAAACAATAAGAGAATGAAGGGTGGAACAAGTTAAACCAAACTAAATATTATCAAATCAAAGAAAAACGACATTAACACAAAGACAAACAAATGAAAGACAAATATGCTAAGTTAAGGTCATTAGCTTGACCATTCCATATGAAATTGTAAAAGACTAGGTAAAAGGCAAGAAAGCACTTCCTTTTCTTACGAGAATGGCCCTCCAAAGTAAAGCTTACATCTATGCCCATTAACCTTAAAAGTTTCACCCTTTTCATATTCTGACTTTAACGCTCCATGGGGAAACACTTGATTAACCTTGAATGGGCCACTCCATCTTAACTTGAGCTTTCTGGGAAATAACTAAAGTAGTGAATTGAATAAAAGCACTAAGTCCCCACTCTTGAATTTCTCCTTCTTAATGTGGCCATCAAGTCACTTTTTAGCCCTTTTTTTTTATACAACTTGGCATTTTCATATTCATATCTTAATTCTTCTAATTCATCAAGTTGTAACAATCTTTTCTCTCCTGCTAGTTTCCAATCCACGTTCAATTTTCTAATGCCTAATAGGCTCTGTGCTCCAACTCTAATGGTAAATGGCAAGCCTTGCCATACACAAGTCGATATAGTGTTATGCTTATGGGAGTTTTGAAAACTGTCCTATAAGCCTACAATGTATCATCCAACTTTAAAGCCCAATCTTTCCTTGAAGTGCTCACTACCTTCTCCATAATCTTCTTCAACTCTCAATTCAACACCTCCACTTGCTTGCTCTTTGTGAATGGTAAGGGGTTACCTCTCTATGATGAACATTATATCTTCTCAAAAGAGCCTCAAAAGGGTTTGTTGTAAAAATGGCTCCCTCCATCACTTATGATAGCTCTAAGCACCTCAAATTGACTAAAGATCTTCTTAATGAATCATTTCACCACCTTGCCATCATTTGTTAGAGTAGCTAATGCTTCAACCCACTTGGATACATAATCAACTCTAACTAATATATAAAAGTTACCTAGGGAAGATAGGAATGGTCCCATGAAATCCAAGCCCCACACATCAAATATCTTCACCCCTATGATGTTTGAAACTAGTATCTCATCTCTCTTCGAAATGTTGCCCACTCTTGGGCACCTATCGCAACGTAATACAAAATCTCGAGCATTTTTAAACAAGTTTGGCTAATAGAATCCACATTCCAAAATGCTAGAAGTCATTTTTTTTGCTCCATATTGTCCAGCATAAACTGAACTATGACACTAAGTCAAAACTTCAGGCATTTCATCTTTAGGGACACACCTATGAATCAAACTGTCAGCACATATTTTATATCACACAGGTTCATACCAAATATAGTGAGAACACTGAAATAAGAATCGCTTCCTTTATTGACGTGAGAGATTAGGGGGAAGAATATCACTTGAGAGATAACTGGCAATATCTACAACCAAGGAAGAAAAGGATTTTCTACCATCATTAAAGCCTCGTCATGAAAACGCTCTTTAATTTCCTCTTCTTCATTTTGTTCCCATTACAGTCTCAATAGGTGGTCTGCCATAACATTTTTTGCTCCTTTCTTATCCTTAATCTTAATGTTGAATTCTTGACAAAGAAACACCCATCAAATGAACCTAGGCTTGGCATCCTTCTTTGCAAAGAGATAATGCAATGCCATTTATCTGTAAAAATAATAAATTATGAGCCCAAAAGGTAAGAAAGAAATTTTTCACATGCAAATGATTAAGAACGAAAATTTTCACATGTAAATACCACTGCAAGCAATTCCTTCTCAGTGGCGGTGTAGCTCACTTGTGCTCCTGTCAAGGTCTCTCTGGTGTAGGAAATTGCATGCAACTTCTTCTCTTTCTGCTATCCGAGTACACAGCCAATAGCATGCTCATTTGCATCACACATGATCTCGAAGGGAAGTGACCAATCTGGTAACATCAAAATAAGTGCTGTTGCAAGTGCTACCTTTAACCTGTTAAAAGCATCTGAACATTCATCATCAAATACAAAAGGCACATCTTTAACTAATAAGTTAGTTAATGGTCTAGTAATAAGAAAAAATCCTTAATGAACCGTCTGTAGAACCCTGCATGACCAAGGAATGCTCAGATGCGCTTAATGTTGGTAAGAGGTGGAAGCTTTTCAATCACTTCAGTCTTAGCTCGATCTACCTTAATCCCTCTGCATGAGATCTTATGGCCTAAAACTATTCCCTCTTGGACCATGAAATGACACTCCTCCTAATTCACGACTAAATGAGACTCCTTACATATTTGTAATACTCTATCCAAATTAAACAATCAATGATCAAAAGAGTCTCCAAAAATAGAGAAGTCATCCATAAATACCTCCATGAAGTCCTCATTCATATATACAAAGATTGCCATCATACACCTTTGGAATGTGGTTGGTGCATTGTATAAACGAAAAGGCATCCTTTTGTAAGCAAAAGTCCCATAAGGACAAGTGAAAGTGGTTTTCTCTTGGTCTTATAGGTATATGAACACCTGATTGTATCTTTAATATCCATCAAAAAAAGAAATAAAAAGTATGGCTAACCACCCTCTCAATCATTTGGTCCACAAAAGGTAATGGTCTTTCTTGGTGGATAAATTAAGCTTCCTATAGTCAATATGCACTCTCCAACCTGTGATGTTCCTAGTGAAAATTTGTTCATCTTTTTCATTCTCCATCACTGTTATGCCTCCCTTCTTAGGCACACGTTGCACCAGACTCACCCACTCACTATCTGAAATTGGGTATATAATACCTACATCTAAAAGCTTCACTGCTTCCTTCTTCACAACCTCTTGCATGTTTTGATTTTACCTTCCTTGCCTCTCCCTCATTGTCTTCCTTCCTTCTTCAAGGTTAATCCTATGCAACACCACATTTAAGCTAATCTCCTTAATATTAGAAATTTGTCACCCATGGTTCTCATCCTCTTCTTAATGGTCTCTACCACTTTCTCTTCTTACTCAACATTCAATTGGTTCAAAATAATTATAGGTAAGATGTGGTCTTTACCTAAAAATGTGTATCTCAGGTGAAAAGGTAAGGGTTTTAGTTCTAAAGTGGGAGCATCCTCTCTCTCTAACTTCTCTCTCTCCCTCCTCATATAGTTCCTCTTCACTCACACTCTCATCCCTATACACTTCAACAACTTTCTTAACTTCTTTTTCAATTTCCTTATGAACCTCCTTCACACAATTGTCTACAACATTAATCTTCATACAAGCACTTCCATCCACTGGTTTCTTCAAAGATTTAGTCATATTGAATTCAACTTGCTCAAGGCCTACCTAAAGTCAATGGACAATTACTATCTTCTTCAAAATCCAACATAACAAAATCAACAAGAATTATAAATTTATCCACTTTTTATAAAACTTATTCTACTACCCCAAATGGCTTTTTTATGGATTGATCCATAAGTTGGATAAGCATGGATGTTGTCTTGACGTTTCCTAACCCCAATTTCTTGAAAATAGAGAAAGGTATCAAGTTAATACTTGTGCCTAAATCACATAAGCATTTAGAAAATTCAAATCACCAACAACACATAGAATAGTAAAACTCCCTGGATCTTTTAGTTTTGAACGCATTATGTTTGTAATGATCGAACTATAGTTCTCCGTCAAGGTCACTATCTGATTGTCCTCCTAAGTGTGTTTATGTGTCAATATATCCTTGAGAAACTTCTCATACTTGGGCATACACTCCAATACCTCCACCAAAGATAAAAAATATGAAGTTTCTTCAACTTCTACAAAAATTTAGAGAATTGAGTATCGACTTGATGTTGTCTCACCCTCTGTAGATATGGAATCTTAGGCTTGTAGGGTAGTGGTGGTACATATGGCTTCTCTTCCACATTTTCCTTTTGTTAGCTATCTTTTTGAACAATTGGCTCCTCTAATTGCTTGCACGCCTAAATGTAATTGCTTTAAGTTGTTCCTTTGGGTTGGCCTCAGTATTGCTTGGTAAGCTTCCTACATTCCTAGAAGACGAAGTATTAGCAAGTTGACCTACCTTTATCTCCAAGTTATGGATGGATGAAGTGTGGTTCTTAGAAATCTAGTCAAACTTTGCCTCTATTCTCTTCTGACTCTCTTCTTATCTTTTTTGACCTTCCTCTTGGCTTAATAACTTTGAGCCGAATACGTCCTTTAACTTGTCTATTTTGTTCTCCAAAGATCCAATTCAATCTTGCTAAAATCTGGGAGGTCCTTATGTTCTCATTTAGCCACCTGTATTGTTAGTACTCTATGAAAATTTTGGGTGATTTTTCCACCCAAGATTGTAAGTATTAGAGTATGGATTATTACCTCGTTGTGACTGACCCAAGTAATTTACTTTTTTGTACCACTCACCCCTAGCAAGAAACATTCAACTGTTTCATGGTTTTCTTACGTATATAATTCAAATTGTAATTGTATGGTGTTAACTGTGGATGAAGAATCTCCTTACATGTTGCTTAACTGCTTAGTGAGGCCAGTAATCTGTGCTTGCAAGGCTATCACTGAATCAAGTGGAATCATTTCTTTTTTTCTCCTTGAACCCTTATCTACTTCTTTCATTTGACCACATACAACTTTTACTTGCCAACTCTTCCGAAAGATCATAAGATGCATCAATGGTTTTCATCATGCAAGACCCTTCTGCAGCTACATCTATTTTTCCCCTTATGTTCTGAGTTACAATATTGTAGAATGTCTGCAAAAGAAATTCCTTCGGAAGGTTGTGGTAGGGGCAGCTCCTTTGTAATTTCCTGAATCTCTTCCAAGCTTCGTACAATGACTCCCAATCACTTTGTTGAAAGTTTGTGATCTCTTTGATGATTCTTATTGTTTTGGTCAAGGGAAAGTACTTAGCCAGGAAAGCTTGAGCTAGCTACTCCCAAGTAGTGATTTGGCTTGCACTGAGTGAATTATACCATGCCTTTGCCTAATCCCTCAAGGTAAAAGAAAACAATCTTTACCTCACAGCATCATTAGATATCCCATTGAACCTAAAAGTATCACATATTTCTAAGAAATATGCAAGATGGGTGTTGGGATCTTTGTTGGATAGCCCATAAAACTACACACTGCTTTGAAGTATATTCAGGAGTTTCAAGATGCTAAACAAAACAATCCCTAGTAGCAATAAAAACCACAACTATACGGGTCGTTACTTATAGTAAAAAGTAGATATTGTACCACAAAGATTGTGCTTAGGCACCACTTAATTCAAGTTGTGCTTTGTTTAAGACTCAATTTTGAATAATAATTGAAAAGTAAACTAAACCAAAATAGACTAGCAATAAACGAATAATGTAATAATGGAAATTCATTAAGAGAATTAATCAAGCTATGGGAGAGGGGATTTTAACTATTGTTAATGCTAATCTAGCCTTTGATGTACTCATAATTCTAGTTAGTTCTAAAGCTCTCTAATAAACAAATCAAGTCTGGCACGAGATATCTCTTTATGAAATTACCGACTAGATTGATTAAGTTGTCAATTAGATCGCCTAACTCTTGTTAATCCAATCTAATCATTTTTATCTTGTTCACCCTCTAGTTTTGTCTTTTGTGTTGCCTAACTATTAAAATTATGTGATTAAACAACGTAATTTCGTTTATCTTTTGTTATGTTAATTTTGGATGATGTGTATTAATAGTTAAGGTTTTTGAAACACGTGGCAAGCCACGTCAGGAAACTTAACGGAAACATTAACGTCAGGCTAGAATTTAAAAAAATTGAAAGTTTGAGCATTTTATTGCTTCTTTTTGAAGTTCGGGCTAGAATTGAAAAAAAATGAAAGTTTGGGCATTTTATTGCTACCTTTTAAAGTTCGAGCTATAATAGAAAAATTGACAAAAATTTGGGCTTTTTTTAGTAATTAACCCTTTAAATTTATAAAATTATAAGGTAAGGTTGGTACCTCGATGCCGTGCTAACATAATGCAATCCACCTTAGGCCCTATTTAGGTAAGGGATTGTTAATTGTTTTTAGGGTTCTCTTATATATAGAATAAATATAAGTGAAAATGTCCTTCTTACTTATCAATTATGCTAGGATTACAACACTAAATCAGGAGTTGTTCATTAAAGGTTGATTTTTTAAGGCCTTTGACACACTGTATTGGAAGTTTCTCATTAACAGAATTTATGCTTTTGGTTGTCTAAAGTTATTTAATGATTGGATCCAGGCCTATATATGTACTAAATATTATAGTGTCATAGTTAATATAGAGACTAACATATTATTTAATAGAGCTAAAGGTATAAAGCAAGGGGATCCCTTATCCCCCTACCTATTTCTAGTGGCTATAGAACTCTTTACGAAGCTAATTACTCAAAATATTAAGGTCAATGACTCCTTTAAGTTTCATTATAAGAGTCAAAAACTCAAAATCTTCAATTTGGCATTTGTAGATCATTTTTTACTATTTTATGGGGATTAACCTATATCCCTTGAGATGTTTATGTATTATTCATCATCTTTCTATAATATGTTATTATTCAGATAAAAGCATATTTTATGTGTTAGAAAAAATGAAAAATGCATTTAGGTTAAACTTGATCCCTGATCTCCAAATTCATTATCCTCCTTTTAGATATCTTATCTTACTAATAACTACTAAAAAGCTCGTGTATGCTAAGTGCCTCCCTATGTTAGAAGCTATTAAGAATAGGGGTTGCATCCTGCGAAAATCAATTCCTCTCATTAGCAGACAGGCTTCAACTAATTTCTTCAATTCTTTCAAACCTATATATAATTAGCATTCTCAATTGATTCTTCTTAAAAGAATAGTCAAGCATGCTGAAAAAATGATTAAGAGATACTTATGGATAAGAGATGTGAACAATCCTCACAGTTCCAAAGTCAAGTAGTCTAATGTTTTTTTCCCCAAATTAAGAAGTAGGTTTTGGGTTTGTTTTTATTAGTATTATAAACCAAATGTGGATGTCTAAAAGAATCTAGAGACTATTCAATAATAAGGAGCAAATTTAGGTCAAGTAGGTGCATGCTTATTACCTCTCTAACACAATCTTTTGGTATTTAAAGGAACAGAGAACATTCATGGAATCTTAAAAAGACACTAAGATTGAGGGATTTACTTAATCTTCCTTATAAGAGATTGATTGAAAATTGTAGCACCCCACTCTCATAAGACACGTACTCAACATCCTGAGTGATATCCGAGTATGCAGCCTGCGAGGGTGGCATGCTAGAACAGTCAGTCAATCAAATTCAATACAGAAATTTCTTTTTCTTTTAAAACAATGCACGCATATTGTGAAAAATTAAAAAATAAATCGGGCCCACTTTTTTTCATAAACATTTTCAAACACAATGTCACAACCATTACATCACGAAATCATTTACATACACATTGCAAAGTACTTGTGAATACATATTTTGATACAAAACTAAGGAAATACTAACGTAGACGTGAACTGATCTCGACTTCTATCTCTTACTTGGGTGCAGTGTCTATACTACCGTTAGCCTAACGGGGTAACTCTTCGGAGCCTAAAAAAATATTGCAATTTTAGGTAAGTTTTGCCAACTCAATGAGTGACTATCCTAGATGGCTCACTCGATCACATAACACGTACAATTCATATAATCATATAATTCACATCATTTCATTGATAATTATATATCATCGCATATCACTTGATCATTCCTTTCACATTCCACATTCAACACATATCACATTCAGAAATCAGTCAATTATTTAAAATATAACTATCATATGCATATGCAGTGCTCATGAGACTCACTTTCTTTTATTATTTGTTGTGACCGAGTGCCTAAACTGTCTCGTATCCATTGTGAATACTGGGCTCATTGATAACTATCCCATATCCGTTGGAGATACCAACCTTATTTTACATAGTGAGCCTTTGGCTGTTATACACTTTCTGAGCTTTAAGCTCTTTTTCGCAATCTGAGCTTTAAGCTTTTTTACACATTTGCGGTGGCTACTCCGGTCACAACTTTCTTTATGTTTCATACATTCATGTAATGGAATGCATCAATCATATATGATCAATCGGTCACTTTCACATATCATCAGACCTTAGTCCGGCATTCAACATTTAAGTTGATAATCACTTTTTCATTCATATGCATATTCGCATTCAGATCAAATTTATCATCGGACCTTAGTCTGGCATTCAACATAATTGTTAAGCAATATTTATTGCGTCACATTCACATACAAGTAATGCTTCAATATCACATTCATGCATCAAGTCTTGGACCTTCATTGTCCGGCATCAACATAAGCAAATCACATTCATATCAATCATATTCACATTGCATAATAATCATAACCGTAGTCATTCAATGTTGAAACTGAAATTAGAACAAACAATGAAATGAGATCATCTAGGTTGACTCACAGTATGCTTCAGATTAGCATTTGCTTCCAATATCTGGAAACATCTGGATTCAGACATTTTATCCTACACATCAATATTATGCAATACACATGTTGCACACACATTAATATTTTCATAATCTTAAGTATTCATTTATGCACAAATGTGTATATGAAATATGTACAATGCATGATCAATGACATTCCTAGGTATATTTTCAAATTCCTAGGTAAACTGAAATAGTATTATGTGCTCATCTTCAAGTCAGATTCTGGAATTCTAGAGACAGAATTAAAAATCAATTTCTTAACACAAAATGTATCCCTATGTCTCTATTTCATTCCAAATCAATAATCACTCCATTCGGATAACTATAGAAAAAGTTATGATAAAAATACCGGAGCATGTTTAAGCTATGCAAGAAAATTGACCGCGGCGAAGCCAGGAGTTGCCTACGGTGAACTTTTCCCGAGAGGAATCCTCGTAAAATATTGCATGTTGGCCATGGTGAACCAAGGAGTTGGCTGTGGTAAACTTTTTTCGAGAGAAATCCTGCAAGTTGGCCTCGACAAACCAAAGACTTGGCCGCGGCAAACTTTCACAGAAAGTAGTAAACATAACTCATTTTCTAGCTTTTCCAACTATATTTTTCAGGTCCGTCTTGTATGATCATTATGACCTAGAAAATGAGGTTTCTTGGCAATATAGTCTTCTAAAAAAATGTTTATATATGTCTTATGTTTCTAAATAACTAAATTCCATACAAATTGGCTCAGTAAACTGCAAGTTATTCACAATTTACTACTTTCTGTTCAGAAACAGACACATAATCTGAAACTCAACTTCAAGACAAATTTTAAAACTCTTAAAGACAGAATTCAAACTTGATTTCTTCATGAAAATTGTAGTAATTCGTATGTATTGTAATATAAATTAACAATCATCCTATTTGGATATCCATAGATCAAGATATGTCCAAATTTCAGAGGTATGTTTAGTAGAAACACTACATCTAACATATTTCCAGCACTCCTCGTCATCTATTTCATCCTAATTCATCTCTTTTGCTTAGCATATCATTTCTAACTTATATCCACATCATTTCCTCTTCATTTATACCCCAATTATAGTTCAATATCATTTATACACAATTCAAAATCCATGCTTGATCATACAAGTCAAAAACAAAACATATCATATACACATTCATCATAATGACCTTTCTATCTCAAAAATTATCTCAACAACAACTTATCAATTATCAACAAATGATCACTCTTCCAACCCCCATTTTTATGATTGTGCTAGATCTAACCCATCATCAACACAAAACAAGGCAAAAACTCATTCATTCATTTATCATAGTTTCATACACTTTCATACATTATTTACACTAACCCATGATATTTAAAGCATAACTTACTTGGTTTAGCTTCAAATCTTCAAAACTTTCACTTAGCTGTAGCTCTCCATACAACCCACGTATATCGTCATCCTTCAAGGTGTTAGGGTTGGGTCTTTTGTGAGAAATGAAAGAGAGAGCAAGATGAAAGTACCAAGTGAAGGATGAGAGGGTTAAGTTCAACGTGTAAGAAGGTTGGAGAAGCAAAAATCATGAAGAAAAGAGAAGAAGAGGAAAGTCACGAAGAAGAAGATAGGAATTAATAAGTGAAAAACAATGAAAAGTTTGTCTTTCATTAATGCAATTCGTGTGGGCTTATATGGTGAGTGGTAGTGACTACCACTTGTCACCTTCCCATGGTCCAACTTGGACCATTATGATAACTAGTCTATTTAACTCCAATTTTTACTCCAATTGTCTCCAATTTTCAATGACATAAGTCATTAAATCCCAAAGTCATTTAAAAAAATTTCCACTATCATTTGACATTTATTTCTACTGTCATTCATCAATTGTTCTGCCACTTGGCATTTTTCCTAGTCCAAAAATACCCTTAATTCCAGAAAATTCTTAAAATTTCCCAAAAATTCTAAATCAACAAATACACTCTCCAAAAATTATAAATCAATACATATATTCTCCCCATCGATTTTCAACACAATTAATTCACAATTCTCATATAATCACATTTATAATCAATTATACCCAGAATTCGTCAGTGAATGCATGTACAAATATTTTCATACGTGCAAAAATTCAAATTCACATGTGTGTATGCTAACATTATGCATGAGCATAAAAATGTATTTTTCTTAGTCTCTCCTTGATCTCACCTGTATCGTATTTTAGGGTTCTAACCCTTAATATGGGAACGGGATGCTACAATTCTCTCCCATTAATAAATTTCGTTCTCGAAATTCTTATCTGATTGATTAAGAGGCAGGGGTATGTGTCCTCATATGCTCCTCCGTTTCCTATTTAAATTCATCTCTCAAGTAGTTTCTTCCAAATGACCATGGTTGATAAACTCGCTAGGTCTTTCAGTCACCTATTTAGTCATTCACTATCTTAACTAGTTTTCTCAATATATCTCAGATTACTCATAACTTTACTTCAAATATCGATAACACATATGTTAGATCGTAACAATATTTCCTAAACATAACCATGTAATACTGTGTGAATCTGAAACATCTTTTATTGATAATACTAACTCATAAGTTAATGGTCCTATCCTCAATAACTTCATATAGAACAATACAATTCGAGCTTAGTTCACTCTTTTTCTTCATCTGAGCACACCTTTTTCTCAATCTAAGCACACCTTTGCAAGGTGATACTCTCGAAGACATCTCATCTTTCGCTTAATAATTCACCTCTCCTTAGTTTTAATACATTTAACGTGTATGTCTATCTCACTATATTCCATATGTTTGGTGTTGATCCGCCTAACTTATTCATCTTTCTTGAATCACTTAATTTCTAACACAGATAAATTTCACTTATCAGTAACATCTCCAATCAATTCTGGCCTTCAACTATATTAGGCCTTATTCATCCAAATTTAAAGGTGGACGACTCTTTTTGTCGTATAACGTCGCATACGGTTTTCTAATATTATCACTGTGATAATGATTGTTATGCTTACAGTCAATTAAAACTATACATTGACCTCATGTTTCTATTAACTCCACAGTATAAGCTTTAAGCATATCTCCAACAGTTAAGACTGTTGGCAACTCATATTCGCAGTCACTTGCTTCTATAACCTTAGCTGTTAAGTACTATTTTGGCGTATTCCTACTAGGATGTATAGCCTAGGTTGTTCTTAGTGCTTTCTCTAATAATCTCTTTGCTCAATCATCATTATCGGGTACACATACCTCTTATTTCAATCACAAGTATCGTTTTCTAATTCAAACTCGAAATTCATATTCTTTTTCAATTCCTCAATAAGATTTACAATTCTGGATCCTCTTTTTTTTGATACAATGTAAAAATGTATTGATCAAAAATTGTTATGTACATGGTCTATTGGGGCATACCCTAATCATACAAAATCAGAGATTTTCCTGTTTATAAATACAGGAATTCTAATAGCTTACTTACAAAAGTAATCAGTTCAAAAAGTAGGAGATGGTCTTTTTGCAAAATAACCAAGTGTGGTTATTTAGCAAGATGACCGAATCCCGTGTGGTGATCCCTTCTCTCCATGTGTATCCCAGAAACAGGTAGGATGGAGAAGCAAAACCTAAGATTCAAAAAGTTATCAAATTTGCCGGGTACAATCGGTAGAGAATTTTATAAACCAGCACCTTGATTTTAGCGACTACATCATTAATGGTAACAGTGACTAAGTAAAAAATGGTAGCATTTTTGGTTTTCCAAATAACATAAACAGTACTCATAAAAGCTATTCGGACAACTTTACACAATAGTCTTGCTCCATTATAGTTTTTCTTAATCCATTTCACTGCACTATGCAAGGTGGACATAAGTCTG
>JAOQML010000005.1:24543737-24555815 GCA_027568935.1 Erythroxylum urbanii
AACAAAAATTTCTGTCCTTGTCCTCTGAAGACGGAACAAAAATGAGTGAGGACAGCAAGCAAACAGGACGAAGGACAAAACTTTTGCGTCTTTGTCCACCGTCCTCACCCCTGAAGACACTAACCAAACGCAGGGAAAATGTGGATAAAAGTAAATGAGTTGAAGAGGCATAAAAATCTTTTTCAGCTTCCTCATTGGTTTACTAACACCTCAAAGGTCCCTACCACTACTTCCTTTCATTTGCTTCTCTTGCATTTCATATATTAAACTTAAAGACGACATTTGGGTAGTTGTGTCTGAATTGAGCTATTTGAAAATGCCATCCATGTTAATGGCTGCCTGTGCTACTACTACTATTAGTTCTATCATTGTCCTTAGGCCAACGACACTTCTTGGCCAAAGAAGCACTAATGCCAAATCTTTGAGAGATTTTGTCTCCATGGAGAATATCAAATACATTATGGTAAGTTACTCTCTCAAGTTTAGTTGATCGATTTGATTGCAAAATGAGCTTATATATTTTCAATTGAATGGAGCAGGGAAATGAATTGTGGTATGGACCAGACAGAGTCAAGTATTTGGGACCCTAGTTTACTCAGACCCCTTTTTACCTCACCGGTGAATTACCAGGTAGTTATGGATGCCACACTGTTGGCTTATCAGCTGACCCCGAGGCCTTTGCCAGAAACAGAGCTCTTGAGGTAACCCTTTTTTGCTCCACATTCTTAATTCTACTGTTTCAACTGAATTTCCCAAAAAAGAAAATCTATATGTTGCAAGATGAGAAGAAAATAATTTTCTTATGCTTGTATATATGACTTGTTTACACCAACACTTAATTAAGATCAACATCTACACAATCTAACGATGCTTCAATAGAACACAACCCTCAAACATACAATTTGCAGGTGATCCACGAAAGATGGGCAATGCTTGGAGCATTAGGTTGCATAACCCTAGAAGTTCTCAAAAAATGGGTTAAAGTGGATTTCAAAGAACCAGTGTGGTTCAAGGTAGAAGCTCAAATCTTCTCAGAAGGAGGATTGGACTACTTGGGCAACCCCAACCTCGTATATGCTCAAAGCATCCTAGCAGTTATTGGTTTCCAAGTTGTCCTGATGGGCCTCGTTAAAGGGTTTTGCATCAACGGCCTTCCTAGAGTCGAAGAGGGCCTCTACCTTGGTGGCCAATACTTCGACCCTCTTGGCCTCGTCGATGATTCGGTTACATTCGCCGAGCTTAAGGTGAAAGAGATCAAGAATGGGAGGCTAGCAATGTTCTCCATGTTTGGTTTCTTTGTCCAATATATTGTCACAGGAAAAGGTACTTTGGAGAATTTGTTGGACCACCTTGATAACCCTGTTGCCAATAATGCTCAGGTCTATGCTACCAATTTTGTGTCAGGGTCCTAACATAACATTTATACTTACTTTGCTTGGATTTGAGTGGAAACACTTTTTACATCATCATTGATTATGTACTTGTTGGACAGGATCGTAACATTTATGCTTACTTTGCTTGGATTTAAGTGGAAATGCTTTTTACATCATCATTGATTCTATACTTGTTGGACTTGAAGCAGAAATTATCTCATTAAGATGTAATGTAAAACTCCTAATTTACGAAACAAGAGGCAAACTATTTAATAAACAAACTTCTTATGCAACACAAATTTAAGCCCAATTTAAACAATCAAGTACGCTTGGTGAAATTTAATTTAGATCATGTTCCCCCATAGAAATTAAATGAAAGCTTGGCCATAATAGTTATTTAGTTGCTACTTTGGTTGAATTATTGAACAATTAGATATTTAACAGTAAAATTACTAATAAATCATACATAATACTTGTATAATGGATCTTTAGATGAAATTAAAACAAATAATCATAAAATCAAGAGATAATCAAATTTTAAGTGCTCAACTTTTTTAGATTCTTCAATCTAGTACCCAAGCTTGTAAACTTTTCAATTGAGAGACCAACTTTTTAAAACTTTAACAGTTCAATTCAAAAAATTAGTTTCATTAGTAATTTAATGATTTGACTAACATAATTTTTATTATTTACAATATGCAATTGTTCACTACTTCAATCTAACCATGACCACTATTGTTTTAAGTGTACATCTACATGTCATGTACAGTAAAGATTTCATTAATCAAATTAGCAAATTAATAACAAAACTAACATTTTGAACTAAACTATTAAGGTTTTAAAAAGTTGGTTACTCAATTGAAAAAAGTTTAAAGGCTTGAGCACTGGATTAAAAACTCAAAAGATTGAGCACTTTAGGATATGTTATCTCTCAAATAAATGGGAATAAAAGAAACACTTAATATTCAAATAAACATTATATTACAAATATCAAACAAGGATGATCCTACAATATTCTTCCATAACTTCAAAACTCCTCTTGTTGGAACAAAAAACCTTAGCTACTAATGATATGAAATATACTAAATCAAATTTTAATTTAATTATAAAAGTTAGTGTATAGGAGATGTCTTTAGTTATAAGTAGGGACATGTATTTTATAACAGTGAAAAGCTGTTTTTAAATTTGGCAATAAAATCCTTTTTCAAATAAAATAAAAATTTCTTGAATTTCAAAACTTTGATGTCTCTATTAAATTTTGTTTCTAGGTCTAAGTACTCACTTAGAGAAAAAAGGAATGAGTTTGGGTAAGTTGGGAGCAATTTATAACTAATTTGCTTGATCTATGGAGTATATGATATTATACATAGCAGTGTTGGAGAGTTTAGAGATGTGTTGAGTGTATTCTTTGGAACATGCTCGTGTTGACAAGAAGGCCATATTGATGGTACATGGTCATGTATTAGCTTAGGAAAGCATCACACGTTTATTTGAAGAACACAAACATCAATATAGTTCTCCAAAAAGCAGCATGCATCAATTGAAAGAAACAACCATCAACACGTTGATATTAATGCTCATATATCTCCTAGAATTTTAGTTTTAAATTTTAAAAGTTAAGATTAAGTGACAAAAGGAGGAGGAGGCTCGAGAAACATAAATAAAATCATTGGAATGACACAAAACATAATAAAAACCAAGGAAACCCCTTTAAAGCAGATTTTCATCTATTTAAAGTGAAGTTTTTGGAGATTTTAGGGGATTCAATCATATCATCCTTGATTTTTAATTTTTCTTTAGTTTTGATGTTTTTTTTAATGAGTATAAGCTACATTCTCTTTGGTATCTAGATTAGATGAACCTTAGAATGGACCTTGTAGTGATTTTATTTGATTTTAATTAATTCTTTAGTTTCATAGAGATTTAATTATATGTTCTTATTTATTCTCGAATTGATACTGCTAGCATGTCAATTCATGTATGATTTTAAGCAACTGAGATTGAGAAATCCAACATATAAATAATTATCACATAATTGAAAGGAGTTGTATACAAACATAGAAGTAGGTCAACATAAATCTTTTGCATTAGGGTTAAAGCTAATTGTAAAATTCATAAGCAATATGATTCTACTAGTTTAATTAGAAAGATATTTTAATTAATCAACCTAGAATTAGGTGTCAATAGTCTTAAAAAAGACAATAGCATAATTGAGGAATTTTCACGATCTAATGAACTTTAGATTAAATTGATTAGAGAAATTATGATTGCATGAAAAGTCCTAGAGGGGATTCAAATTCCAGGTATCGTTGCTTTGTTGTTTGACTTTCATCTTTTATCATTCTATTTTATTTAATTGTGTTGAATTGCCCTTAGTTTATATTCTTTTATTTTAAATTTTATTCATCAATATCACCTTGATTGTCGATTTGATAATAAGAGAAGAGTTATTACTATACTTATACTTTTTGTGGGATCGACTAGACTCGCTAATACTAACTATAGCTAAACCATGCACTTATAATTGAAACATAAATTCATCATCATCACTTATATTGTTAGGTGCTTAACATTCATGATTAGATTATTCGCCAACACAAATGTCACATCTCATCACTTGTGTCGATTGAGATACCAAAATCATACTATCGATCTTCTTGATTAAAGCATAGAATTTTTCCTACCCAATTTTTTATTTAACCTCGAATTCTCCCATTGGTAATTATTTATAATAAGATCTTGTAATTCCTTATAAGTTTTAAAGTTAGCAGTTCCAGTCAAAGATTATTGATCAACTACTTGGATGAAATACTCATCCCATTATAAAATATTTGTCCAAAATCAATTCCATAATATAGGCACTTTCTCAATAGCTCCATCCATCTATCTCTCATCTCATACAATGTCTCATCTTCTAATTGTTAAAAGGAGAAGATATTGTTCTTAAGTATTGTTGTTTGTGCTGGAGGAAAATACCTAGCTAAAAACTTCTCATTAAGCTTGTTTCAATTGGTAATGGATCTATGAGGTAAACATTTGAACCATGACCTAACTATGTCGCTCAGTGTGAAATGGAATAACGTCAACTGAATTGCCCCCTTAGGAACTCCATTAATGTGTCAAAAATCTCCAAAAAGTTAGCAATGTGTTTAATTGGATCCTCATTAGGCAAGCCATCAAATTGTAAAAGCTGCCAAATTATTTAAATCATATTATGCTTAATCTCAAATTATTGGCCTCCACTCTTAGCCTAATAATGTTAAATTTTGTCTCCATAAAGAGCAGTCCACCATAATCCCCTATCATATGATGTTCTCCTCATCCTACCATTATATCTAATAGTTGGAACTTCAAAACTTCTAGATTTTTCTCCCTTAAACTCTAAAGTAACATCCCTTTAATTTTTAGATTTGGTTCAAATAGTACTATAAAACTACTTCTTGTTATAAATCAAAGTACCTAAATCCTAAAATTCATAAGATCAAGAAAGAAAGTTCTAAAATAAATAAATATAAAAAGAAAGAAAATGACTAGGTTAATAAAAATAAAGCATTCATAATATTCTGGTCTTTAAAAATGACATCAAAGACTTGATTGTGTACTTTTAAAGTAAGAAAAAAATGTGATTATGTAACTGTACTACCATTTTTATAGTATAATCTATGTGAATAAGAGTATAAATCCTATAGGAATACAATTACCAACTTTCTATTATCTAATCTAATAATAAGAATGATTGATTTTAAGATATTATTAACAAAACTAACCTAAAGTACGAAACTGAAGCAATGAAACAAGATTGACGTAACCAATAGATAAATAAAATCCATACGTGAATTCCCCTAGAACCTTCCTAAGCCTAGGTTCATCTGATTCAACAATTAATCCTAGTTTCTTGGACTGATACAAATTCTAAAATCATAACAATGTTCTTTCTCAAGATATATAGCATCTACCCTTGAGTTGATTGAATGAAATCTCTTTCTAATATAAACCTATAAGAAAGCATTCACTCATTTTATGGATTCTTATGATAGATTAGCTCTAAACTAAAAGATTTATGTAGTTCTATCTTTATGATTCCATGTAACTCTTATTTTTCATGTCACAATATATTAATAAATATGGTTTCTCACTCCTTATGTATGAAATCTAAAATTGAATGAAAACACTATCATATTTCAATTCAACATAATATGTAATCATGAATAATTTCCAATAACACCTAGGTCTTTCATTAAATTAATAATTAATCCAACTAATAAGTTTTAGGGTTCATCTTATCTAAATATGACCCAATTTAATTCATACAAAAAGAAAGAAAACCAACAATACTCAAGAAATAAAAAAAAAGATAAAAGAAATCATTATCATGGATTCTTGAAATGTTTAAGTTCTTAGTTGAATCTTAATGGAACCCCCTTTCTGCCTTTAAAGTTTTTTTGTTCTTATGTCAAAATGTGCTAGTTTAGGCTCTAATGATTTATCTCTTCTTGTCCTCCCACTTAATTCCCTAAAAGCTTCCTTTTATTCTCATAAAATCCTAAAAGTTTTGAAGTATCTCACTTAGCATGGGTCTAATTTGGACACGTATTAGTTTTGTTTTACTCAGCTACCCTATAAACACATCTTCCTTTTATAAGCAAACGTAACCAACACAAGTGCAACATGTGTTTATGTTTGGTTCATATGACATTCCACCTTTTTTAAATAAAAATTACTATCAGCATGAGTTCCTAACACGAATCTATATAGGTCCTATATTGCTTGACATCATATACAGGTTGGACAGGTTGTTATGTTTTGAGCCATGTTTCAACTCCTTCCTCTAGAATCATCCTAAAACTTGCTCTAACTTGACTTTATTTTGCTTGAACTCATTCCTTCATCATTGGAGAGCTAAATAAAGTTTGAAAACAAAATATAAGCCATTTTGAGTAGCTAATTGTATAAATATAATCTAAAAATTAACCCAATTTGCATTTATCACAGTTTTGTTATTATTATAAGTCTACATATTAAAGTCTAATAGAGAGAACTTAATAACAAAACAAATGAAGTCCATAATATAGAAGAAGGTTAAAATGAAATTGTACATAATTAAGCTTGTTAAAAGCAAGCTCTTAAGTTCAAACAATCTAAATGTTTATTATATTTTCGATCCCAATTTTAGAAAAAAGCCCAATCTAGAAAAGTTTAAACAAACTTAAAAAGCTTAATTCATTTTTAATGTAGAGCTTGTCTTTTTCTTTCATTTCAGTTACAATTCTAAAGCCCAAAATCCATGTTAAATCTAAAATCAAAATTCAATGTGAAAAAAGACTTAGATAATTGAAGATTAGAGTTAGAAATTATATGCTTATAGATAAAGGGTGATGAATGTCCACACTTATGATGCCACAAGTAGGGCATGGATTTGACACAAGAGAAGGCGATTATATAGGAAAATTTATTGGAGGGAATCGACCATCCATACAAAATGTCCTTAGTTTGGCCTTGGAAAAATGTTTACCTTGTGGTAAGATCATTCACATAAAAAGAAGAATGTAATAATTCTACGGGTGTGTTATTAAATTGATAGAATTGAAAAGTACAAATAAGATTCCTTCTTATATTGGAACATAAAAAACATTGTATAATGTAATAATTGGGAAGTTTACAAAAGTCAAAATAAATTACAATCACAAATTATAATAAAACATTAAAAATTAATGATTTCCTTTAACTACAAGTAGCATTTGTAATTTCATTCCTCAACTTGTAAATAATAATCCTTCTCATTCTTATAGAAAACATTAAAATATTTTCCTTTGAAATTTTATTAGAATTAGATATAATATTTGAAAATTACTTATATGAAGAGTTGCTAATTCTTTAATTATTGTAACTTTGCATCATTTGACTTTATAAGTAAGGTTACCAACATGTCCCGTGCCTGCTTTAGTGTTTTATGTTCTTAATGCATACTAACAAACCATTCTTGATAGTGATAAATATGACATACGTAACCTTACTAGCTTTAATCTTTTGTTTGTTTCACTATTTGATATCGACTGGTGGCGTGGTGTTGTCTTTGCCTTTAATGCCTTAATAAGTTTCTTCCAACAGGATTGTATATGCAGGTGGTCCATATGTCGTAATTATTTTTTCAATTTTGATAATATTCATTGAACTTGTGATATATGTCATGACAATTTTAGAGTGCTTAACACTATTAAAAAGTCTAATATTAAACTAAATAATTTCATAGTCCCAAAATGTTGTCTAATAGTCTCCGTGCACTATGAGATAATTTTTTTAACTGACAATTCATTATTTTGTCTATCATTTAGGCAATATTGGTTAACGTTTTGTTTTGGGTACTGAATGCCATTTCGTATGTTTGGGTATATAAAGAAATGTCCAAGATGTAAAAGTCCTTGACCATATCTTTAAATGTGGAGAATAAAAAACTGAAAATGAAGATACAATTAGAAAACTTATCTAAGACCTTGGAATGTTTGGTCTTTAAGAAGTTACAGACTCAATAACTCAAGAAAATAAGTTTTATTGAAGAAATAGGAAATCGAGGTCAGATTTATTTTTAAAAAAATGCTTAGCTATGCTAGCTATTGGTGATAGACAAAAGATCAGTAAATGATTATTTTAGTAGTAGATAGTTATAGTCATTTGTATCATTCTAATTTACTATTTAGTTATTGAGAAACTAAGTTAGAAGTAGTGTGTTATGGGTTGATTGTGAAATACAAAGAGTTATGAACAAATTGACTGGTTAAACCAAACGGGATGTGCAATGGAATAATTTTTGTTATATTTTGTATGGAAAAATTGAATAATAGATGGTAATGAATGTCACGAAATTTATATGTATTCCAAAAACTATAAATAAGCAACACAAGTATGTCATGTTCAAGTTGACAATAACAAAATGAAATGACAATCACAAAACTAAATAATATTTCCTTTAAACTTATAGACTCAACAATATGATTTAACAAGTTTATATATGTTTCTAGTATACAATCCTATATATTATACAAAATCTTTACCTACTACATCTTTTCTTTTTGCCTCCCTTTTTGCATTTAGTGAATTAGATTTGGGAGGATCACTTCTAATTAAATTTGTTAACAAAAGATACAAATTCTATATATCCTTTTAATGATGTGAAAAAGGGATAAATAATGATTATTTTGATATTTAACAAATTAATGATGCATGAATTAAAAGGGATCATATATTACATATTGCTTTAACATAGGAGGAGTTAATTCAATATCATTTAAAATTTTCAATACCGATAAAATATTTTGTCGTTATAAAAATGAAGAGATTTTTAAAGCAAGTGAGGTTCATGATTTTGATGATAACAAAATATGTTACTATTAATACTTCTATCTTTGGTTATATTAGTTATTTAAAATTTTAAATGTTTAAGGAAAATATTAGTATCAAATTTAACAAAAGGGAAAAGTGAACGAAGAACCAAATAAGCAAATTGAATTACCAAAGATAATTCGTTTGAGGTTCAATGAAATATAAGTGAAGAACTAAAAATAAGAAGGAACTAAGAACCTCGAGATGTAACAAATCATTATAATCTTTCTTATAATATTATATTGGTCATTTCAGTTAATTAGGAGCTCAATCACTAACATATAATTTATATTCCATAAATTATTTCACAATTATAAAAATTTGTTTCAAACTTTTTAAAAAATCTTTTGATCTTCGAACAAACTTTGTAAAACTTTTGAAATGTTTTGAATAAATTTTTGTTAGGTTAAAAGATTGGGTTCTATCTTTGAAAAGACTTAAGAGATAAATTTTTTAATTTGATTTCTATAAGGGTTCAACTAGCTAAGGGTTTGGATAAACTAGGTAAAAAGAAGTCTTAAAAAGAAACATATTAAGAGGTTTGTAACTAGCTAGCCAAAGGGTTAAGGCAAGCTAACCAACGGTGGGGGTTCTAGAAGTCACTGATAGGGAACTTTATGTCGTGATAATTGATTCTCCAACTAACCACAATCCAACTAGTTGATGGTTAGTTGATCATGCATAGAAACTAACCATTATAAGAACTAGTTTATGTGTCTAAAAATTAAGTTGGATTTGAGTATAAATAGACCATAATTGAGTTGTGAAAATAACTTTTAAAATATTAGTGAGCTTTCTAAGAGACTTGAGTAGTTAGAGAGTATATATAAGTACATTCCATAAGATATGTGAAGCCCAATTTCATTAGTGTGAGTAAGAAAGAGAGTTTTTAAGTTGTATATCTTTTTTTAATTGTTGTGATTGGAGAAATTATTGGGATAGATATTGTGAGCATTCTTTCTAATTGTTAACAAGATTTGCAAAGGATTAGCTTGAATTTGTGGCACAAATTGTTTGTAAGTATTTTTGTTCCCTCATGGCAAAAATGATATTATATAAAGGGTTTCTTTTCACCCATCAATTTTATGTCTCTTTCTTTACTTCCTTTTATTATAATCTTACTTACTTTTTAATTGTTTATATGAATTGCAATAATAATATATCAAAATATGCATTTATTCATTAGTTCAATAAGGAAAAAATATGTGTCATCATCGAATGTTTTGCTCTAATATGTCACTAGGAAATGAACAGTAGAGATATGCATATTATATAGGCATAAACCTAACTCTATCACACATCACCACTACATGCACACTCCCATTTTAGCATCAAACATTTAAACAATCTCAAAACCAAATAACAATATCGTCAAAGCCCAAAAACTTATCTTAATCAATAGAATTTGTAGAAGAATGCATACAAACTCCCCAATCACATTGCTTAATATGCAATGAGTAGGCAATTACATGAACTCTCTATCTGTTAACACACTCACCTTAGTAACCCACACAATAACCACTTGATAACACTAGATGATAGTTGATGGTGAAAAGGATATGGAAAAGAAAAATTAAATCTATGGTTTTTTTATGTGACTTGTTTTCTAATACTAAGTGGTATAAGGCTGGAGTCACTACAAGAAAAACGTCATTTAGCGATGGAAATTATCGACGGAAAATATAAACATTAGGTTGGTAAGTCAGGTTAGCGATGGAATTTTCTGATGGACAAAGGCATCGTAGAATCAGCTGTAGGTAATTTTTTTCGATGAACAACAGAATGTTCCTAGACACTATTTACCAACGATTGTTTGTGTGGACACTATTTACCAACGGATATTATTTTTCCGTCAGCAGATTTATTAACGGTATCTTCTAATCCATCGATAAGTTTGTTACAACATTACTAATGGTTATTTATGTTTCGTCGGTGAGTGTATTGATGGTTATTCTACGGTAAATGCTGACGGTAAGTTTGGCAACGGAATTGATTATTCCATTGGTGATTACAGACGGTTGGTCATGTTCTATCGATAAATGAATGATTTGTGCATAATAATTTGATTTATTTATACATTTAATTTGTTTAAACAGAAAGTTGATTGATGATATAAAGTTAAAATTACCTTAATTGATAATTAAAACATTAAATTGTACATAATAAGTATTTGTAGCTCAAATGAAATGACTACAAGTACATTATTGATTTGGTGAGTGAGGATGGTTTGATTGGTGCGATAAGGTGTTACTCCTCCACTTCAACTCATCTACCTTATTATGGAGCTGAGCTATGTACTCCATCAGTGTCTGCACTGTGCTCTGAAGCTCTTGGACTTCATTGGTTATGGACTGCTTAATAGATACTGTTGTACTGGACGTGGAGGATTGCGAATAACATATGTTTGCAAATGAACCTAAGCCGAATATCTTTCCACAACAGTCCCTACCACCCACTATATGAAGATATGTTTGAGTCTCATCAACATCTTCAGACTTCTAAGACTGTTGTTGAATGCTTTTTTGTATTTGATCCTATCAGAAGGCAATGTTTTTATTAGTAAGTGATAATTATTAAACATTAATATTAAACCATAAATTTCATATACATTTAGTTTCTATATTGGTTATTGACGAAAGTTACACCGTCATGCTTCTTAGTGTGAGCTCAAAAAGAGTTGACTGGGTGTAGGCCTCATGCCCATAGACTTTTCCTGCTAAGAATAAAATGTTATAAGTGAACTAGAATTTATAAAAGTTTCGGCAGAGTTTCCTCTATTTTTATGATATTTACCTCCTATTGAACAAAGAAAACAAGTCAACAACATAGTCATATATGGCACCAGACACTTATAACATTATCATTCTCCATAATGCATATATTATCATTCCAAAATTCACTCATCAAAATCTATTGAAATACAGGAAAGTAAAGAAATCAGAATATAAATGTAAAGAGTAGATACTTACAAGTCTCTCTGCATGCTCGTGGTGGGTAATAGATCTTCCCATATGTACGGGAAGACTCTCTCCCCCTGGTCCTCCATGTCAGTTAGTAGAATTATGCTCTAAAATGGACATTGCCTCAAGTGATGTCCAATACTGCTGCCAATGACTTCATATTTGTTCATAAATATAAGGCAGTCGTACACCATCCTTGTATATAGCACTAACAAAGTCTCATTAACGTGTACATGCTCGTCTCTCTCATACTTTATAAATGACCGTGTCAAACTCAGAATCCCAAAACAATTCTTTCTGAAACAAAAGGAAAAATATTCGATAAATACTTATAATGTGCAACATCCCACCACCACAAGATACATACC
>JAOQML010000005.1:24567863-24591950 GCA_027568935.1 Erythroxylum urbanii
TGTTAACTTTAGAAAAATTGCATATTGGTCCTTCTTCTTCCTTTACTTCCCATATTGGCCTACAATCTTATCAATTAATGTCATTTCGTTTTATATTAATTTTTTAATGTATTAAATTTCATGCAATTTGGTTAATTATTCTGGGAGTTATACCTAAAACTCTACTGACTGTTCGAAAGTAGAGACAACAACCATAACTCAACTTCAAGCCATAATTCAAAAATCTTAAAGGCACAATAAAATTTCTCATGAAAATTTTGGAATTATCCAATTTTGAGGATACAGACCATGATATGGACAAATTATAGAGGTATGTTAATGCTGAAACGAACAAATTTTCCATTTATCCAAATCTTCTACATTAAGTACCATTATGTCTCTTACTATACTTAGATGTACTTAATTCATTTGTTATGTTCACTTTTTAGTACACCTTAGAAATGCTATAATACGTCTAGGGTATATATTGGGGCATTGCAATTAAAGATGAAATGACTATTTGTACTAATTGCATCAGTAATATTACGCATTTACAATCCATTGAATACATCAAACTTCCTACTATAGATGTATAAGGAATATTCTGTATGTATTCTTTCTCTTTCTTACTAAATGGAGATTGTTTAATGCAAAGTTTAAAGTGAGTAGCAAGAGGTTTACTTACCACTTTAGCTTATATTCATACAAAACCGTTGAAGTACTTCCATTGTACCTCTCTTGAGAGGAATTTCTCTTAACTTTTCTATTGTAGATAATTTGCATGCTAATAATTTGTCTTACTAGTCATTGTTCCTTCATTATAAAAGACTTACTAACTCTTTTCTCTACCTATCAATTCTAGAAATGTTATGAACAATAATTAACATTTCATCAATATAGAGCAATAAAATGATGAATTTATTTTTACAAAATTTTCAAACAAATTCTGAACGATCAGAAGTAGTCCTATTTATCCTTGCTAGATTGTAACTAAATCAAACTTCTTGTACTATTGATTAGAGCTTACTAAAATAATGCAAGCTTTTCTTCAACTTTCAAACATAGTTTGCCTTACCTTTCACCACAAAACCCTATAATTGCTCTATTTAATTCTCGTCATCCAAATCACTATGTAAAAAAAGAAAATTTCATATATAACTATTAAATCTCCAAATTAAGATTAAATGCTAACCTAAGAATAACTACGATATAAGATATCTTAACAACAGCTAAGAAATCTCTTCAAACTCAACTCTCTTTTTATGTCTAAAGCCATTGATAACTAACCTAGATTTATATCATAAATGAGAAGAATTCTTTTCATTTTTCACCTTATGAACCCATTGGTTTTACAAAGTGTTTATGGCTTTAGGTAAGCTAACCAACTTAAAAGTATGGTTATCTTATAAAGATTTCATTTCACTAACCAGCTTAAAAGTATGATTATCTTGTAAAGATTTCATTTCATCTTTCATAGTTACAACCCACATATCCTTATAATCACTCTCTATAGCCTCTTCGTAGTTCTTAAGTTCAACCCTCTTAGTGAGGAGTATATATTCATTATATAAACAACAAATCGATAAAATTATTTTTCTATTAGGCTTATTAAGTGGAACTATAGGTTTATTAATAACCTAAGGAAAAAAACATATACCTCGTTAATAGTACCATCATTAACACCTTCAACTTGATCATTGTAAATATCATTATGCAAATTGTTATGATTACCAAACTCAGCTATATTAGGCATATTTGTCTCCAGAGTTAGGTCAAAATTAACTAAAGAATCATAATATTAAGACTTTGACTTCTATTACTTGTCAATATCGTTAATTGTTTGATCCTCTATGAAAATATCTTCGCAGCTTTTAAAAAGCTTCTTTTCAACTGGATTATATAACTTGTAAGCAAACTCATTATAGCTATAACCATACCATACTTAAACTTCTTGACATCAAATTTGGACCAATTATCTTTTGGCACATGTAAAAATTCCTTACAACCAAAAACACACAAATAGTTTTAAGAAACTTCTTTA
Source organism: Erythroxylum urbanii (assembly GCA_027568935.1). NCBI lineage: Eukaryota > Viridiplantae > Streptophyta > Magnoliopsida > Malpighiales > Erythroxylaceae > Erythroxylum > Erythroxylum urbanii. The sequence continues at coordinate 24,569,884 of JAOQML010000005.1, forward strand.
CCAAACCATACACGATCAGGAATGTCACCCTGTAAAGAAATAGCAAGAAAAAGTTAATAACATGTGAAATAGTATATACAGCCTCACCCCAAAAAGATTTACGTAACTTTGGTTTTGAAAGCAAACATTTAACAATCTCTACTAAAGTCCTTTACATCTTCTCTACCAGACCATTCAACTAAAGAGTCTTGTAAGGGGACTTCTAATGTTTAGTATCCTATTATCTGCAATACTCATCAAAAGGTCCATATTACTCATTACTATTCTCAAATTAAATTCATTTCGACTTCTTTCTAGATTCTTTTTCAGTAGGATAATAAATAGATAATATTTTGACTTTAAAAATATAAACTTAAAGTTTCCTTGAATAATTATTAATAGATATCACATTTTAGAGTAGTGCTCTAAAGGCAATCACCTTTAGCACTTCTATACAAACTTTATTTTGATTAATAAAGCTAAAGGCAATTTTTATTAATTTTATGATGATTTATATATGATTTGATGTCAATCTTAAATCAAATTAATAAAGTCCATGGTACAAAACATAGCATGAAGGAAATCATGATGAGATCATGATAATGAGATTCCTATCATGTGCGATTATGTTAGTATCTAAATAATCCTTAGTCATAAGATTAATAAGACAGGACATTATTAATCCAGATAGATTAGCACATGTTATACTCCTTAATTTGATCAAGCAGTGGATCTCACAAACTGTAAGCATAAGATGTTTAGAGTTAACATGTGGATGCTTACTAAGAGTAGTAAGTACATCGAATGACCCGCTATGAGATTATCATATGAATGAACTATCAAATTTCCATGATTAAATCTTATCATAGCAATGGTGCAAATATCCTTAGACTTAAGGTACTCAAGGATATCTTGGATGCTAATCCAGTACTTCGACATCATTCTTTGTTACCTCGTGACGAGGTCGCTCTTAGTGTGGTGATTGGGTACAGCTATTGGTATTCGAAGGTAATTGGGTACCTAATAAAGGATTCACCATTCCTAATAGAAAGAGATGATACCCATGATCTCTTATCCGGGTCATTATCTAGGAGTCTCTGGCCAGAACAGTTATATGTCATGAAGAGAGTCTTCAGTGACATATAGAGTAATGAGATCCTAGGACAAGAATTAACATCACTTGGACTAGATTTGATATAGTCAGTCTAATGGGAATTGACACGTAGCCCATACTTCGAACCAAGTAGTGTATAGTATGGTGAAAGAATGAATTACACAGTAATTATCTATGGAAAGGTTTGTAAGTTAGAGAATTAACTATCAAAGAGTTCGTGTGTTAATCCAGTTATATTTCAATAAATTTCCATCATAAAGCCTTTCATGATTTACTTGAATTAAGATTTAGTTCAAGTAGTATGAAACCATCCATGATTTTCTAGAATTAAAAGTTAATTCAAGTGCCTAAAATAATCAGGAACATAAGGGTCACATGTAAAAAAGATCATATATAAAAACATAGTGTGTATGACTGGTTTTAAGTAGGCCATGGTCCTGAAGGCAATGCTAATTTTTTTAAGTAGGCCAGCCACAATCGTTACCGAAGGCATGACTTAGGTACATGAGTAATTTCTTCACTTATGCACACAAGAGTCTAAGTAGCTCTTACACATTCAAGTGAGAGGATAAGGGCTTTATAAGAGTTCTAGAGTGAGAGAGAAGTGTCTTGAGTATTGTTCATGCAATTTATGCAATTGTGGTATGAATCAAAGTGCAAGCAACAAAAGTCTTGATCTTTCTTTTCATTTTGAGCATCTATTTGAACTCATCTAGTTTGGTGGTCAAATCACCCTTACACATTATTTTTTCTTCATCTTTGTGCGTTCTTAGGTGATAAATGAAGGTTTTGGTGTTGCAACAATCCAAACAAGGAGAAGAATCAAGAAAGGAGGAGAAATCAAAAGGTAAAAGGTTTTAAATTCCAAGTTCTTTTATATGTCTATACATGTATGCGTGATTCTAGCTTTTTCAAGTTATGATGGTGTCGGAATTTAGATTCTAACACTTCCAATGCATTCTAACGCATGTGTTCATAGCAAACCCAATAGTGGTATTAGAGCAAGTTTATGCATGTAATAGATGATGTATTGAATATGTACAAAGTGTTTGCTAAGTTGTGAGTAACATGTATGTTGATTTGGAATAATTAATGTAAATGGTAGAAAAATTGTTTTCTGATTTTCTTTTATAGGAAATGTTTGTAAAGTGTTATGTTATGTTTCTGTCAAAGAAAATTGGAATTGAATTTTAATTACTATTTTATTTCGAATTAATATCCAATTTATTTATATGTTGGTTTCAGGGAATTTCTGAAAAACTGAATGCATGTACTAATTTTGAAATTTTCTTAATAATTCTATAAGATTGTTTTTTCTAATTTTCTTTCACAAAAACGTTTATAAGGTGTTATGTTATGTTTAGGTCAAAGGAAAATGCAATATAATGTCATTTTCTATTTTATTACGAATTTAGTATCAGCCTCATGCATGTATGAAGTTCTGAGAAATTTTGGAAATCTAATGAACATGCATGCTTGTAAATTTCATATTAACTTTTATTAAAATTGTTTTTATAAATTTTATGCATGCACATGAAAGATGAGATATTTCCACGTGTATGAGATGCATGACACTTGTTGTTAAAGTGATTATCTTATGCATGCATGATGTGAAGTATGACTAGTGTTAGAAGTAATATAACAAGTGTCATAGACTTGTGATGTGCTGGCTAATTCCTATTTATTGATAAATAATTCCTAAGAATTATTCTCTGGAACTTTTTATTAGGCACATTTAGAATGTTTATAAGACTTTGGAATTTTTCCCAGAATTAATTAAATTTGATTCAATTAATATAATAAGTCAAAGTCAACATTGGTATGTTTTTGAAAGCTAATGGAGTTAACTTAATTAAAGACTTATGGGGTATGTATTTCGGTTATAAAACCTTAATAAAAATTTTTCGAGATAAGAAATGTATTATTTTGATTGTAGTAGCATGCTTAGTGCATGTGCTTGAAATTAGGGTTCCAAAAATTTTTCGAACATCGAATCGATCTTTTTAGTGTCTACTAGGTTAACTTATTTATCTTGATGATTTTGGTCGTCAAGATAATTTTGGCTAGTGCGGAAATTGTTTAAATAAATTTGAGATGGCATAAGGACATTATAGATGACTAATTGATGTACCGTAATTTTGGAAACCCTAGGACTTAATTTAGAATTAATCCAAGTAGAGCATAACATTTTCAGTGCGACTAGACAAGGACATATATACTAGAATTAAAGTGTTTAATTTGGACATCAAAATAATTGAATTTTAGGTTTCCTAATTAAATCACATCCATAATTTGAATTAGACGAGACTAACTCTAGTACTCGATTTAGTTCAAGAGTTGAATCAAATCACGAACTTTAGATGTATAGTCAAGTCACAACCTAAATTAAACCTCTTTTGTGTGAAACATGCATTAGATACATTTTAAGGGTGTTTATGGACATAAGTTCAATTTAATTGAGTTATCCATAATCTTAATATATATATGTAATATATATACAATATCATCCAAGTATTGATAAGACCAAATAACAAATCCCTCAACTAAAATATTAGAACTTACGACTTCTAATGATATGGAAAGAACCAGAGTTCTTTTCGAGTTGAGTTGTTAGGCAGACGTAAGCTCGCTCTACACGAATATGTTCAAACAATAGAAATTAGATTTCCAGATTAATGGGTTGGTCCTAAATGAAAAACGTTGATTTGTTGAGCAAACCCAATGAGTGTGCTAAATCACCAATTGCTGGCACAAGTCGATAGTTGCATAACTGAATGCAATTGGTATGAATAATACCTACTGATTGACCTAAGGTGGCTTATTGGGCAAACCTACGGTCATTCTTAGTGAGATTAGATATAGACCCATTAAGAAAACTACAAGTTTACTCAAATTCGTAGTGAGGGCTATGGATTTGAATAAGAATAGTGGGAACCATAATGTATGTGATTAAAGTACTTATCAATATGCATTAGTGTACAATTAAACACATTCTCTCGTTTTTCTAGTTTATTGAATCACCAAGATGTCTTCATCTAGTGTGAAACTACACTCTTTATTGGACTCAAACAAACTCACGAGACCTAACTTCTTAGATTGGCTATAAAATTTAAGAGTTGTTCTCAAATATGAAAAACTAGGATATGTCCTAGATGAACCACTTCCCGATCCCCCAGTTGCCAATGCGTCTGATGAGGCTCAAAGAGCTTACAAGAAGTTACGAGATGATAGTGAGCTGGCTAACTATATAATGCTTGCCTCTATGTCACCATAACTGCAAAAGTAGCATAAGGCTACGGATGTTTTGTAATGGATCATGAATTAAGTATAAACTTAATTTTGACTAGTTTAACTAATAGTTACTCATAGTTCGTGCTTAACTATTGGATGAACCAAATATCCTCAACGATATCTAAGCTAATTTATCTGCGTAAAACAGTTGAGCAAACTGTTAAGAAAGGCAGTAAGGCTGTGATGCTGGTGGACTCTACTTCTGGTTCTTGCAAGAAGAACTAAAAGAAGAAGAAGAAGTCCAAGAAGCTAGTGGGAGGTGTAGCCAAAAAGAAGGCAAAGGAGACAACATCAAAAGGAATATGCTTTTATTGCAACAAGGAAGGACATTAGAAGAGGAACTGTAAAGCTTATTTAGGGCCTTTAAAACAGAAGAAGGCATTAGATGCCCCACTGTCTACTTCAACTATGCTATTTGTCATTGAGGTTAATACTTTTTTTGATCATAACATTTAGGTATTAGATACCAGATGTGGCTTACATATATGTGCTGATATGTAGGGTCTCAAGGATAGTAGACCACTCAAGAAAGGAGATGGACCTAGGTGTGGGAAATGGAGCAAGAGTTTCTGCATTAGCCGTAGGAACATATGTTTTGTATCTTTTTAGTGGACTAGAGCTAATAATGGAAAATTGCTTTTATGTACCCGTTGTGACAAATAACGTTGTATATGTTTCATGTCTTAATAAAGTGGCATTTCATTTAACTTTTTCAAGCAATGGTTGTTCAATTAAGTTGAATGAAATGTTGTATGGTACTGCTACATTGTGGAATGGTATTTACATATTAGATATGTGTAATCCAATTTTAAATATCAATGACAATAAAAGAAAAAACTTAGATAAATTAAAATCATCTTACTTATGGCATTGTTGACTTGGTCACATAAGTGAGAAATTCATGATTAAGATATACAAGAGTGGTAACTTAGGGTCATTTGATTATGAATCATATGACAGACGTGAATCTTACTTATTAGGCAAGATGACTAAATTACCTTTTAAAGGAAACTGTGAATGAATGCATGGATTATTGGACCTAATACATTCTGATGTATGTGGTCCGATGTCCATTTATGCCAGAGGTGGTTTTATGTATTTCATTACATTTATTGATGATTATTCATGATAAGGGTATGTGTATCTAATGAGATACAAGTCTGAAGCTTTTGAAATGTTCAAACAATTCAGACATGAAGTAGAGAAATAGCTCGGTAGAAGTATGAAGACACTTTAATCAGATTAAAGTAGTGAATACTTAAACGAGGGGTTTCTAACTTATCTCAGAGACACTGGGATAGTATCCCAGTGGACTCTGCCTTACACACTGCAACATAATGGTGTGGCTAAAAGGAGAAACTAAACCTTGTTGGACATGGTAAGGTTAATGATGGGCCTAGCGAATCTACCGAAATCCTTTTGGAGTTATACACTCGAGATTGCTATTTATGTGCCAAACAGAGCCCCTTCAAAGGGAGTTGAAATTACTCCATATAAGATATGGACTAACGAAAATCCTTATCTTTCATATATGAAAGTTTGAGGTTGTCTGGCTTATATGAAATGGGTTTAATTAGACAAGCTTAATGCGAAATCTAATAAATGTCTGTTTATAAGATATCCTAAAGAAACAATTGGATATCAGTTCTATATTGCTTTAACGCAAAAGAATATTGTCTCAAAGCATACTGTCTTTTTAGAGAAATAATTTGTTCTGAAAGAAGACAGTGGAAGCAGAGTTAAACTTGATGAAGTTCATGATGCTCAAATAGATGCAGATCAATTTCTTGAACTCGAAATTGTTGTTAACAGAGATGAGACAAAAGTTAAACCTTCTGACACCCAGAATGTTTATAGGTCAAGTAGGATACGCAATGTTCTAGAGAGATATGGATTTCTTATAAGTGAACAAAATAATGTATTGCTCATAGAGGACGATGAGCCTACAACCTATGAACAGGCTCTAAAGAGTTCAGAATCTGAAAATGACATAGAGGACGATGAGGCTACAACTTACGAAGAGGCTCTTCCATTTCTCAAATTATAAACTCTTCAGAGCCTCTTCATAGGTTGTAGGCCTCCATGAAGTCTGAAATGGATTCCATGTTAGAAAACCAAGTATTGACTTTGGTTGGCCAGCCCAAAGGGCTAAAACTCACAGGGTGCAAATGCATTTTCAAGAAGAAAATTGACATGGATGGTAATGTGATTACCTATAAAGCAATGCTAGTCGCTAAAGGTTATTATCAACGACAAGGAGTTGACTATAACGAGACATTTAGCCCTATAGCCATGTTTAAATCCATTAGAATACTCCTAGCCATTGCTACTCATTATGACTATGAAATATGGCAAATGGATATGAAGACGACATTCCTATATGGAAACCTGATTGAGGATGCGTGTATGATACAACCTAAGGGCTTCGTATCCAAAGATGGCAAAAGGGTATGCAAGTTTCAGAAATCTATTTAAGGATTGAAGCAAGCATTTAGGATTTGGAACATCCGATTTGATGAGACAATCAAAAAGTTTGGTTTCTCACAAAATCCTAATGAACCTCGTGTGTACAAGAAGGTTAGTGGGAGTGCTATCGTATTCCTTGTGTTATATGTAGAAGACATATTACTAATAGAAAATGATGTCTCAAGTTTGCAATCAGTCAAAATTTGTTTGTCCCAAAATTTTTCAATAAAAGACTTTAGAAAAGCAACTTATATATTAGGAATAATGATCTATAGATATAGATCAAGGAAGTTGCTAGGTCTTTCACAGTCGACATACATAGTTAAAGTGCTAAAGAGGTTTATCATGGAGCAATCCAAAAGAGGTTTTCTTCTTATTACTCATGGGATAAAACTTTCAAAATCTATGTGTCCCAAGACGCAAGGTGAGAGGACTCGCATGAGTATGATCCCATATGCTTTGGCAGTAGGATCGATCATGTATGCTATGTTATATAGAAGACCCGATATAGCGTATACTCTAAGTATTACGAGCAAATATCAATTGGATCCTAGTAACTGTCACTGGGTGGCTGTCAAGAATATCCTAAAGTACTTGAGAAGGACTAAGGATATATTCTTGACATATGGAAAAGGGGATCTCATTGAGAGCAGACAAACAAATTTCAGTTTTCAATCTGACCAAGATGACTCCAAATCCCAATCAAGTTATGTTTTCACACTGAATGGTGGAGCAGTCAGTTGGAAGAGTTCCAAATAAGAGACGGTTGCATATTTGACAACGGAGTCAAAGTACATTGTAACAGCAAAAGCGAAAAAAGAAGCTATTTAGATCAAGAAGTTTGTCATGGAACTTGGAGTAGTTCCTAGCATAGTAGACCTAATATTGTTATACTATGACAACAATGGGGCTGTTGCGTAAGCCAAGGAACCAAGGTCTCATCAGAGGTCCAAGCGCGTACTCGGGAGATATCACCTAATCAGGGAGATAATTGATAGAGGTGATGTAAAGATAGAGAGAGTGCCCACAGACCAGAACATCGCTGATCCTTTGACTAAGCCACTTCCTCAGACAAAATTTGATTCTTGTGTACTCAGTATTAGATACAAAGGCGATTGGCTTTAGTGCAAGTGGGAGATTATTAGAGTAGTGCTCTAAAGGCAATCACCTTTAGCACTTTTGTATAAACTTTATTTTGATTAATAAAGTGAAAGGAGTTTTTCATTAATTTGATATTCATTTATATATGAATTGATATTGATCTTAAATCGAATTAATGAAGTCTATGATACAAAACATAGCATGAAGGGAATCATGATGAGATCATGATAATGAGATTCTTATCATGTGCAATTATGTTATTATCTAAATAGTCCCCAGTCATAGGATTAATAAGACGGGACATTATTAATCCAGACAGACTAGCACATATTATACTCCTTGATTTAATCAAGCAGTGGATCTTATAAACTATAAGCATGAGATGTTTAGAGTTAATATGTGGATGCTTACTAAGAGAAGTAAGTACATCGAATGACCTGTTATAAGATTATCATATAGATGATTTATCGAATGTCAATGATTAGTCTCATCATAGTAATAGTGCAAATATCCTTGGACTTGAGATACTCGAGGATATCTTGGATACTAATCCTATGCATTGACATAATTCCTTGTTACTTCAAGATGAGGTCGCTCTTAGGTTGGTGATTGGGTACAATTATTAGTATTTGAAGGTAATTAGGTAGCCAATAAAAGATTCACCACTCTTAATAAAAGGAGATGATGCCTACAGCCTCTTGTTGGGGTCATTATTCTGGAGTCTGGCTAGAGCAATTATATCTTATGAAGAGAGTCTTCAATGACACATAAGAGTAATGAGAAGAACTAACATCACTTGGATTAGATGTGATGTAGTCAGTCTAGTGAGAGTTGACACATAGCCCATACTTCGAACCAAATGGGGTATAGTATGGTGAAAGGATGAATTGCACGGTAATTATCTATGGAAAGGTTCATAAGTTGGATAATTAACTACCGAAGAGTTCTTGTGGTATTCCACTTATATTCCAGTAAATTGGCATCATAAAACCATTCATGATTTAATTAAATTGAGAGTTAATTCAAGTGCTTAAAATAACCAAGAACCTAAGGGTCACACGCATAAAAGATTGGATGAAAAACAAGTATGTATGGCCTATTTTAAGCAGGCCATAATCGTGACTCATAAGGCCACGATCATGACAGAGGGCACGAATAGGTATATAAGTGAGTTCTTCACTTATGTATATGAGCTTCTTTCACTTCTTACACACTTAAGTGATAGTGAAAGGGTTTTAGAAGAGTTCTAGAGAGAGTGAGAAGAGTTCTTGAGTTATCTTCATGCAATTTATGCAATTGTTGTATAAATCAACATGCATGTAAGATAAACTTGAACTATCACCCATTTTGAACATCTACTTGAATTCATCAAGTTTGGTGTTCTAAAACCCTTACATATTGTTTCATCTTCCTTTTTGTGCATTCTTAGGTGATCAAGGAAGGTTTTGATATTTGCAACAACCCAAACAAGGAGAAGAAACAAGAAAGGAGGAGAAACAAAAAGTAAAAATGTTTTTATATTTCATGTTATTTACATATCCTTGCATGCATGTATGATCTTGTGATTTTCGGGTTGTTATGGTGTCGAAATCTTGATTCTAACACTTCTGTTGCATCTGCATGCATATGATGCATGCTACCATGGCTAACCCAACAATAGAAACAGTATAGTCTCCATTCATTATAAAAAAGGCAACCTCTTCACTTCCCATAAAAAGGTCAAGGAGGCAATCTTCAAACATTTCAAGGAATTCATAGCCACAAGCCAGAGATTACTTCTAATATACAGGAGATTAAGTAATACTACTCTTATTAAGTTAGTGAGGCATAAGGGTACTTCCTAAAAGAGAAGTTTAATATAGAAGTTGTAGAAGCAGCCGTGTGGATTCTTAATATAGATAAATCCCTTAGTCTTGATAGATGGAATGTAAAATTCTTTTAGAAATCATGGCATATAGTAAGGAAGTAAATCATTAAGGAAATGTTAGAGCTACTGCCTAAGGGATGTATTTTGAAGGAAATAAATAAAACCAATAAAGTATTTCATTCTATATCATGGAGCTTTATTATGGATACATTATTTGCCTATCATTCCATGATCACTTTATAAACTAGTTAAAATGTGCATTATCACTGCTTCCTTTAGATTATTGGTCAATGGGGAAACTACCCTCAACTTTCAAAGGGGTATAGTTTTAGATAAGGGGAGCCTCTATCCCCTTATCGTTTCGCTTTGTGTATAAATGTTTTGTCTAGGATTCTCACCAAGAAAATCAATGAGGATAACCTCTTTTAATACCACCACAAATGCAAAAAAGATGTCCATTACCTTTGCAGATGACATGTTGCTTCTATGTAAAGCTAAAAAAGACTTAATTTATGTAACATCTCATTATCTCATTATTAGGGTTAGAACCCTAGGATACTATATATGAGAGTTTATTGAGAATTGAGAAGTGCATTTCATGCATTATATGACTTACACATGCACGTGAATAATGTTATCACTCTTGAAAATAATTGTACATACATTCATTGACAGTTTCCAGGTACAGGTGATTTGAATGTGATTAAAGTGTGAATTATGGATTAATTGTCTTGAAAATTAAAATGGTGTGTATTAGAATTATTTTCGCATTTTTGGAGACATTTAAGATATTTTGGAAATTTATCAAAAATTTGGGGTATTTTTAGACTATGAAAAATATAGAAATAAGAGACAAATAGACTTATTGACAAATGGACTAATTATAGAGTGACAAATGGATTAATTAATGTGTAACAATTGAACAAATTAATGTGTGACATGTGGACCAATAGCTAAGTGACATTTGGTAGCTTCACATGATGACAAATGATATACATGCATTAGAGACATGTGGCAAAGCTAAGTTAAGCCACCTAAGTTACGTTTTTTTTTTGTTAGACAAGGAAGATTTTTGCAGCTCTTTTCTTTGGTTTCACCGAAATCATCTAAACCTTTCGTCTTTCTTTGCCATCACCGAAACACTATCTTTGCTCATTTTTGTGTATTGGCTTTTGGTTAATTCATGAACGTGACACCTTGCAAAGAAACCACTTCAGACCATATGTTGTCTCTCTATTTTTGTTCATCCACCAAAATCTCTTCTAACCTCTCTCAACTGCTGGAATTTTTCTGAATCAAGTAAGTGAAGCTTTAAGTTGTATGAGTAGTGTAATTGACATTTTGATGATGTTTTAATGTTTGTAAAATGGATGCATGCATGAGTGGTGTATGTTTTCATGCTTGTGGATTGATGCATGCGTGAATGGTGTGGATGCATGTGTGGATGGTGAAGGAAGAAGCAAATTCGTGATATGATTAATAAGGTGTAGGAGTGTGATGATTGGAGTTAAATGAAGAGTAGGGAAAATACAGAAATTGAAATATGTAAAAGTATAAATTAGGTTTTATTTTGGTTTGTTATTATTCATGAAATTGTGAATTATAACTAGAGAATTCTGGACTGAAAATTTAGGTTTTACTGAACCATCAACTTTAGATGATAAAGAAATGATAGAACTTTGGCAATGAATTGTGCTGGAGTACATTATATGCAGTGTTTTTCTGAACATACATCTGTATTTTGGACATAACTTGATCTGTGAATATCCAAATTGGATGGATTTTGATTTGGAGTAAACTATGGCTACATTTTTCATGAAGGAATCGAATTTGAAATCTGTCCTTAAGAGTCTTGAAATTTGGCTTGAAGTTTAGAATTGTGTTCTGTCAAGGCATGAGAATAGTATGGAGTATTTTGATTATAAATTGCACGATACTGAACCAAAATGTATGAATTTGATGTCATTAGAAACGTAAGACATAAAAGAACATTTGATTAAAAGAAAGTGTTGCCTAAAAACTTTTGTTTTTAGGTAAAAAATGGCAAGAAACAAGGAAGAAAACATATAAGGGAACGATCGTGCATCTGCACGATTGTGACTCTGCTGAAAAATGATGGAAGTCGCTATCATGCATCTGGACAATTGTAACTCTGCAAAGAAGAAAGATGACCTGAGAGGTTTTATCAAAAGGTTATTTTTTGAGTGATTTTCAGACTAATAAAGGCTAAGATGTTTCCATATGAAGTATTATGGATTAAATGGGTTCTTAAATGAATTTAATTGATGTTGAATGAAAGGATTGAAGTGAAAAAAAAGTATTAAGGATTAAAAAAATGTTTTGAAGGTGTTGTAAATTGTTTATGAAGAATATTAAAGAACATAACCGAGAAATTGTCAATGAACATGCATGATACATGATACATTCATAAATGTATTTATGACTGATTATTCTTATGAAAGTGCACATGAGTGACATATAAATGAATATGATTGCATATAGAGGAGCACGTTGAGCGACCACTTTCAGATATTGTCGGGACTTCAAGGCAATAAGCTAAAGGGAGCATTTGTGAGTCAACCTTGATGATCTTCCTAGGATTGATTGATTGATTCTGTTTAACTTCCAATTATTGAACTGTTTATGATCTGTATGTAAATTCCAAACTTTAAAGGTCCGAAAAGTTTGATATTCGGGAATTTATTTGAATGATATCTGTTTACAACTGATTTCTGAATACTCAACGAAAGTTGAATGTCGAACTGAGGTCAAATAAAAATAAGATTCTGTCTGTGCATCATAAGTGGATGCTATTAATGGCATATTTTGTTATTTGATGCATTTCATAAAATGCATGTTCAGATAAAGGTGTTATGATCAGAGTAGCCAGTCTGAAAGAGCTATAAGCTCATAATTATGCACGTAGAGCTTTGCTCCTTGATTTCTGTATCTGACTGAGCCTAATGGGCCAGTATCTACATCTGTATCTGAAAGGCACTCAGTCACAACAAATAATAACAAATATGGAGTCTCATATAGATCTGCATTTATATATTTATGATTATGAAATATATGCTTGTGAAATCTTTTCTAAAGTTGTGATGTTAAGGTGATATGCTATGATAATGTGATTGATTCGGTTGTTCAAGTTCTTAAAGAATGTATGTGATGTGTATGACATTCATTTTTTCTTATTGTGTTAGAAAACATTGTGAAATTGGTTGGTTGTATGATATTTATGTGTTTGCCTAGAGTGAGATCATTAATGATGGTTCGCTCATTGAGTTTGCAAAACTCAACCAAATTACAACGTTGATATTTTCAAGTACGAGATAGGAGGCCTAGATTTCTAATATCTTCTAGAAGAACGTTTTGGACTAGACATGGTTCAAAGGTCTGTCAGCTGGCAATCGAGGAGTTGTATTTGTTTTTAAGTAATTTACATATGTCATATAGAACTTGTGTATAAAGGTTGTAAATATTAGTTTTAATGTCTACTATGTAAACTTTTATGAATGAATGCAATGAAGAGATGAGGTTTTTAAGTATTGTGTTTTCTTTATGATGCCATTTAAGAGATTAGGTTTGATCCAACATACCATTGTTATAGGATATGTAGTTGAATATCCTCTGGATGTTCGGGTATGTACTCTATGGTAGTGGGATGCGACAATTTAGGTGCTAATAGATGCCATGAACAACTTTAGCATAATCTTAGGCCTTGAAACCAATAGGAATAAGAGCCTTATATACATCTCAGGGCCTAAAATTAGGAGTAACTAGCTACTCTCACTAATTTAAAACTACAAAAACTTCGTCCTAATTATCTTGGGTTCCCAGTTACTTTCACCATACTTATTATGAGAGATTGCTTACCTCTATTAGGTGTCTTAAAAAGAATACTGTGGTGTTGCCAACAAATACATTTTTTCCTTGTATCTAGGCTCTAGTTGATAACATCTACCCTGCATAATATACATTTGCACTAGCCAACTCACCTGACCCTAATGAATAATCAAGGCTCTGGAAAAATCAATGAAGAATTTCCTATAGACTAAAGACCTTAACAATTATCTATATTCCAAGGTATCTTATTAAGATGTGTGCAAACCTAAAGATGAGGGGGTTTAAGATTCAATTCTATAAGGGTAGTCAATAACATGATGCTTGCTAAACAATCATGGAAACTCTTAGTGGCTAAAGAGTCCCAATGGGTTAGGTGGATTCATAGCCACTACTTATAGGGAAAGACTCTATAGAACTTAGGGTTAGCTTCCATTTCTTCCTAGAATCTCCAATATATAATGAAAATGAGGTACCAAATATAACAGAATATTGTGAAACATATTCAAAATGGAGTAGAATATTTTTCTGGTTTAATAATTAGCATATGCTTCCATCTTAAGCAATGTTAAAGGAAATCAACAAAGGAAATAATTGGTTTAACAACATTAAACGATTTAGCAATATTATGGATAATGTCTCTAACTATCTACCCAATTCTAACAAGCAGGATATTACAATATGAAAAAGTGTGGAAATTGGAGAATTTGAAAATAAATCATGCATAGATCTATTCAAAACTCCCAAAAACAAAGTGAATTAGCATATAATTGTTTGGAACCAATGCACTAGTCCTAAAGCCAGTTTCATTTTATAAATGGCAATTATTAATAAACTTCCTGCCAAAGTAAGAATTAGAGGCATAGAAACATATATATCATGCAACTTTTGTAGATTGAAGCAATAATCAAATTACTACTTATTCTTCTCTTGCAACATCATTAAATACATCTAGGAACAATCTGTAAACTAGAGTGTTATGTCATGCCCTATGTACAACCTAGGAGATATTATTACACAGCTTAGTTTTTATAAGTTTCCCACTAACTCCAAGAAAAGCCTCTCCTACATAACACTAAGCAACTACATCCATGCAATTTAAAGGGAAAGGAATTTAAGGATATTCTAATAAAAAGCATTAAGCACGTATAGCATTGTAGGAGATTTGCAAGTAAGGATGAGACAGTGGATCTGGATAAACACCAACTCTTAAAGAATTAAACTCAACAATGTTTAGACTTTGGCTTAGAATGTTTAAAAATGATATAAAGAGGAGGTAAAGTTCTACTAGACTACTAGTTACTGAATGATCTCTTTCATTTAATCATTTTACACACCAAAAGTTTGTATTAAGTTTGGCAGTGAGATGTACAAGATGGGTGGCTTTAAAAATGTTTATTAGTCTCTTTCACTGAACTGATGTACATAACCCTTTTTATGGGATTTGTTAATATGTTTTTCTTATATTTCAAAAATAAAGGACAATATGAGGGCAACTCATCTTTAACGTTTTTAGAAGAGTGGTCAAATCGCCTTATCATAAAAGACAATACTCCATTCTATGTATAGAATGAATTTAAAAGCCTAAACCATTCTCTATAAAAGAGCTTCTATTTTTAATAGTTATTATTTTGTGGTTAGGATGTAGGAGAGTAAAATGTATGTAGAGGGATTCAATTTTCAAAATATAAAAAAGTTTATGCATTTATTAATAGTGATTTCTTATAAAATCTATAAATAAGAAATTTGGATTTTTCTACTCATTTTACAATGTTACAAGTCATTATACAACTATGTTAGTTATATATACAAGTATGTTGGAAAGATAATGTTACTTTATTATAAGATAAATGTTCATGTTAAAATACTCTCATAAATAATGTTAACCCTCATAATTTTCAATATATATATTTGAAAGGTAAGTGAAATAATTAATTAATAAGGATAAAGGACAAGAAGTTCCAAGAATTTACAAGTGTTGAATCTAGCTTAAGAACCAAAATACATCTAGCTAAATGTGGGAATCATGGGGTTTTAAGAGTAACTTAGGGGAAATAGGAAATGAGGAACCTAAATTCTCCATCTAACTTTTAATACACTGCTTGGTGAAAGGTGTAGGTTCTTAGCAAGGATGGCTAACCTAACATGCATAAGAATCCTTTGATATCTTAGTCCTTTATCCCCTAAAGAAGCATCATATAGTATGCTATTTCTTTCCTTCCATATGTAATCATGTAGTCTGCTTTTTCTTTCCTTCCATATGTAGTAAATTAAGGCACCAAAGCACTTTTTAAACAGTTTTAGATCTCATTTTTTCTCAATTTAATAGTAGCTGCCTAGCGAATTTCCAATATATATATATATTTCTTTAGCTTTTGTTTACATTAGTGAATCAATATATTGTCTTATCAGTATAACTAGTAAAACATTAATCATATTTTGGCTTTGATAATCTTTTTAATGACCAAAAGTTATTGAAGCTAACTAATTTGTACTTAAATAATTAATAGCAAGTTAACGCTACATTTAGTTGTGGAAATTGTATGTTTTTTTATTGGAAATATTTTATGATTTGCGTGCAATAACATCAAAAGATATATTAGAAACTCAAGATTAGACATAAAGTAATCAACTAAAACCATACTATATAAAATAACCTTTCTACTATAGAGAAACTAGAGTTTTGGGTACCCTATCATACCAGATAAAAATGGTATCAAAATGCACTATTTTATATTAATTTTATGTATCAAATTGTACACACTCAGGTAGTACCAACCATACTGACTAATGTAGTGGTAAATGATGAAAATCCAAAAATATTAAGTAAATTTTAAATTAAGATTAAGGAATAATTAAATTCAAAATTACATCTTTCTTCCACCCCCTACTTCCCCCCTTTGACTTATGCCCCTCATAAATATTAATCCCCAAATTTTTTATAAATTTTAGTTGAAGCTAGCACCTCTCGCCATCACTGCCATAAAATTATGATTCATCCATTATCACGGTTTTCACTATCGTAAGCCTTACCAATTTTTATGATAGAATGAAATGAAACACACAAAGCAATGACAAAGAAATTTCACAGGCAAGTGTATCTATCGTTCCTATTTATAGGCTAGGTGAATGTCAATCCCATAAGAACTAAAAATACTAGAAATTATATTTTTATTATTTATTCCAATCAAATGAGTAATTAAATTGGAAAAGGAAAATAATCAAAACTAAAATAACAAATAAGAATTAATCATATAAGGAAATATATAAGATTAATAATCAATAGATATAATAGATTTAGAAGCAAAATCTCCCCAAAACTTTACTATAGTTGAGCTTATCCTAATTCAATGATTAATCCTAATTATTTGGACAGACACAAAATTTTTAAGTTACAACTACATTCTCTCTTAAGCAATACAGTCCCTATCCTGAAGTTAGTTGACCAAAATGTCTTACTAATCAAATAACATAAGAATACATTAATCCACTTTAAGAATTCATATGATAAGTTTCACCATAACTGAAAAAAGATCATATAGTTTTATTGCTAACAACCTATACAACCCTCATTATTTATGTTGTGATCTATTCATGTAAATTATCTCTCAATCTTAACGAATGAATCCAATTATTGAATCTTTAACTCTCATTCCTTTAGTTTAACATAATATATAAACATGAATAATGCTCAAGAAAACAAAGATCTTTCAATAAAATCAGAGAAATAAAATTAAACGTAAATTTTATGGTTCATTATATCTAAATCTATATCAAAATTATTTTATAATAAAACAAATAAAACCAAGAAAGAACAATAAAAAACAAGCAATAAGAATAAGCTCATGGATCTTGAATTTTAACGCTTCTTAATTGATTTTGATGACATCTAGCTTTCCTCCAAGATTGCTTCTATTTGATATGCTCTTGAGTCTCCTCTATCTTTAAACTGATTTTTGGTCCTCCCATATGTCTCTCCTCCTCTTTCTTTTCCCTTTTTTTTGTCTTTTTATCACAAAACCCTAAAATTTTAATCAAATATAGGTCAAACATAGGACCATGTAGGTCTCCATATTGCTTTGCACCCTCTTGAATTTTTTTTGGTTAATAATTATTGTCAACATAGGTCTAACATGACCTTGTATTGCTCTTATATCACTTTTGACCAAAAAAAAAAAGAAGAAACAAAATAAAATAACATAAAAAATATATTTGAACACAAGTTTATGTTGGTCCCATGTTCTTGAATATGGGTCCCTATTAACTCTATGTTACTCCCTGTTATTGAACATAGGTCCCTATTAGTCCCATGTTTAGCAAAATGGCTCTCTATGTTCAACAATATAACTCCTTGTTAGTGATTTGTTCTAATTTCTTACTATAAAATCATCCTAAATTACTCTAACTTAACTCAAACTTGCCCGAATTCATTGCTTCTTCATTAAGAAGTTAAAAAAGGCTTACAAACAAAATATAAGTTAAATTAAGTACCAAGTCATATAAAAATCCTCAAAACACAGGCTAAATTGACTTAGAATCATGCTAAACATAATACAGTTAGCACATATCGCCAATCACCTCTCATTCTTTCCTTTATCATTTTTTGGCCAATTACAATCATCAATTCTCTATCCCTAATCAATTTTAAATTGCCAATTCCATGAAGCATTGCTAATCAACCCTCCTCCTTTGTTTCTAGTCACCGTAAGCCACAACATACTCATCTATAGTTTTCTTATACATAGTCTTAACCAAAGATTATTCAAAGATGAGTTCTTCAAAATGCAAAAAACATAATTCAACAAAATTTAAATGTGCTTTAGGATTTCTTTTTTCTCTAACCAAATTTGGTCCTTTTATTGAAATTTCTTGCCACTACTAATTATCTGCAATTTTGTTATTTTTACCTATATGCATATGGTTTATACATTGACATAATATTAAGTTACTTTTAATAAGTTATTGCTCTCACATCTTCATTAAATTCTATCGCATGGTCATTTTTAATTGTAGGAAGAGTCTAGGATTGGGAATTGCCAAGGCATGGAAAGTTGGAAAAAAATACGATATAAAATATAATACATATAGATTGTAGCTTTTTAAATATTAGAATATATTATCAATAAATAGAGGGGAGTTATAAGACACAACATATCTTTTTCTATATAGGATTAGTTAAAAGTTATTTTACTTATATACGTTTATATTTATTTTTATAGACAAATAGAGAGAAGTTCGAGTGCTCCTAATATTTCAACCTCATTAAGAAGATCAAATGATCCAACTTACATTCATGCAAAATTTGTTCACGGTATATAAGAAATCATACTATATGTTTGTATTGTGATAAGCATTTTAAAGATGAGACAATCACAAGGTTAAAAAAATATTTAATTGGGGTTAAGGATAATGTGGAACTATAAAAAAAGTTAGTCATCGTTTCAAGGATATAAGAATGAAAAAGAACAAAGACAAAGACTTAATTATGAATGGTAATAATAGTTTATTTGGAACTAATGATAACACTATTGAAATAATGAAATTCATATGCCTATTAAAGAATAGGGGCAATATTATCCCAACTAGGGGAGGAAAAGATGAAGATAATTATCTAATTTGTTTGCTCTGCAAAAAAGCCATGAAATTGAACCTTCCATCCATAATGCATTGCAATCTAAATAACTAGTTCATTGAAATTGAACTAGTTATTTAAAATTGACGTGTGTGAGTCATTTAAAATTGCATACTCTTATTATTATCAATTTATGGTGGATGCGATTGTCTATGTTATTCCAAGATTTAAAATCCTTTCAATTAATGACAATAAAAATACTATTTTGAGCAATTATATTAGTGAAATAAAAAGCTATTCGAGTAAAAAACTATCAAAGAAGCACGTTTTAAACCCACAAACTTATCTTGTTTTCAGCTGGCGTTAATGCAAATCCTCTGGGCTCTGAGATGGGGCCATGTGTTTTCAAAAATCTAAAATAGCTGAAATGAGACTCCATAATAATGGAAGACAGGACTGTCACCATCAAAACCAAGTTCAAGATTGCTTTGAATTCGTTTGGGTAGATGTTTGTTGTTCATTTATTGGCAGTACATGAAACCTAGGCCCAGTTGGGGTTGGAACTTGTAAGTGTATTATCACTTCTGTTGGCAACAAAAATACAAAGAAAAACAATCTTTATCGTTTGTAATGTTGCATAAATGCAGGAGTGTAGTGGCCACGTAATGGAAATAGTTCAGCTGCCTTTATGATGAAACTAAGCTGCCATGCACAACTGGGAATTGGCCCCATTTGCTTTTTAGGAGCGTTAATCATGGCAAAGTTGCTCTCACACCTGGACCAGAGTTTTTAGCAATGGACCCAGCCTTCAAGATCAATCTATTATATACATGCATAACGCATGCGCTTGCTATTTCACTTTCATTTAGTATATGCACACATTCTTTGGTTTGAGGAACAACACACTCGACTTTACACTCTCTTCATAAAAGTGTTCACTTCTTTTGCAACGGAGGGATTAAATCAGATTTTCTCAACGTCCTTTTTCTTTTCTTTTTCTTTTTGAAACAAAGTTGAAATGCAGAAATTTTGTAAACCCTTGTATATTAGAAGTCAAACTTCAACCAGACAAAAAGAAAAGTTGGAAGGTCTAAAGGAGGCAGAAAATACTTCCTTATCCATCAAAATGAGTGATTAAAGGAAGGAGATTATAATATTCAGCTAAAATGCTTACAAATATCGAAAGCAGCTGATCACATTTTCTAAACCGAGTGGACAGTAAGTAATTTGATTCACCTTATCACACTACAAGGAATTCCATATACAACGGCTGCAGACGCAGAAAATAGGTTTAACAGTCTCTAACAAATCAAAACAACAGCAGCAAGTATGAAGCTCTGGGCGAGAAAATATTCTCTTTTAAGTTCTTTTCCTGTCAAAACGAACATTTGGGTGCCTATGAAGAAAGGTACAGCGAGTCAGTACTTGCTTCTCCAGTATAAAAAGCAGCGAGATTTGAATACTTAAACTTGGTGACCACTCAAGAGTCGGGAGGTGCTCAGAGAATGAGAGAACTTTGGACATCTACTTTTGTACAATCCAATATGATACTGCTTCTTTTAAGACAATGCACCCAGTGAAATGTCAGTAAAAATTAATCTTCACTACAATGATGTTGAATGATTAAAGGGTATCTCTTCACATGCCACAAAAAGAAGAGGCATCTAATGACATTTACACATGTCATAGCTCAACTGCTGCTATAGCACATCCTCTTGAATTTCCCTTTCCAGGGACCCATTTGCCTAAAACACTATCTGTCTGTCTCTCTACACGCATGATAAGGACCATTCCCGCTATGGGATGCTCAAGCTCTTTCCATCAGCTTCTACATCTATTCTTTGATTAGTTTAACATTATTGGATTTGGTTGGTTTAGAAAGTATTAATAGATTTGGTGAATTAAGTCAATGGATTTGGTTCCAAATACATATGGACATTTTAACTAATCTTTTCCACATTAGATAAAGAATTAAGCATATGCTCTTTTGGTTGGTTTAAACTAGTTTTAATACTAAAACATTAAAAGTAATTAAAATAATTCATAAATATTGTAGGACTTGTTATGGTTCTTTCTATCCTTCGAGCTTCGCTACTAATAATCTCTACGCTTTTAGCTAAGCGTTTTAGCCTTACAATACCATCCTTCGTGCTTATTGGAAGCCATTGGACTCGTCTACTGCTTGAGTCGTCACTCTTCACAATTAAATGTATAACTACACCATCTACAACCTAGCTAGTAATTGATTGGATATTGCAAGTACACTTAACCTTGCATGAGGGGTGGTATCATTGAAAACCAAATTAAAGAAGAGAAGGAATTGAAAATGAACATGCAGTGATCATTGAATTGATGTCAAAGCCAATATAATAAAACTTCATGTGACACTTTCAAGGGTGCGTCTCCTTGATGAGGGGCAAATAGGTAAAAATCAGATAATAGTTTACTGGTAAACATACTTTTAGGTGCATTGGAAGAGGAATCACAACGGGGAACATTGGCATGAACTAAATCACTCCCTTCCAGGAGTTGTTAATCCTGAGGTTAATTGATGCGGCAAGTTTTCAACACTATCATGGCCATGTTGGCCCCATGAGGTTTATAAGACTTGGAATGGTTTTCAAAGTCTTCGAGTTGGAAGTTTCTTTCCAGATCTAATTATGGATGATGTTGTGACAATTAATAGTTTCATAATCATACTCAATGAAAATAACTATCGTATTTTAAGGATAAATAAATTGGGTCAACATCCCTGAAGGGTTTTATAAATATATTGCTGTTTTTCTAGAAGTCATATATGATTAAAATTTAATAAGAATTATCCATTCAGTAAA
>JAOQML010000005.1:24605777-24617597 GCA_027568935.1 Erythroxylum urbanii
ATAATATGAAACAATCTGCTGTCTATGGTAGTGCACATATATAGGGAAATGAACTTGTTGAAGTTTCTTATATCCCTCCCATTGGATAACTTTAGAATGCATAAGGAGCTGATAAGTTGCCCTCATAATTTCCATTGAGGAAATGAGGTGAGGTGACAGAGTTCAAGTTTTGGTATTTGCTAACAAGTTGACATGCATTGTTTACTTTCTCTTGGACAAAGCTATCCTTTATTACTTGAACACATTTTATGCCGTTTCTTGTAATTATCATTTGCTTTTTCTTTTCTTATTACGTTAAATAGCTCGTGTCATTTTCTGATTTGGCTTTGCAAAAATTGTTTGGCTGCATGGTCCATTCTTGCTTTTCTTGTAAGCTCCTATGTTGACTATTTGTTCTATTGATTTCAGGTGTATGAAGTGGATGGGGTTGACTGGACCAAAGTTGATTTTGTAGACAACCAAGAATGCCTGAATCTGTTTGAGAAGGTGTTTATTTGCTTCACTTTTTTATAATACCCATATTTTACTCTGTTCATCAATTTTTTTAGTGCAAATGAGCCTGTGCTGCATACTTTTGTACAAGCAGAGCATTAGATGCATTGGACTTCTACTTTATCTTCAAATTATGTGAGGATTAATAGACTATATATCAGACTTGGTTACTGTTTCAAAATTTGATCTTGTGTCCTATTGATAGACATATGTCATCTCTTTGGAATTGACAATTTTAAAAACTGGAATGGCTGTTTCTCTGCTTCAAGTGATGACTTCTCTACTACCTTGGTTTGTGCAGAAACCCTTTGGGTTGCTGTCTTTATTGGATGAGGAGTCAAATTTCCCAGGCTCTACTGATTTGACCTTTGCGAATAAACTTAAGCAACACTTGAAGAATTATCCTTGCTTTAAAGGTGAAAGAGGAAGAGCTTTTGGTGTACAACATTATGCTGGCGAGGTAAATAAAAAAGGCCCCTGTAATTTTTATTTAATTGTTCTCCCTCTCATTCTGTTCACTATTTGACTGTGATTTGAACTATCAAAACCTTATGATGGATAGCATTTCTCCTGCTGCTTATGTTCCTTCTTGAAACTAGTTATCAGATTTCATAAGATAATGAAGCAAATATTTTCTGAATGGTTGATGTGTACAACTAGGCATTCTGTCGAACCTTTTCTTATTTAAATATCTGTTCTTGTTTGGATTTTAATCAGGTTATATATGACACAAATGGCTTTCTGGAAAAGAACAGAGACCCAATGCACTCGGAGTTCACCCAACTACTGGCATCTTGCAGCCGTGTACTACCAAAAATGTTTGCCTTCAAAATGCCTAACCAATCCCCCAAATTAACATGCTCATCAAATAAATCTGGTGGAATTGAATCCTCAAACCAAAGTGTTGGCACCAAGTTCAAGGTATCTAGTGTTTGCTGCACTGAGGTCGATAAAAAACTATGCAATCTTGTAAAGATTATATCTGGAAATGTGATCAGTGCAAGAGTTAATTTATTTAAAAGGCAGATGATATTTGGAGTGTTTATGGTTAGAAAGCTTCTGAAATTTGTCAATGATTTTTCATCAACTGACCTTCCCTGCCTCTAATTGCCCACTTTCCTGAGCCCTCCTTTTCCCCAATTTAGTTATAAGCTCTTTCACATTGCCTTGTATTTCTTCCCAAAATTTTCTAGAAAATATTAAAATATAACTTCGGCTATAGCATCATTATTTTCTGAGTACAATGATGTTATATGCAAAAGTTTTGAGCATTGTCTTCTGTACTTGTAGGAACAATTGTTCAAACTAATGCACCAGTTGGAGAATACCACACCTCACTTCATTCTCTGTATAAAGCCAAATGTGAAACAGCTTCCTGGTTTGTTTGAAGAAGATCTTGTCTTGCAACAATTGCGTTGTTGTGGAGTTATGGAGGTTGTGAAGATTTCAAGATCTGGTTATCCTACTCGGATGACACATCAAGAGTTTGCAGGAAGGTATATGATGCTACCTGTCTTTCACTTAACCAGTCATGCAAATAAGTTCTTTGTTGGTTACATCTATATTCTTATCATAAAACTGAACATAAATTTAGGTATGGGTTTCTACTCGTCAATACAAGTGTACCTCAGGATCCATTAAGCATATCAGTTGCAGTTCTACAGCAATTTAATGCTCTTCCTGAAATGTATCAAGTTGGATACACTAAAGTGTATTTTCGAACTAGCCAGGTTTGTGTTAATACTTCCCTGAAAGTTCATATTTTTTTTTCTGGGCTAATAATTATGATAACAATCATTTTTCAACAATTATCCTGGGTTATTTTCTTTTTGCTTTTATATTAAAAAGGAAACATCAACTGCAATATGAAGGATTATGTGACCATATAAGAATCTGTTTTCATCTTGATTATGTATTTCTGTACCTTTAGTTATGTAACTAGTGTAAATGAATGTTTTGCTTTCTTTAGACTGGTCTCTCATTACTAATCTGCTACTGCTATATTTAATTCGGGAGCTGATTATCAAGTTTTACCTAAAATATATATGCCTAATGGTTGGTTAGATGAGACAAATAAATTACTATGTTTGAAACAAGAATTGGAAAAGAAATTTATAGCACAGAAGCCTTTCTTGCCACTAGTTCCATTCTGCTTTTAAATCATAAGATAAAGTTTGAAAATTGGCTTCAGACAAATTTTATATTTCCCATCCAACCAAGGTTTCTTGCTTCGTCTTGGCTAATTAGCTCAGACAGTTTGCTGCCCATCTGTGCCATGTTCTCTCAAATTTGTTTTCTTATTTCTTCTTTTCTCCTCTTTTCCTTTTTCTCTCTTTCCTTTCCATGTTTCTCACTTTTGTGCTGTTTGTATAAATATTTTACTTATTAAACCAATCAAATAGCTTGATTTCAAAAGACTGCCAATTTGGTGATATTTCTAATTGACCAATGAAAAAAGTACCTTTTGTGAACTACCAACTTATCCATGATGTTTGAAGTGCATTGTATATACTTCTCCAAATATGAGGACCAAGAGGTCTTTGATATGTTGTGGAACCTTGCTTAAATATGGCATTAGAAAAATGATATACGTAAGGTTTCATGAGACCTTATAACTGCTTTCAAATAGTTCTCGCCTAAGATTTCCATGTATGACATTCATTTCTGTATTACTGGGTCACAGATCTGTAAATTGGAGGAGCACAGAAGACAAATTTTAGAAGCCATAATCAGTATCCAAAATTGGTTCCGTTGTTGCAAGGCTCGTTATTACTTCAAGGAAGTTAAAAAAGGAGTGGCAGTACTACAATCATGTAATACTTGAAGATATTTCTAATTAAATTTAACTCTTCTGCAGAAAATTTATAGTTTTGCTTTGTATTCTGGAAATACTTATTTAGGTGGTTTTAGTTATAGTTCGTTCTTGACATGATTGATTGGATATTTTGAAACCTGTTAAACTTTTATCCCTACCGATGTTTAAATTCATTCACTTTCAAAGCGCAGTCATACGTGGTGAAAATGCCAGAAGGAAATGTCATTCAATTGCACATTGGACTTCTAGTTGCCTCAGAACAGTTGATGAGCATCTGGTTGCAGTTATATATTTACAGTCAGGTAAGTGTTGTGTTACTCATTGGAAACTTTCAGTTGTTTTCTTAAGCAGCATATCTTATTCTTTTATTCTGCAGCTATTCGGGGGTGGCTGACTCGGAAACAACTTTGTGACAAGCGCAACCTGAAGCAGTTAGGTCATGAGAATACAATTCATAAAAGAAGACAGGGAAAAAGAATGTCTGAAGTTAAGGTACTTGATATTTAACTAATTATCTGTCCTAGCACCTACATTGCAGTGGAGCAATGTTAAGCATCTAGGAATCACCTTTTTGGCAACATTATCTTTGATCTTGAGAAACAAAATACCAATCTCTTCTTCTTTCCCTCTCTGTATTGCACAGATTTTTCAAACAATTCTTATGGAGTGGAAATGATCCATATAGGTTTATTCATTTTTTTTCTTGCAGAATATTGAATACATTCATTTATTTATTCTAAATACATTCTGTTGATTGGAAATCTTAACAAATTCCAAACTTATAATTGCTAGCTTATTTTCAGATGCAAGTTGCATAACATGGAATATGTTGGGTTCTTTTAGACATTTGTTTGTGTCGGATAATGATTGTTCTTTGTTGGCATTATTTTGGGTCTGAGTTGATTTTTTTTAATGATAGGGATTCATATCATCCATTACATGCATAAGTCACTGTTGGGACTGATTGGCCCTTAATAATAAAGAAGATAAGACCATAACTTGTGCATGCTGTTTAAACAAATAGATCCACTATGAGTGCCTTTTACAGTTGGAAATTCATTTCTTTCTCTATTTTTCTGAATTAATCTCATTTCTTTCTGGATTCTCTTGTCCGACTAGATCATGCCACAAGATCAGGTTGAGGCTCAGAGTTCAGTTTTGGTCGAGCTTGAGAAGAGGGTTGTCAAGGCAGAAACTGCTTTGGGACAAAAGGAGGAGGAAAATGCTGCACTTAGGGAGCAATTACAGCAATTTGAGAGAAGGTGGTCAGAGTATGAGGGGAAGATGAAAACAATGGAAGAGACATGGCAAATGCAGATGGGATCTTTGCAAGTGAGTAATTTTTAGGACATGAAATTCATACAAAGAAACATTGCTTTTAGTGACTGAAATGGTTGTCTTATAATGTCAGCTAGTTAATGTGCCTTGCTTTTAGTGATTGAAGTGGTTGTCTTATAATGTCAGCAAGTTGATGTGCCTCTTGGTATGCTTGCTTAATAAATGCCTTCAGAGTTTTTTCAAACTTGTTAGCAACTTGATAAAATGGAGCTCATGCATAATACCATGTTTCACTATTTTTCTTCTTTAGATGCTTGGCTATCACCAATTCAATAGTTTTAAGAAATTATAAATTAAGATTGTCTCAGCTTGGTATCATTTACCAGTTTGCAAGGTTAGCTTAAAGGTAACTTTTTTGTTTTACTTCAAAATTTTATACATGTTTGTGATCATAATTGTAAAACAAGCATAGTGTTCTAGTTATTCTTGACTGCTTATCAGGCACTCCAATGGAAGAATGGATATTTCAAGCTATAATAGTTAATTTGTTTTGAAGTAATTAGATGTGCGAGCAGGTTTATTTCTCTTGACGACTTAATATGTGCACCCTCACCCTGCACCTGTATGCATCTTGTAATTAGAGACATTATGAAATAAGTTACAACATTAGGTGGTGTAGTAAATTGATAATTGTCACATTGTCAGTTGAAAGATTTTATCAGGTCTTTGTAAAAAACAGTTTGCTCATATTTATTGTACGTGAGTTGCAGCATGATGCATCTACTTCTATGCTCTTTTGTGATTTCATTGCAGGCGAGTCTTGCTGCTGCCAGAAAGAGTCTTGCTGCTGATAATTATGCTCCTGATAAACCTGGCAAACTCGAGTCTTCTGCATCACCGCGTTGCTATGATTATGAGGACAATGTGTCTGGATGTCGAACCCCTGGTGGAAACACACCCATCAAAGTTTCTGGTCCAATTCATGATTTCAGATCAGGCAGAGAGCCTAATGGTTCTATAAATGCTGTCAGCAATCTGGCCAAGGAATTTGAGCAACGGACCCGGAATTTTGAGGATGATGCCAAAGTACTGCTTGAGGTTAGAACAGGGCAATCATCTTCGAATGTATATCCTGATGAAGAACTAAGAAAGTTGAAACTAAAATTTGAGACATGGAAGAAAGACTATAAAGTCAAATTACGGGAGACCAAAGCAAGATTTCATAAACTTGGGCTTGGTGAAGTTGAAAGAAGTCGTCGAAAATGGTGGGGGAAGTTGAGCTCAAGAGGGTTTTGACATTCCAGATTTTGATCTTTCTGCCAGTGAATCAAGATATTTACGAGATATTAGAGAAGAGCCAAGGGGAAATGTCTAAATTTTGACATTCCAGTTTTGGCTTATCCTCCGTAATGCAGTTGGGGATTGTATTTAAAGTTCTACCAATTTTCATACTCGGTGGAAGGGTTGGTTGTCTTGTGAATAGCCTTTAGGTTTTATTGGGAAATGTCAGCCCTGTCTTTAGTATAGATTCAGCTTTTAGATAATTTGTGTATATTCTCGTGCCATCGATGAAATAGCAAACATTGTGGTACCAAAATTATGAATGGGAAGTTGTTCATATGGCCTCTTTTCTTCTATACCATTTTCTCTCATAACATCTTTTGTCCTGCTGAAGCCATCAGCTACCGTTAGACAGTTAATGCTTGTTGATGAATTACAAGGAGCTGTAACTATACTCGCTTGTCATTTCTTTAAGCTTTTGCATTGATTGACCATAGACTAGACATGTCAAAATTTTCAAAACGAATCCCATGAATGAGCAGCTAAAGAGCGGAGAAATTATAGCTATTGATCATTGCACAAGGATGTTGGAGACAAATGAAATCACCTATTTCACTTTTGTTGTTCCAACCTTGTTTCAATTCATCCCATCCACATATTTATCTAAGAACAGGTGATCTATTCCTTGTTAGAGAACAATGTATTACTACTAAGGCAGAGGGCAAGGGTACCTTGGCTAAGGAAGGTGATAGATGTACAAAATTTTATTTATGGACTGTTTTAGAAAGAAGGAATATTAACAAAATTACTTCACTGAAAGATGGAAATGGTACAATTCTCACAACCAGAGAGGAACTTCATATCGAGGTTTATAACTTCTTCCGTAATCCCTTAGGTAGGATATTAGAAGCGGCATCATGTGTAGAGGATGTGAAAAGATAGTAAACTACCTGATCCCTTTTGACCTAGTTGAGAGGTTAATTCAACTTTTCACAATAGATGATTTGAAAAGGCCTTGTTTTCTTTGAATCCGCATAAAGCCCTAGGTTTTGATGGCTTCAATGCTCACTTTTTATATTAATTTTTTTTTAGGCAGTAGATGAAAATTTTCAAGAAAGGTAAAATACTGAAAGAACTGAATGGAACCTACATTTGCTTAATTCCTAAGGTGAGAACTATGATCTCCATAAGAGATCATAGACCTACATCTTGCTGCAACGTCATATACAAGATCATAGCCTTTAGGGAGTGTTCATAAGGGAAAGGTTAATCGGAGAAAACATCCTCATTGTGTAGGAGCTATTCAAGGGTACAATAGAAAGAGAACAACTAGAAATTGTGCCATAAAGGTGGACTTTTAAAAGGCCTTTGACTCCTTGGAGTCAACTTCCTAATAAACACCATAAATGCCTTCGGCTTCCTAAAGCTTTTTATAGATTGGATAAACTACTGTATTACTACAGTCTAATATAGGTTATTGGTGAATGGAGAACTTATAAATAGTACCTCAGGACATTGAGCTTGAAGCCCGACCATATCGGGCCTAAAGGCTCAAACATGAGGTTGAGCCCGATTAGGCTTGGGTTTGACTTATTTTTTAAATAAATATATAAAATTTTGAAATAAATAAGGTGAAACTCAATTTATTTTTAAAGAAAGTGAACCATAAAGGTTAAACATGAGAAATGCAACATTCATTTAATTAACAAAAATGCTTAATTAAAAATTTAATTTTTAGTGAATGTATAAATTAAATGTACATAAAATGATAAAATGAACAAGTTAAAACAAAGTTTATTTTAAAGGAAATGAACCAAAAAGATTATATATTAGAAATATAATATTAATTTAATTAACAAATAAAACAGTAATACTATGAAAATCATTTTTTTATCAAAACAAAAGAGTACCCTTTAATAATATGATCCAATTTTTTTAATGATACAATTTAAAAAATCAAAATAAAATTATCAATTAGTGTTGGAAAGTGGAGACTAGAGAGTGAGTATTGACGTTAAGTAAATTAAACATAGAGAGACAACAATTTAGAATCTGTAAAAAAAAAAACTCACACACAGACACACACATAAGTAAATAATTATATCTTCAATTAAAGTTACAAAATTCTAAAGCAATCGCATGAAAAATAACAAAATCTAGAAACAAAGATTAAGATAACAAACTTGTAGTAGAGGAATGAGATAATTAATCGTTATAATTAGGATCATCAATTGTTCACATTGCTTCATCTGGATATAGAAACATTATTATGTAAATTACATCTAATAAAACTTATGAAAATAATCAATTAAATATATCTTTATCATCAAATCATTATCATCACCCAGTCCAAAATCTCGCAACAAAGCAGGGTCTGGGGAGGTCTGATAATACGCAGCCTTACTCCTACGTAATAGAGAGGCTGTTTCCAGTAGATCCACATGCAAATGTGATAATGAAAAAGTGATGCATGTTAAAAGAGTAAAAGTACAACTGACTATGTTAAAAGATGGGGTAAATGCAAATAAAATGAAGACGTTATGAAAAGAAAGATGAATACGTATATAAATAAATAAAAACAGGAAATAAAACTGAAGAATATACCTGATATGGGGGCCTGATCTGCTAAACCTGATAAGCTGCAAAGAACGGCTCTGTTTGTCTCTTAGTGGGCTAGGAGTTTTTGCGCTACAATCCTGTGTATATGACAATCCTACAGTTTCTGACATCGTTGTTGGACCTTTTCCTTACACCTGTGCTTAAAAGACAAGTAGTACGACAGAAACGACTTGTTCACGACTCGCACTCCGGAAAAAAATTGACTATTTTAGTGTACTTTAAAGGGATTCCCTTACCCTTATCCTATCGCACCAGAATTTTCTATTTCTGACCATTACCTCAGTAAGGGCCAACTCTGTTATATCTTTCTTCACCACTTCCCTCCAGTTCTTGTATGGTCTCCCTTTTCTCCTCTTGTAGCCACTAAGAGTTATTTGCTTACATCTCCATACCGGAGCATCAGAGTGCCTTCTGCTCACATGCCCAAACCACCTAAGCCTGGTCTCTCTCATTTTGTCAACAATACTGACCACCTGTAGTCTATCTCTCACCACACGATTCCAGACCTTATCCCTTATAGTAATGTCACACATCCAACGAAGCATACGCATCTCTGCTACTAACAGTTGTGTTATATGTTGACGTTTGGTGGGCTAACATTCTGCACCATATAACATGGTTGTCCGAATCACCATTTTATAAAACTTCTCGTTGAGCTTTAAAGGAATTTTTTAATCATATAATACTATTGATGCGCTTCGCCATTTACCCCACTCAGATCTGATATGTTGAACTATATCGGCATCGATATTATCATCTCTCTGGATGATAGACCTGAGGTACTTAAAACTCGATTTTTGTGGTATGACATCATTACTAATTACTACCGCCGTCTCATGGACCATCTATCTTCCTGAGAAGTTGCATTCTAAATATTCCGTTTTGGTCCTGCTCATTTTAAAACCCTTCGACTCTAACGTTTCTCTCCAACATTCTAACTTGAAATTGACCATGCCTTTGTCTCATCTACCAGGGCAATGTCGTCAGCAAATAACATACACTAAGGTACCTCTCCTTGAATATGTTTGGTAAGCTCATCTAATACTAATGCAAACAGAAAAGGGCTTAACACGGAGCCTTGGTGTAGACCAACACCAATAAAAAATGCTTCCGTGTCACCTTTTATCGTCCTTACGCTAGTCAATGCTCCTTCATACATATCTTTAATTACGCGTATATATGTCATAGGAATTCCCTTTGCCTCCAAACACCTCCATAAGATTTCACTTGGAACCCTATCATACACCTTCTCCAAATGAATAAAAATTATATGTAAATCCCGTCTTCGTTCCCTGTAGCACTCCATTAGCCTACGGAGAAGATGTATTGCTTCTGTCGTGGACCTACCAGGAATAAATCCAAATTGGTTGGCCGATATAGAAGTAGCTCTTTGAACTCTCTTTTCAATTACCTTCTCCCACATCTTTATGGTATGACTTATTAACTTGATGCCTCTATAGTTGTGACAATGTTGGATGTCCCCTTTGGCCTTGTATAATGGGATCAACCTACTCAATCTCCATTCATCTGGCATTTTGGATAAGTCTAGGATCACATTAAAAAGCTGAACTAACTACTCAATATCGACAATTCCTATTCACTTTCATACCTCTATAAAGATCTCATCCGACCCTACTGCCCTTCTGCACCCCATCTTTCTCAAAACCTTTGTAATTTCTCTTATTGTGACCCTTTTGTATTGGGACCAATTAGGAAAAAGCTTCGACACGGAGGGTTCGCCTAACTTTATGTTGACCAAGAAGCCTTCATTATATAAGTCATAAAAGTATCTCTGCCAACTTCTCTTAATGGCATGTGCCTCCGTGAATACCTGTCCTGCTTCATCACGTATACAGCAGACTTCGTTGAAATCCCTCGTCTTGCGTGCCCTATCCCATGTCAACTTGAAAATTTTTTGTGCTCCCTTATATGTATCCAAATTCTTGTACATAGTCTCGTATGCTTCTCCTTTAGCCACTGAAATTGTCTTTTTTACCTTCTGCTTTGTCAGTTTGTACCTGATTCTGTTAGTTTCTCGCTCCGCATCTGTAGTACTTGCTATTAAATCTTTGTATACTTTCCTTTTCTCCTTAAACGTCCCCTGAACCTCTTCTGACCACCACCAAGATTCCATCTGCCCGCCCCTTTGCCCTTTAGAGACTCCTAGGAGTTTTATGGCAGTTTCTCTCACTACGTGGGATACTCCCTCTCATATCTTATTAGCATCCCCTCTCACGGCACATACGACACTATACTAGACTTGTGTCTTAAATCGTTCCACCATGTCCCCTTTTAGATTCCACCATTTAAGCTTACGACACCGCTTAATAAATTGATGTGTCCTCCATCCCTTAATTCCCAAATCCAAAACTAACAATTTATGCGGGGTTGATAAGCATGCGGTCGAAAGTACTTTGCAATCCTTACACTATGCTCTTGCTCTCTTCTTGACAAGGAAATAATCAACTGCGTCTTAGTCCTGCTACTTTTAAACGTCACCAATTGTGTCTCGTTTGTTTTTTTTGAAAAAGGAATTGGCTATTACTAGCTCAAACGCTATGGCCATGTCCAATAAAGCATTTCTACTTTCATTTCTAGTGCTGTATCCGAAACTCCCATGCATTCCTGTATATCCGTTTGACCCAGCCCCTTATGCCCATTAAAATCACCTTTTACAATAACGTGCTCAGTATTAGGTATTTATAAGAGCACTCTATCCAGTGCCGCCCAAAATCCACGTTTTTGTTATTCATCTAAACCAACTTGAAGACTATAAGCACATACTACATTGAGAACATCCTTGTTAATAACAAACTTAGCCACCATAATCCTATCATTTATCCTTATGATCCCCACCATTTGTTTGTAAGTTCCTTGACCACTAGGATACTTACCCCATTCTGCTTCCGCTTGTTTCCAAAGTACCATAGTTTGAATCCTCCTATCTCCTTTGCTTTAGCTCCTGACCACTTAGTCTCCTGAATGCAGGCTATTTGTATTATGTACTTGTTTAAAATCTCTACTAATTCTAAAGACTTTTCCGTGAGAGTCCCAGTGTTCCAAGAGCCTATTCGCAATATGTCGTCCCCTCTGTTACTCTTGCTTATTGCACGCACCAAACCGCTTGCACGAATCTCATCCACGTAATTAAAAGTCATTCCTTCTAGCTCGTGGCCCTCACACTTTTCTGTAATTACTATCCTACACGTCCTTGGGATATATATAAGGATAGATAGTTATAAAAATAGATAGATAGAATAAATAATAGTAATAATCATAATAATAATAATAAATAAATAAATAAATAAAAATAAAAATAAAAATCATAATACTAA
>JAOQML010000005.1:24639043-24659640 GCA_027568935.1 Erythroxylum urbanii
ATATTAAATAATAAATTTACATAAATATATTTTTCCACATCGAGAAAATAAAACATAACCTTTACATTTTCTTTGGAAAACCAATAAGGAAAATATAATTATTCTTAAATTCAATTTCTTTTGATGTAGAATATAAATTCTTACTTTTATTAAATAACCCCAAAGAAATAACTGTCTCAAACTAGATATCCTTCCATTCACAATCCATAAGGAGTTTTTTGAACTATTTTACTAAAAACACTATTTAAAAGAAATATAATGATATTTAAAGCATACATCCATAATGATAAGGCCACTGAGGAATAACTCAACATATTCTTAGTTGTATCCATTAAAGTATAACTATGTTTTTCTACAACACAGTTATATTTTGACATGTCATGTGTATTCAACATATTTGCACACTTTTATGAAATTTAACAAATAGGCTAAGTTATTGTTTAATTTCATCATATCTTTTATAATATTCATCATTTCTATTAAACCTGACAACTTTCATCTTCCTTTGTATTTTTTTTCCTACCCCATTAATAATCACCTCGAAGTTATTTACTGATTGAGATTCCTCACGTAGCAAGCAGATATATCCATAATGTAAAAGGTCATCGATAAAGAATATAAGAAACTTTTCTCTACCAAAAGATAGAACATCCTACATATATTAATATGTATAAGATTACAGAGTTGTATGCTTCGTGTCGCCACTTTATTAATTACATGTTTTGTGTATTTTTCCTTAATACAATCAACACATATACTAAGATTAATGAAATCCAAATTGATGAAGACTATGATGAAGATTCAATTCTTTACCATTCTTTGTATTCTTTTCTTTTGTAAGTAACCCAAATGTTTATACTATAATTGAGTTAAATTGTTATCCACCAAACCACATTTAATGCCAATATTATAATGCAGGGTCAATAAGTCTCAACAAAAAGGTTATCAAGCTTGAATTTGTAATAAATCACAAAAAGAACATCGAAATCAATAAATGATTATTCTTAACTAAACTATAACACCCATTTCCAAACTTAAAGGAATATCCAACTATACAAAATTTGACAAAGAAATTAAAATTTGAGAAATAATAGGTACATAAAGTGTCTAAAAAAGATCTAAATAATGTCCAATATCTAAAATCGAAAATAAGTTTTAATGGTTTAATCTTGAGATTTGACTCAATTACCTAAACACAAAATTTTCATTCAAGTTTATTGTTTGGGTAAATAAGGAATCCTTGCATCATATTTGAAATATGAGTGGTCAACCAGAATCAATCCACCAAGTGTAAAAAGAAAATTCCATTAAATTTAATTCAAAATAAACAAAAGCACTGTGCTCACCTTTCTTTTCGAACTATTTCTTATATTTCAAGCAATCTTTCAAAAAATTGTCCATTGTTTCCATAAAAATGACACTTTTCATTATCTGTTCATTCTTGTGAATTTGAGCAAATGACATACTAAACTTTAATGGTCCTTTGTTGCCCCTTTAATCCTTGTTTCCTAGTTTCTTTTTAGCTTTTAGCTCACCTATTAGATTAACTGAGTAAAATCCTTATTTTTTGAATCATTTTTCCTCTTAAATAAGAAAATTTTGTAATTCTTTCACATTCCATTTTTCAATTATAGTGATGTAATTTATTTGAAATGGACCATATTGAGGATGCAAGGAGTTAATGATAAATTACACATTGAAACTTTCACTAACTTCCAATCCCATATATCTCAGTCTTACTATTATATTTATCATTTCATTGACATAATCATAAATGATATAAGCACCAATCAAATTTCATAGTAGGTTAACGTGCCCATTAGCATACAAATTACTGACTTATCAATAGTGTCATATTGAGACATACTTTGAACAAACTCCATAAAATTTTTAGCAATATTAGTCTTAAGAATTATTAAACTTATGTTTATGTTATTGTCATTCACATGAGCATTAAGCTTGGTCTCTTTGATCTTTCCCAATCCTTATGGAAAGATCTTTATTCATCACTGCTAGTGTCAATAATAGTAGCAAGCTTATCAATCAAAATCCTAAATCAAGATCTAGAGCAATTAATAGAAATTAAACAAGTTCAAACTGCTTAAAAAATTAATTTGAGTGAATTTAGTAATAGAAGAAGTTGCAAATAAAGAGAAACAAAAGAAAATATCGGGAAAACATATATTAATGCTCATGATTAATAATTTGACGAATAAGAGCATATAATATAGATTCAAATAACACTGGCATAAATAAAAAATGTACATTGAAGTTCTCTTTGGGTGATCCAATAATATAAATCAATAAACAAAATTGATGTCCTTTCCTTATCACATAGTTGAGAATTACATATACCCTCGTTAAACATGCTTACAATCTTTGGAATTATTGAACACATCTAATCAAAAATATTGATAGATGGTAATTTAGTCATATTTTTAGTGTTTAGTGCATTTTGTTTGTTTATTTGAGATTTTTTTATTATTTTTATACTTAATTAATTCTTATTGTATTTTTAGGTTGTAATTCACTTATTTGGAGCAAAAAACAAATTGGGACAAGTTTGGGGCAATTTGGAGCTGTTTTAACCAAATTTGTAAATAAGTTAAAAATCAATATAGACACCAACATGCCCATGTTGATCGCTACACAGTTTCAAAGAGTTATATGATCTCTAGATATGCCTGTGTCCATACCTACATTCACATTTTGAGCTTGTGTTTATTTTAGATTCAAGAGTTTTGTGATTTTTAGTTTACACGGCCACCAAGACACCTTTCTTGATGCCCATGTACCACCTAGAATCCTAATTTTTAAACTATAAAGCAAAACTAAGAGGAAAAGTAAGAGAGAGGCTCTGAAACACTAATTGATGACCTAGAATGACAAAAAGAACAAAGAACAAGCAACGAAACACATTCAGAGTAGATTTTTATCCATCTAAAGTGGACTTCATAAAGATTAAAAGGCATTTCATCATATTTCTTTCGATTTTTTGGTTTTCCTTTAGTTTTTAGGTTATGTCTTCTATGATTAGGAACTAAACTTTTATTGATACTTGGAATAGAGTAACCCTATGATATAACTTGTAGTGATTTTTTAAAATTTTAATTCATTCCTTAGTTTCATTGAGATTCAATTATATGTTTTTAATTATTCTTAAATCAACATTGCTAGCATGTTGACCAATAAGTGATTTCATACAATTAAGATTAAGAACTCCTTTGCATGAAATCTAGCATAATTATAAAGAGTTGCACACAAGCCTAGAGATAGATCAACATAAATCTTCTGAACTATGGTCAAACCTAATAGTAAAATTTATAAATTGATTAATACAATTTTAAGGGTTTTAATTAGAAAGATATTTCATTTAATCAACCTAGGGTTAGGTGTCAATAGTCTTGAGAAAGATATTAGCACAATTTAGAAATTTCCATAGTCCAATAAACTATAGATTAAATTGATTAGTAAAATCTTTATTTCATAAGAAGTCCTAAGGGATTCAAATTTCAGGTATCACTGTCTTCTTTGATTATTTTTTAATTCAAATCCCTTAGGACTTCTTATGAAATAAAGATTTTACTAATCAGTGTACATCTACATCAAAAGATTTTACTAATCAGTGTACATCTACATCAAAAGATTGCAATTAAAACTAAATCATCAACCATATGTCAATTAACCATGACCATATTCTTAATCATAAAATAATTAATCAATCTTTAGGCAATCCTCAAATATTTTATATCAAAGAATTATAATAATATATAAATTATCATGTTATCTTATAATAGTATCATATATTCGGTTATTTTATTTTATTTTATTTGACATATATAAAAATATTTGAATTTGACTACTTTGCTAGTTAATAAATTATTCATAATATAGACATTAAATTAAACAATAATGTCACAAGATTTGATAAACATCAAATAAAAAATATTAAAAGAATTAAAGAACATGATTTGAAAAACACTCGTGTTTCGGTTTGTATTAAAGACACATGCCTTTATACGGGTAATATGGGAGAAGAATATGCTAATGTTCTATAAAAGGATTTTAAAGTTTTCAACCCAA
The DNA here is from genome assembly GCA_027568935.1 of Erythroxylum urbanii. Classification (NCBI taxonomy): domain Eukaryota; kingdom Viridiplantae; phylum Streptophyta; class Magnoliopsida; order Malpighiales; family Erythroxylaceae; genus Erythroxylum; species Erythroxylum urbanii. The sequence continues at coordinate 24,643,127 of JAOQML010000005.1, forward strand.
AGTAAGGCATGGCGTGAGAGAAGCATTTGTATAATCTCATATTTGTTCTTTATATTTTAAACTAATGCCCATTGATAAGTACAATATAGAATAGTCTCATATCCTAATTACTAAGTCATAAGATTGTAATATTAAGTAGCATAACATTAAAATAATTGCGTTAATCAACTTTTGATTCATTGACCCAATAATGTCAAAATAGCATAAACTAATACAGTAAAAAAACACTCAATCAATAGAGGAATTAAAAGGGATTCTCTAACCGTTTGTTCGTCAATAGTAAGCTTAAATAGGCATATGAAAAACCAGAAACACAGTAACACAAAAACAAATTTGAGAAAAAAATTCTGAACCACTTCCTAAAGACTTCGTAAAATGTAACAGCTAGTAACCATTAACCCTGTTAACTAGGACAATTGAAACAACTGTTGAATAAGTCAAAATAAAATAATTTTGTCCAACAATCCCTCCCTTAAACTAATATTCCTAATATTAGTTTAAATCAGAAACTTCCTATCTTGCAAACTACAAGCACCTCCCTCAGCTTTTGAAATGCAGTTAGCTTGAGAGCTTTTTTGAATATATCTACAATTTGATCCTCACTTTTGTAGTAAACTAGATAAATTTCTTCATCTCTTGTAAGATCTCTTAGAAAATGATACCGCACATAAATGTGTTTGCTTCTCCTATGTAGAATAGGATTCTTGGATAGCATTATAGTTGAGTCATTGTCACAATAGATAAAAGTTAGTCCTTGTTGTTGGAAATGAACTTCTTCAAGAATATTCCTTAACCAAATTGCTTGACAAGAACATGTTGAAGCTACTACAAACTCTACTTCTGTTGTAGATAAAGTAACAATGGGCTACTTTCGTGATAACCAAGAGATAACTCCTAACTCTTTCATAAAAACATAACTAGATATACTTTTTCTATCCCTCCAAGTCTGAATTTTCTCCTCTCCTACCAAATATGCCATAGTCAGCTGTGCCTTGTAAATATTTGAAATCCTTTTTTGCTACCAATAGATGCATTTCTTTTGGAGACTCTATGAACCTGCTAATAAGACTAACAGCTTGCATTATATCTGACCTTGATGCAGTAAGATACATCAGACTTCTAATAATTTACTTGTAAAGAGTGCCATTAACAAATCTTCCATCACAGTCTTTCACAAGATTTAAACCTGCGTCTATTGGAGTTGTAACTGGATTGCAATCCTTTATCCGAAATTTGTTTAGAATTTCCTGCACATACTTTCTTTGACAGATAAAAATTCCAGCATCTAATTCAATAACCTCAATGCTAAGGAAATAACACATCCTTCCAAGATCAGTTAATTTTGAAGTGACTAACATTTGGCCTCCTATTATTCCATGCTTCTTCTGGTGTCATGTTTAAAACTACTAAGGTTGGACTTCTGTTTAGGATGTGGATGCTCCAATTGACAGCTTATGGCCAGAAGTTCTTTAGAACTTTGCTTTGCTGCAGTAGACTACTTACCATGTTTATAATTGTGTGATTCTTTCTTTGACACACCCTATTTTGTTGTGATGTGTAGGTTGCGATCAATTGTCTTTTAATGCCATGATCTTCACAAAAATTCACAAATTCATGTGAAATATATTCCCTTCCTCGATCTATCTGTAACACTTGAATCCTACTTCTTTTCTAACCATTGTTTTATAGCTTTTGAAAGCTATAAAGGCCTCTGCTTTTTCCTATAAAAAATAGACCCATGCTTTTCTACTTAAGTCATGAATAAAGGTAATAAAGTATCATTTACCTCCATTTGAAGTAGGATTAATTGGCCTACAGATATCAAAATGTATAATCTCCAACATCCTCTTTGCTTTTTGGTTTTTTTTTCCAGAATGGCTCTATGTTATTTACTAACAACACATTCTTCACAAACCTTTGAAGTGTTAGGAAGATATGGAAGACCAACAACCATACTCTTTTGTTAAAGTATCCATAAACCTCTAAAATTAAGATGACCATAACAATAGTGCCATAGCCAAGCTTGATCAATTAATTTTGCTACAAAGTATGAGTGATCAATGTTGTTGAGATAGAGAGGAAACATTCTATTTGTTGTCATTAGAACTTGAGCAATCAGTCCTAATTTGTTAAATTGAATTCGGCACACTCCATCTTTGATGATAATCTCATAGCCCTTCTCTTGCAGCTGACCAATACTTAGTAGGTTGGTCTTCAAATTTGGTAAAAAAATACATTAGTAATGGTTTAAGCAACATTACCTTTAGTCTGAATGAGTACTTGGCCTTTTCCCATCACCAAGACCTTAGAATTGACTCCAAATTTCATTGTGTCTCTTAATGACTCATCTAGAGTGGAAAAACTTATTTATTCCCACTTATACGGTTGCTGCAACCAATGTCCAGATAGCACAGATTTTTACCAGACTTCATTTTCATGACAGACCCTCAGTAAAGATACTTCTTCCTCCTTTTCTACAAAATGCAATTTTTCTCCATTATTTTTAGACAACTTCGTGTGACATTCAGAATTATAATGTCTATACTTGTGGCATCGATATCATTCCACATTAGATTTATCTCCTGTCCTTGGTCTATTAGAGGCTGCATGTGATCCACCACATCCTATTCCTCTTCTTTGGGATTGATACTCTTGATCTTGGTTATTTTTATGTTGATTATCACGATTATTATTTCCTTTTCCTCTTCGTCTTCCTCTGCCTCTACCTTTACCTTCTCCTCTAGTTTTTGAGTGATTTCCAATTGAGGTCTTTAATGCTCATTTCTCAGTGTCTAGTTGTTTAAACTTTTGTTCATGCACCATTAATGAGCTTTGCATTTCATCAAGTGAAAGCTCATCTACATATTTAGGTTCTTCTATGGCACAAACAAAAAAATTAATTTTGCTGTCAAGGATCCAAAAACCTTTTCAATGACAGTTATACCTTCTGTCTTATCCCCATGGATCTGCATTTTGTTGACAATTTCCAAACTCTAAACGTAGAGTTTGAAGCTGCTGCCTCCGTGCTCTAGCAGACCTTTGATACTTCTTCTTCATTAAATCCCAAATATCTTTGGAGGTGTCTTTGTTGAGAATTGTTTCAAGAATGTATCCATCAATGCTTAAAACAAGTAGTTTTTGGCTTTCAAATCTCTCAACTTCATCCCCTCCAACCCCTTTTATTGCACCTTATTGAGCACCACTCCATTTTCTAGTGTTGCTATACAATATTCAATGACTTGCCAGTATTCTTTTAACCTCAAAAAATTATCCATCAATATGCTCCAATGTTTATACTAACCATCAAATCGAGGAATAGCTAGCTGCACAAAATTGTTTTCAGAAGTTATTGATGTTTTGCACTTCCCTTCCTAGTTTGTTGTTGCAACACCTAGAGAATATAGCTATAACTTTTAAATCTCTACCTCACTCTCCTTTTTCGTGGAACTCTCTGCTAACCAAGCTTTGATACCAATGTCAAAGTGGCAAAAACTAATACAGTACAAAAGCATTCAAACAATAGAGGACTTAAGAGGGATTCTCTCATCATTTATTCATCAACAGTAAGCCTTTAAATTGGTGTACAACGAACCAGAAACACTGTAACAACTGACAAAAACAAACTTGAGAAAAAATCTGAACCATTTCCTAAAGACTTGGTAAAACATAACAGCTAGTACTCACTAACCATGCTAATTAGGACAAACTGAAATAACTGTTGACTAAGTCAAAATAAAATAATTTTATCCAACAAACAATAGCCTTATTCCGGCAACGGAGAGAAAACAACAATCATTAATGAAAAATCACACATTCTCAAACCTAAATCTCGAATACCACATGTTATGATTATTCTTAATAATGCAAATTTATCCTTAATTTTCAATAAATATAATATTCAAGATCTTAAAATTATATGATTTTCATAATTCAATCATTCATAAGAGAAAAATATACTTGGATTCATAATAGCCTTTTAAAGACAATAATCGTTCAGAAGAAGATCTAAAAAAAATTACATTTCTCTCTCTTGACTCTTTTAAGTTGGATGGCATTTTTTTTGGAGAGAAAAAAAGAATCCATTTTTATTTAGGATTTTCCTTATAATATATTTTCCATTAATACGTATATTAATTAGAAAGAATATTTTCCATTGATCGTAAGCTATTGAAATTAAATAATTATTAAAGCGTAATTGTCTTTTAACTAAATAGAAGTTAAATAATAAAATATGACACATGAATACTAAAATAGAAAACATCTAACAATTGAATCTACTTATCTCGATAGTTGAACTAAGTTTAAGTTTTAAGGAAACAGAAGCATTAAAATTAAGATTAAAAATTTAAATTGTGGACCTAAAAAAATGAGCTCCAATAAATATAACCAAATTGAAGTTAGAACAAATATTAGATAAAATATATTATATACCATATATTTATGTTAATCATAAATATATTTAATTTTTAAATATAAGTATATTAAATGTGAAATAAGAGGGAAAAACACTAACAGCATAAATGTGATCTAAAATTAAAAGAAGGTTTTGTGAAACATAAAACTAAAATTCTCGCTCGAAACATTTTTATAAGGCAGAAATGTACAAACTACATAATTGGATGCAATTTTTTTGAGACATAGGTGGTGTGCATATTCTACACGAAGTGTTGGACCATATGCTGAGGTAGCCACCGTGACAAACTTATCATGAACCCTTTCGTTTATTCACGATGGAAATAAATGGTTCTTCCTATGTTTCTAATATGTCAAAATTTCTTCAAACTGACTTAGAATTTTATAAGAGTTTGCAATGTTTTAAAAACAAAACTGAAAATTAAACTGGTAATACAAAAAGTTTAAAGTTTAAAAGGTTTAATTGGCATTAGATCGTTATAAAACTAGTTCATAATTAAATAAAATTAAAAAATTTTAAATATGATTGAAAGGGATTGTCCTCATCTATCAAAAAATTTAAAGTTTAATTAAAAAAATACTGTTAAATAAAAATTAATAGATTTATTTAAATTTATAAAAATTTATTAATTTACAAATTGATTGATACACTAATAAATTTGTTGGTTTTTAACAATAAATTTTATTAAAGTAAAACAAACCGAAAATTTTAAAACTAAACTAAAAAGTTAATCGGTTGAATCGACGGAACCGATTATATTTTTTAATCATTAAAAGTTTAGTTATATAATTCTAAAAGATGACAATATGATTTTTACGAAATTGGACTCAGTATAATAAATTAAAAAAAAAACCTTAACATTCAAACTTTTCCTAAAATTCAGGAGTTGAACATGTTCATAACTAGAGTTCTCTTTTTTCTTCTTTTTGAAAAAAAAAATGTGTGTTTTCTTCGGTAGAAAAAGATTAGATCCTCGGAGTAGAATCTCTACCCTTCCGATCTCTGAGTGGGTCTTAAGGATTGAAAATTTTGTATAGGATAGTTGGACATCATGATAGCATCATGCTGTCGTATTTGTGCAACCACAAGTTGAATTTGGTGTTCCAAATCTAATTAACCTACTAAGTTGTCATTTCTTCATTTTATATATTTTCGTCTTGGTTTCTTTCTTTTCTGCTAATGAATGAGGCTTTAGTTTTCTCCCAGTTTATGATCCATCGTTTTGAATTTTTCTCCATTTGAAAATCCCCAAGAATACCTAATGATTGGTTCGACTCAAACTCCCCACTTCTGGAACATGCCATACCACTCGAAGACCATACGGCATATATGCAGTAGCTTATTATCTTCTTACTCCTAATGTGCCACCAAACTGTTCAATTATTTCAGTCAATCTTCATTTGGTCAACTTTGATATGAATTTTTACGTTTTTCTGAGTGGCTTTACAGTTCAAAGAGATACCTCTGCCCGCCAACTACGTTGAATTTCTTGATTTCCCATTTTAATTTTTGCATTAAAACTTTTACTATAAACAGAATGTAAAATCTACTAACAAGAATTAGATTTAGATTAACTATTATCTAAATAACTAAAGTCATTTAGATAATTATCTCTTACCACTTATAAACTCTTTAATATTTTTATGTTTGGTCAATATGAGATACTCTAACATTTTGTTATAATAATTTAGAAAGCTAGTTTTGAAATAACTTATAAGAATACTCTTTTGTAACCAAAAATAAAAATAATCTCTTTATAAAATGCAAATGAAAGACTCTTTACAATTAATGACCTTCTCCCAACTTTGACAAAGCAAAAAACCTTTTACCCTGAAGCGCTGGTTTTGATTTTTGTTATAATAGTCCAAAAGACAAATTCTAAATGCAGAAGATAAGATTATGCATTAAGCGTTGATGGATAGAAAATGGCAAAATCGACTAAGCCCGTATTTATTGCCCTGAATATAACTCGTACAGACCAGCATTAACCAAATATGGAAGAGAAAAGCGTAAATTGACTCTACAAGATAGTTTACAATCGTTGATAAGAGTGAAAACAAAACAGGAGGCTCCAATGCTGTTTTCCTGTGACACAACTATGATGCTATGGTATGAGGAAGCCAACATCACCGCTACAAACACACTCAATGCTTGGCAAACAGACCTTGCGTTAAAGAGGAGAAATCGTATTCCTTCCCGGACTGTGAAGAAACACCTCCTGAAGCTGGGGATGCTGATTGTGGTTTACTTGCCTCCATAGTTCTCAACCCGTTATCGGGCGGAAACTACCCCACAGAATAAAAGCTGCGGGCAGACAATGCATAGGTCACGGATAAAAAATCTGTGGTACATCAATATTATGTCCGATAATTGCTGCTGCAATGCAAAAGCATAAAAGAAGAAACAGAGAGGAAAGGAACAACAAATGGTTTTCGAAAACGACAAAGAAATATCATCTACATGCTGTACACCAGAATGAGAATTGACAACTCGCATTACATAGAAATTCATAAACAAGACAGCTTTAAAGAATCGATGTCACGAACTCAGTTCTCATCTTCTAACACATGACCAAGCCAAGGAACAGTAATGGAAAGATCAGATAAGTGTCTAAAGTGAAAATTAAAGGAACAAGTTGAAAAGTTTGCTTGACAAAATTCAACTGATGGACATAAAAAATTCCAGAACATAAAGAAAACAAGATGGAATTAAATACTGCATGGCTAAAAGAATAAAAGAGTAGGCAGTCTTTCACGTGATGAATCTGGCCTCAAGTCAAATAGTGCATAACAGAAAATGTCTGGTTACATCTTCGTAGTAGATTGTGAATATTACTGGTTTCAATTCCTCATCAGTATAAGGAACAGCTATTTTAGGGGCAAGAGAGGCCCAAAAACCAGTACTCTTAGGAGGACTTGCAAAATGAATGAGGTAGAGACAAGCACACGAGTAAGGAACATAAGCGTATTTTTATTCAGAATTTCAATACATGATCAGACCGATGGCAGCTCAAGAAAAAAACTGTTATTGACAAAAGGGGGAAAAGATTTAAGAAACATTTTTTAAAAAGTACATAAAAATGGAGAACAGTGGAACTTGAAAAAAAACAAAAGAGGGAACATAAAAAATGTAGAAGAATTATAATGGTGAAAGGATAAAACTTCAGACAACCTTTGCTGTAAGTAATAAAATTTGACCACAGTTCCTAGTGTATGCTACTTCGTCAATATTAAGTAAAATAGAAACAAAATAACAAAAATCATCGAATTACATATGCTAGTTTTGTTAATATTAATGAAAATATAAACAGAAAACTATTACAAACCATACCTTGCTGTTGGGTAAGAGACAGAATTTCCCACTGCTTGTGTTGGTATTGTGTTTCCAGTCTATCAAGATAGGAGAAATCTAATTGGGTAAATAAGAAAATCTTTAGGTGTAACAAATCCTATCCCTCTAAAAATAAAGGTGACCATAAGATAGAAACTACCTGCAAAAGTTTCTGAATGTCAGCCTGTCCAGCAACAGGCATCCTCAATCCAGGAATTTGGTACCCAATGTTTGAACAACTTTGTGCAGGAAAGTTAACACCATTAGGAACAGGCTGTTGAATGTTGCTAGAAAGTTTCAAGTCACCACCAGCATTTTTCGCTGCAGCTGCCATGAGAAGGGACTGCTGCTGTGCAAGCACAGCTATTTGCTGTTGATGCATTGCAAACGGGGACACCGTACACTATATGATGTCCAAACAAAAGATTAGATGATACAAATTTTCATAAAAGCTATTATCTTGCAAAATAAAAGAGATGGTTTGTAGCAGGAAGCAAGAAGTTTAATTTCAGTTTTATAAAATGCTGATGGCTCAAGGATGAACTGAATTCTCAGTAAATATATATCGAATCATCCAAGTGTAGTTTTAAAATTATGTATAAATTGCATGCACTTATCTACCTTATCAAATAGACTCAAAATATCACTTTTCACATCCTTTTGTGGTTTGTCTGGGGTAGATGAAGTAGTTAGTGGTGGCGAATCTTTAAATAAATCCTCAATGCCTGAAGTGGACTGGGAATTATTCTCTAGAGATTTTGTGGACACAGTTTTCTCAGTTGTAGAAGGCTCTTCAGTGGGTGCCACTGCAGTTTTGTGAAGTATATAAATCAACAGCATATCAAAGTAAGAGTTTCAAAACTAACATTGATAAGAGATAATCAAAACTAAGTGCCAACTTAAAGGTAAATATAGAAGGAAGAATAGGTAGAGAAAGAAAAATGTAGAATTAGATCCTGTAAGTGAACATTGAACAGCCAAATAAAGGCATACATTGAAATCCTGCCCAACTAGCATCATCACTGGAAGCTGGCTCTGACTCATTTTCATTTGGCTCATTAATGGACAGCATGTTGAATAGATCAGTAGCAAAATCAACTTTAGGTTGAGTGACAACAGGACCAGTATCTGCAGCTCTCTTTGTTGTTTCAGTTGGCTCCACAAGTTGTTCGGCTTTCTGAACTAGTTGAGGCCTCGCAAGAGGGGTAACCTGTTGAAGCACAAAGGATACCATGCTCATGCAACTGAGCATTCAAATATACTTGTCTGTCTGCAGAAAACAAGATTCAAGAAGAACACAGAAAGAAAAAGTAGATGAACAGATGTAAACGAAGGAAATAAGCCAACATACTCTTGCACATCCAATCAAGCTTCTTAGATCTGAGGTTAGCCAATTGGCAATAGTTCAGCTATCCTTCCAAGTCATCTATAGATAGATTGCCAGTATCAAATCTATACTTCTCATGATAGGGAACTATCTTATTTCATATCACTTATCAGCTACTTCACAATGGTTCTGTAAAATAGAAGCTTCACTAATTAAAGGAATGAAAAGCAACTTTCCCACATTCCAATGTCTTATCCTCGTTGGCCTTGTAGCAAATCTTAAGCTGAGATATAGCATCAAAGCCAAGTAAATACCTACACATTTCTGGATACTTCTGCTAATATGTTAAGTCTACTCGCAAGAGCTGCACTAAAAATGAATATCCTCTTCTTCACATATTTAACTACATAAAATAATCTAGAATTGTTATTTTTTTAGTCCATAAGTCTAACACTTATACATTTCTGGATACTTCAGCTAATATGTAAATGTCTACTCACAAGAGCTGAACTAAAAATGAATATCCTCCTCTTCATATATTTATAAACACAAAAAAATCTAGAACCTTTTTATTTCTTCAGTCCATACATCTTTTCCATTTTATCATTCATAACCCCTATAGTTCTTGCCACACCACAAATAACATGTCAAAATGTTCCTAATTACCAGCTTTGGACATGAAAAATGAGAATGCAACTACAATATTATATATGTGTATATATATAAAAACTTAACAAGGAAGGGAGATAAAATTAATAAACCTGCTCTGGTCCCTTAGGAGGACCAGGAATGCTCAATCTTGAAGCAGGAAAGCTTTCTTTTGAACTTGGCCCATTAATGTTTTTCCTTTCCTCACATAGATTCTCGGAACTGCTAGCATGTCCATGTCCACTTCTTTCATTCGAACTCTGCCAGTGTATAGGGGAACTTTCTTCCTGGCCCCGGGGAGGAGATATTGGATTTTTGTCTTTGGGTACCCATCTTTTTTCTTCATACCTTTAAAGTAAATGCAGGAGCCAAACATAAGGTATATCATATGGAAAAATGTATATATGATTGTATTATCTCTAGTTACGTACTTTGCACGAATAAAATTCTCAATTCCAACTCTATCATAATTTGGGGGTAACTCTGATTCCCAATAATTATTTGCCTTCTCATTTCCCATCGCTGAAAGAAGCAGCAAGAAACAAGTTATCACCAAAATCATTGTCTGCATAAAGTAGTCTGACGGTAAACTTCACCTATGGACAAACTTACAATGAATAAATGCGACCTGCTCTGGAAGCCATGTGTCCAGAGTTGCAGATCGAACCTACAGCAAAGAGCAATTAAAATTCAACAGTGCCCTTATAAAATGTAATAAGATGTCCACTAAACACTTAATAACTCATATACTACTTAAGCAATAGGCAGACCAGTTAGTTCATCAGCCAAAGGTTACCAAAGTTTTATACATGCAGATCTCCTAGGAGAAGGGGAATGGCTATTTGCAACCAGTGTACCAGAACAGTTCCTGTTAAGTGTATTGAAAAAATTGTGGAACTAGCATAAAACTTTAAATCCAAGAAAGTCAAACTGTCCACAGTTGAAAGCTTACCAGCAGCAGAAAAAAAAAAGATCCCAATACTAAATTAAGTATCTAACTATAAAAAGTTTTCCTACTTACAAACGAGTATCTAAAGTATGAAACCATTACAATAATGTGATGATGACACTTGCTGAGTTGAATGGTAACTTACACAGAACGCAAAGTACCACAAGAAAAATTTTAAAATGAGAGTATTTATAATCATGAAAAAAAGAACACAAGTTAAAGAGTTGACAATGTGTAGAATAAGCTTTTGTCTAACTGAAGGATTAGAGAAGAAGTCATAAAGAAGCAACTTTTTCACTCAACTAGCAATTATACTGCCACTCACCCTTTTATGTTTTTCAAGAAAAACAACCTTAAGGTATCACGAAAGATTATCCACTGGCTAAGACCTTAATACTGTTGTTACAAAATCAGATGCTAAAAGGAAATCCAACCACATTATGATACTCAGGATGCAGCAAGCTCTAGCAAAGAAGATGTCACCTTTGATATGTGTACCCCAAGACTTCTATGGATCCCTGAACATTGCATGCATATAAAAATCCCTAAATTTACACTTGCCCACCGTGGACCTCTGCATCACAAGTAAAATAAGATCATATTAGCGACACACAAGAACAACAATCTACAAATCCAGAGAGCTAACTGCATCCTTCTATGGTCTGATCTAAGAAGATTCACCAGTAAGACGAAAATTCTCAAGTCAGGAGGCATTTCGTTTATGGAAATCATGGCATGTGCCTGATGCCAATCAATTTACATACTTGGCTTTGCAGTCAGCACATTCCCTATTTTCTGGCAATCTGAGAAGGCATTCCAATATCTACAAAGTTAGAAGATAGAAACTCAATAAGTATAATATAATGGCATACACGATGAGATATTTAAGAAAATGCATCCAGTAACTTTAGTGAACACAGACGTGATCTAAATTATATGAGACATCCAAATGACGTGTCATAAGCGACCAACATCACTGCATTAATAGTGCAGGATGGAATAGAACTTTCCACAGCCACTTAATAGATAATCAAGCCACACAAGTACGTCAGATACAAAAGTGTAAAATTGTTACCTGCGAGGGTAAGGACCCAAGTAGACAAACTACAAGAAAACCATTACAAATTGCTTAATAAATCATTGAAAATAGGGTAGACCAACTAGATATTTAACCAGTCAAAACTAAACAACAAATAATCATCATTAAGAAAATCAATTTACTTCCTCAAGATATAACGTCGTTTATTAAATCTTGCATTTGACTTGGGAAAAAACAACCATACCCCGTTAGAGGAAATTAGGTCAATTGTGCAAGATCAAAACCACCATATCAACAGCAAAGGATTATAACGCCATCTATATATCAGGAAAAAGAAAAACATACGCTGAGTTCTAGGATTCATAACCCAAATTGCCACTCTATACAAAACTTTTATAACGATGTCCTATTAAGGTATATTCAGAATTCTTAACCCCACAAAATGAAGTTCTATTAATATATTCAATTGTAACAAGAAGATGCGATCAAATTTCAAACTAACAAAACAATAAAAAAAATTAAGCAACACAGGCATAGTTAAGCCAGCAAATCCAAGAACACCAGAAATTCTCCATTGGAAGAAAGAAAAACAAGTTAGATGAAAACAACCATTTACGGCATCGGTGACAAGATTACAGAAAAGAAATGTTGAGGATTCATGAAAAACACACAGAATAAAAAAATCCAAAAGGTGCGGGGACAAAAGGAAGAAAAACTAGAAAGAACCTTTCTGTGCTTTGCATTAAGCTCTTTAGAGACGCTGGCCTTCTCGTTCATGGCGGAGCGGACAAACAGAAAAACGGCAAATGGAGGGAGGGATGGAGGGAGGGGCGAAAGAAGGAGGTCAATATGGTCCTTTCTCTCTCTTTCTTTTATTCTCTCGCTTCTCTCTCAGGCTTATTTGGAGGAAAAGGAAATGGAAGTTTCTTTCACTCCAGTCTTCAAATCAAATTTCTTGATGGGTGGTGGGATTGAGTGCTTTGTAGGACTACAACTGTGAGCCACGGAGGAGTGGCATGTGGAGATTAACTTGTTAGGTTTTATTAGTCAGTGTATTAACATACTTTGTACTTAAAAGGTGGAATCGCCCCAGACGCTCTCACACTCCGGCCTGATAGAGTGGTGGAGGGGTAAATCACGGTTTAATCTCACTCAATTTTTTAGAGAAGGGGCCCCATGTTCGGTGCGCACAAGGAGCCACCACATTGGATGAAACTCCCACACTACCGCTGCCGCTGCCGCGACTCGAATCTGAGACCTTGCACTCAACAACCTCTCTGAGGACCAATTGAACTACCCGTACGGGCAGTATATTAACATACTAGCAGGCTGTTACTGCGCATATGCGCAGTAGTAATTCGTTGGAGTTCAATGCCCAGTTACTTTTAACATTATAGAGTATTTAAGTGAGGGGAATAAGTTCAAATCATCAACCATGACTTAGAAAAGATAAACTTTAATACTTGGGGGACACGAATGTAAGCATACAACAGCATCAACATCTCCAATAGATCATGAAATACACAATCCACCAGGACAAAACCTCTTAGGACCAATCTAAAAAATAATTAACAATAATTTAGAAATGCATCATTAGCTGGATATAATAAGATTATTTAACAGTTTAATTAAGAATTAAGAATTTCACCATACAACTCTAACTTAACTGTTTCAAATAATAGTTCAACAGTTTAAATTTTATTTAACAGTTAACATCATTAGGTTTCCATGTGAATCAACGCTTGCACCATTTTTGTAATTTTCATAAGTTTTTTTAAATGACTAATAAATTATTATGTAATTTAAATGATTCAATTAATTATAATAAATTTGTCATTTTAAATTTAATATAATAAAATTTTAATAACCTTCTTAAAGGTAAGACATAAATATAAAAAAAACTAAACTAAAGTTGAGTTTATAAGTAAGAAAAGCACGTAAATAAAACATGAAAATAGAAACTCTTGCCCTAGAAATTTTATTCACATATTGTTGATATGTCTTCTTCATTCAAAACATGTGCATATATATTAGCTTTTTGTAAATATTATTTATTAAAAATATTTTATTTTGTTTTATTAAAAAGTTTTTTATCATTAAATTCTTATGCCTACCGTATGCGTACATGTTAAACAACTCAGGATGTACATCGCTTACCCATCGCTTTGGATATGTCACTCAAAATAGTATGCTTTGTCGATTTCTGCATGTTTGGTTTTTTTCTGGTTAAAGCAACTTCATAGTTACAGATAACACTTTTGAGAAAGGAGTCATATGGATGAAGAGACTGGACTCACTAAACATATTTACGTAAAATTCGCAAAAAAGAAAAGATAAAGATTTCATAAATTGGTTATATATTGCATAATTTTGATGTAGTAAAATTTATAATCTACAACATACAAAACCTGCACCCCCAAGCAATCAAATGCTTGCGTTGAGATCAAGTGAAAGCTTCTTGACCGACAATAATGGAGATACAATGGTAGCGTTACAATGAGGACATTTAGGATTATTCTTCAAAGCCATAACGTACATACAACAACCAGGACACCCAGAAAAAAGAAGAACCAGAAAAAGAAACGTTGAGCTCACGTTAGCTACTATCTTCTTGAGATATTGGTTTTGGAGAAGAAGAACCAGAAAAACTAATGCTTTTATCGTTGATGAAGAGAGACGTAATTTTTTTTACATAGAGAGAGAGAGGGTGAAACAAAAGAAGGGGGTAGTGAATGACTAAAACTACTAAATCTTTCCGAACAAAAACTGTAGTATTAATATACATATTGTTATTGTTTCGTTGGATAGAGAGAAAAGTAAGATGTCATATACACATGTTTGTTGCATGATCATTTAATTGGTGTTTGTTTTACGTCTTGTTGTTCATTTAATTCTTAAAAAGAGAAAAGGTGCATTTAACTCTTTGAAAGTTGAGAAGAGAAGGTGTATTTAATTCTTTGAAACATTGAAATGAGATAAGATATGATGAATGTAGTTAGACTGCGTGAAGTAATCATATTTTTTTAGATTATTTAAATAATCATATTCTCCTATATCTTTTAACAGATATCAAAGTACTTATCTCGTAACTCCCGAAGTAATCATATTATTTTTGGATTGTCTAAAAGCTTTTGAATCTTGTGTTAAATTCAGTATCTTTTAACAGCTATCAAAGTACATGTCTCATAACTCTCTTTAATCAATGAAGCGTGCGTGATTATTGTTAGGGTAGGTAATAATTATTTCATTTTATTAAGTTCTTGAATGATCGAAGGTATCAAGGTATTTGGTGCAATAATCTATATCTTGTCTCTCTTCTTTATTAAATTGTCTGACTAAGTGAACCTGTGGCTAATATTTTTTCTTGAGGAGATATGGCTCCAAATAAATGATTTTTTATTTTTATTTTTTTCTACAAGCAACTTACCTATCAGTAACTTTTAACTTTTAACTTCTCAATCGAGTACAATTTTCTTGGCATCATCACACAGTACTTTTGGAGCATTTCCAAAGACACCAAAATAATCTAAAACAGGCTTCCCAAAATCCTCATTGTCCATCTCCATGTAGATAAAGATAAGCTGCAATAGAAACACAAGACTTCAATAAAGCGAATTTCCATTTTCAAAGAATATCACCTGACTAATGTCAGTATTGATATTTATTCATTTAAGAAGAAAAATAAGAGGCTAAAAAAATCCAGTACACTTCTTTCAACCGTTGGAATCATTCAATGATATTGACAATGGAGTGATAAGTTTAATAGTTCTTTATTAGTCAGCTTCCCCTTAAAAAGTTTAGCCGATTCTTTAAATATTGGAAAAACTTTCTGTGAATCTTTTGAAGTTACAAACAGCAACAGTTGAATTAAAAAAAACAAGATAGTCAATGAAACATATTAAATAACCAAATTATTTGTAAATACAACATATGGGCAATTTCCAAAGAAACGTTAGCTACTAACAACATTATCAGTACTTAGTAGTTACATCCCTCTGAATATCTGACTCCTTCAAGAAACACCTTAACTAGTACTCTACTGTCAATCCTCTTCCAAACATTAGGAGAAAGTTTTCAAATTTTGGCAGGCAGTGTAAACGTAGTATTATTGGAAAATAAAGCTTTCGAAGACATCTCGATTACAGATGTTGAAAACATAAAATGCCAACTCAAGTTTCAATATACATACCTGTTTGGATCTTCCTTATATATATATATAACTCAGACACAAACACAAATCATTACCTTTTATTCTGGAACTAGACTTTGATCTGCTTGGGTTCAATGTTGGAGAGAATAGGGCACTCCCTGATCAGCGATTGACGGCACACCTCTCTAGAGCTTCCACTTGCTCTGGTGTATACCTCACATTCTTGTGTAAATACAAGTGGCAAATTCTGTGAAGGACAGCCAAAAATTTCTACTGCATCAGTAAATTCCTCTTTTCTTTAATGAACTGCACTTGAAGCTTTCTTACTTTTGCGTATTACTATTGTGATTTGTTCGATAAGACAAAACTGTAATGCCATCATTGGCATGTCATAAACCAACAAACAAGTTTGAGAGAGATTCATTTAGAGGTAAAATGCAATGAGGAAAGCATACCTTGAAACTTTTCTTCAAGGGTTAAAATATCACCAGTTTTTTAAGTAGACAGCAAGGTCCTCCCGAGAGCTACATGAAAAATTTGATGAATACAAATGCTTATTATAAACAAAATAATATTCCAAAAAGTGTTGGTGCAACTAATATCCATTCATGCACACAAGATCCAAAACAGCATTATAATTACTCGACAACAAAGGAA
>JAOQML010000005.1:24669675-24684897 GCA_027568935.1 Erythroxylum urbanii
TGGGTTGGGCGGGGCATTATCTCTTTAGAACATACTAAAGAGATAATGCCTTATATGGAAATGAAGGAGACTTGACCACACTTGTTCTTTGAATGTAGTTACTTTAAGGTGTTATAAAATGCAATCAAAGGATTATGTCACAGACACATTAATGTTTTTTCTCTTCCTGACATTATACAATGGCTTCAGGTTCACTCAACCATTCCTAAAGCTAACTTTGTAGCTTATACAATCTTTATGGGAACCTCTTTGCAGAAGATCTAGAAGATAAGAAATCATAAACGATTTAAAAATAATGTGAGACTTATAAAGCTTGTTAAGAAGTCTATTATTACTATTATAATGGGCCAACTTATCACATATCAAATTGCTCAAGATTATAGTGAAATCATTGCTCACTCATAGAAAATAGATTAAGAATTGTCTAAGTATTATGTACTACATTGAGAGATAACCCACTCTTTTCTTAAGGTTGTTCTTATTAATTGCGTGTAGAGATCTTTTTCCTTAGTGCCCCTTTTATACTTTTCTTCTAAATTGATTATTAATTCAATTATTTACTATTTCAAAAAATTAAATTAGATAACTAAATATAAAAAAGTATATTTTAAATATTAATCTAAAAAATGTTTTTTGAAATTCCAAATCAACGACTAATTTGTAGAACTTAAACCTTTAATTTTTGAGATTAACCTATAAATGTACCAAGTCAATTTGTATAAGTTTAATAGCAACAAACAATATAATCTCTTCCACATTATCGGTATGGAAACCTTAATAGTTGACAAAGTAGCATCAGTAGGATCATCACCAACCTCACCAAATTTGTTGTTGATTTGCTACCTACCACCCTCCTAAAGACGTCTCCAGTCACTATTGTCATAATAGCTATGAATTTGATTTGTAGAAGAAGTTCATATTAGGAAATGGGGCGGGATTCAATCCTGCTCTCAGTGAAATAATTATAGAACTTTCGTATTTGACTTCCAAAAGTTAAAATCACTTACAATTCTATAATATATAAATTATAATAAGGCATAAATCATAATTTGTACCTTATTTTAAAACTTGATCTTTTTCTTATCGTTTCCTTAGAACCGTTTCTAAAATTGGCTCATCTTAACCACCATAGCTAGAAAAGTGTCTAGCCTCTAATAGTAGCCACAGAACTTGTTGAGAGAACTCTATAATAATTGCAAAGATAATTAGGCAAGAAGTGTTGGCTTTTTTAGAGCTTAAGCTTATTTATAATAGGTTTTGGACATTTTATTATTTTAATTTCAATTAAACTTTAACTAGAATTAAAAATAATTTTAACTAAAAACCAATTATGTCCAAATAAGATCCAATATATTATATTGATCATTATTTGTTAAATATTTTATATATAACTATAAAGTTTCTCAAATTTTACAGTCAATTCCATCTTGATTAAAAAATAAATTTCTCTTTAACTCGTTATTTATGTGCGACTTTTTAGATTCCCAAATATGTTAGTAATGGATATAAATTATAACCCTAAATCATATTTAGGATTAGAAAAATTAAACCCTTTAGTTTATCTTTATTTATCTAATTAAACAATTTATATCTATATATCAAAATTGACGTATAACAACATATGATGACTACTTATTTAAGAAAGTTAAAGTGGTTTTAACTGACCTTTTCATGCATGTTTTTTGGGGTATAATTCAATTCTTTTATTATATAATGTTCTGATTAGGCATAGAGCATGAAACTACTCTATTTGAGTCCAATCATATTAGTTCTTTACCATTGTAAACTTTTTATAAAGCATCATTCTACCTTGAACAAATATTTTCCAAATCAATACTAATCCAAAACAACGGAACATTCTTCCTAATCATTGTAGGGTGAAATAAGTCCTATATTGATCACTCAACTACCTCCATATATTTAATACTATATCCAATAACTACCAACTTAGGTACCTTTGACTAGAATACATCATAAGTAGTATCAAAACATAGTAATCCTTATATAAGATAACTTTGAAAATCTCAAGTCAAAGGATCACGTATAAAATCACGACAATAAGAATTTTCATAGATACATAAATAATGTTCCAAGTAGAATATATGGTCAGTTTAGTAAACTTATTCTCTAATAAACACTCATACGTTTGTTTAAGCATCTTCATACTTTAATCTATGAGATCAACTACTTACTTTATAAGAAAAAACATAACGTGTGTTGGTCTTTTTATGATCTATTAACGTCCAGTCCCAATAGAACAATAACTAGGTACAATTTAGGGATAATACATTAATATAATGTGAATCTCATAATTTTATTTGTAATGTACATTTATCACGTAGACTTTATCATGTACATCTAAACATATATAAGATAGATAAAGTCTTTAAATTATTTTGTCACTAAACTATAATCAACTGATTGACTATGGAATATAAACCAACAGTTCATAGTATTTAAATGAATTGGATTTATTTGATTTTGGTATTAGTAACCTAAGTCAGAAGATTAGTTCTTTATTTCAGATTTTATCGTCAACGTCGATCCTTTTCTTCTTTTTGCTAATGGTTTACTCCTATTTCTCAACTTTCCAATTTAGGGTGCATTTGGTTGTTTTCCTTTATTAATGTAATTGCCAAAAATTCAATTTAGAATTATTGATGGTATGCATACTCTATTGAATGTTCTTGGGAAATCATGGATGTAAACTCACTCTTTAATATGTTTATAGCGATAAATATATTTGTTTGTTTTGATATAAGAATCCTAAGTTGCCTTATGTTTTGTTATTATATATATAATGCCCAAGTGTATATGCAGGATCATAATCCAAATATGGAGTCCTCCTTCCAGCACTAATTATGCCATTATAAGGCTTTTGGTTGAGATTTGTTGTTTATTTCAACTGTCCTATTTGCAGTGACTGATGTTTTAGAATGGTCGCATGGAGAAGCATATTATGATTATCTTTAGAAATAATATAGGATTATCAACAGAAATGACTGTTTGCTCTACCATACTAGGTGAATTAAGGTTTGGTAAAATGGAACATGGTTGCAACCTCTATGTTACTTTCATGAAATCTAGAGTTGAAGGTCATTAGTCTAGAAACCAAAAAGAAAAGAATCTTTATCTTATCTCGACTATGAATCAGGGCTCAATTACTGACCTCAATCGTCTAGAGACCGGGTGATGGGATCAGTTTCTCTATCTAAATGTAATTAGTGTGAAGTTAAAACAATGCTCTGAAGGTTGTTTTTTTTAGGTAAAAGAGGCGGGCTAAGCCTGAAATCAATAAAATAAAGATAAACATAACAAGCTACAAAGCTCAGAAACGGGGCATGGAGAGCCCAATAACATCCCCATACAGCAATGTTTCGAGAACCGAAGGGCACAAGACAATTTGATGGGTACTAATAGAAAGGGAAAAGGTATGGTTGGCCAACCAATCGGCACATTGATTAGCTACCCTGTACGAATAGGAAATATAAACCACCCATTCCTTTTGAAGGAGGGCCCAAATGTCCCTATAAAGAGCAGCATGGGACTCTTGTAAACATGAGCATGTTCTAAGCTTATCGACGATTAAGGCATTATCAGCTTCAAGATGAACTCGTCTGAAGCCTTCTTCCCACGCAATTTGAAGGCCTATCTTTATCTCCCGCAACTCCGCACTTACCGACATGGCAATGCCAATGTTATGAGCAAATCCGGATATCCACCGACCTTCTTCATTGTGTATAATGCCTCCTGCTCCCGCAATTCCTAGATTTCCTTTAAAAGCCCCGTCAATCTTCAACTTCACCCAACCCTGCTCAGGAGGCTACCAACCTATTAATATCCATTCCTTGGCTTTATTCAGTGCATGGTCATTAGTATCCGTCTATAAGGCTTGGCTGCAAGACCAAACATACTGTCAAATAGTTACTACGCCAGAGTGAGGTCTAAAAAACCCTTCTTTGAAAAGGGATTTGTTGTACCATTGCCATAGTTTCCAGCATCCACTGCAAAGATTATAGACCATGGAATTAGTTCACAAGGAATAATTGGCATTGAGAGATTACGAATAATCCATGCCTCCCTCTCTATCAAAGTAAACGTCGCCCACTCGGACCCTAGTACTAGCTGCTTCCAAACTTCCCAAGCTACCTGACAATCCCGAAGCACATGGAGGATACTTTCATCTGCAACACGGCATATAGGGCACAAGCTCCCTCTATCCATGTTTGGACCTGGAATGGATGCCACCTGCCAGTCGAGCCCTGATCCTCTTTTTCCGGCCAATAATACACCCAAAAATCTCTTTATTCCTCCTCTGTAGATGTTGTTTTAGCATGTTCAGACCATCCAGTAGGTCGGAGGATTGTTTCCATTCCTTCACCAAAAATTCCGGAAACTCCGGGTGTTGATGCCAAGAGGCACCGAAATGGTCTCCTGCCTCTCCTCAAATGAACAACTTCATTTGTGTCCACCACTATTGGATGATAATCCGAGTTTACTCGAGCTAGCACCCTTACTAATGTATTAGGGAATTCACCAATATAGTGTTCGTTCCCGACTGCTCTATCTAGTCTTTTAAACACTTTATTATAATCACCCCACTTCGGACCTCTCCAAGTGAACTTTGGTCCTATAGTCCCGAGGTCGATCAATCTACAATCATCTAAAACTGCTTTAAACTGAAGGCATCTCATCGGGTGTATTGGTGCTCCTCCTGCCTTCTCAGATAACGTTGCCACCTCATTAAAATCACCCGGAACAAGCCAATTTCCAGCTACTTGACTTGCAATGCCTTTCAGATCCTCCCATAACTCTCTACGAATTTGTTCATTGGGGTTTCCATAAACGGTTGTCACCCATGCCGACTTTGAGTCCTCCTATTCGGCACTAAAATGAATGACCTGTCCAAAGTACGTGAATGAGTGAAGATTCACATCCCCTTGCTTCCATCATACCCAGATTCCTCCCGAAAAGCCCTGTGCCTCAACCCGCACCTCCGAAAATTCCCTAAACTTCCTTTTAACTCTATCAGCTACCGAACCACTAACTCTTGGTTCAAGGATAACAACTATCTCCGGCTTATTATCTGACAAATACTTACGCAAAGCGGTTTTAAACTTCATACTGCCCGGTCCTTGTTATAGGTTCTTTGTTCCAACGTTTGCATGCGTGTGCATCAAAAAATGTTCTCTTTTCAGACATCTGTTTGCTCGTATAGTTCGAACTTACGGGGACTCGAAGTATTGTCTTCACGATGGTCAAATTTTGATCAGCTGCTTTGATGGTTAAATAAATAAAAGTGAATATTCCGAAAAACACGATACTAACAAGATACGATTATCACAGGCCTATCGTCTTCTACGTTTACCTAAGTCCCAAGAAAGCTCTTCTCTGCGTTAGACGAGTTTGTACACGAACATCTTCAAATTAACTGATATGGGTAGTTCCGACTTTTTGGTTCCATTTTTTGTTCTAGTTTTGAGAAGAGGCTAATGAGTTTCGCACACAACAATGGAATGGGTGAAAAACATTTGCTGATGCTTGATGTATCAATTTATCTTTTACTGACTATGTTATAGCAATCAATGGATTTGCCGCTTCAGTTTTCTGACGTAAAAAACAAAAAATGCTCACGGTTTATGATTTAGCCTAGTCATTTGAGTGGAAACAAACATCTATCTACCCTGCAAACATATATATCAGTTGACAGTCAACATTCCAAGCCAGGCGTGATACATTTCTGTACAAATTGGAATCAAAATCAGACACCTGGGATTGTTTATCAATGCCACAGCCAGTCAGCCACCCCTTCTCTCCAAGTAACAAAATTGTTGCTTCCCATCAAAATTTAGCCTAATATAATCTTAGGGTGTCAGGAATGCACCTCTCCTCAGGATTGATGGGCTTGTGTTGCACTTAATTTTACAAGAACATTAAACAGCCAGCATAAAATTTCTGCTGCCTATTAATCATTTCCCATATTTAGGCCTCAGTCTGCATCTTTTACTTCTGCTTCAACATCAACAACTGCGGAAGAAGAATCCTTCCCTGAACAACGTAAAGGGGCCAATTTAATCAGTCAGATATTTACTGGTGATATTCACTTCAATAAAACCAACTAAACAATTCATTTCTCTTAACCATTAAATGCCATATGACAACAAATTAAGCAGCATATTTCAAAGTGAAATGAGTTGGAACTAAGAAGACCAAACCATACCTTTCTTGGAACTAGGATAAAAGTCATTAAACGTTTGTCCAAATTTTGTAGATTGGCTGGAAAACTTGACAGAGTCTCTTACGAACTCATCATTTACAACTGAAATCCAACAGATAAATCATAGGACAGGAAAACATACGAGGATGTGATAAACAATGCAGTATCAAAGTTACAACTCAACCAAAAAGTTATTTCAAGCCAAAGCAAATTAAAATCACTTCATCACCCCTCCCAAATACGTAAACAATTGTATAGGTTGGCAATTAGATTTTTAATTTCATGTTCAATAAAACACAACTTAATTAAATGATTTGGATGTACTAAGCAAGATAAGATAATGTATCTTCCATTCGAGGAAAAGCTGAGGTTAGAAAGGCAATATAAAGATTTGAAAACTGAAAACTGAAGCTGTCATGAAATTGGACAATTTCATAAACAAAAGAAATTGCAAAACATGAAACCTGATGCCATGATGAAAAACACAGGATTATGCACAGGGAAATACAAAGAAATGAGAAGGATGACATTCTTAAATGGCAGACAAGTCAGAGAACCAAATGCGAAGTGGCATAAT
Source organism: Erythroxylum urbanii (assembly GCA_027568935.1). Lineage (NCBI taxonomy): Eukaryota > Viridiplantae > Streptophyta > Magnoliopsida > Malpighiales > Erythroxylaceae > Erythroxylum > Erythroxylum urbanii. The sequence goes on from JAOQML010000005.1 coordinate 24,676,470, forward strand.
AATTGGCATCAAATGTCCCTCAAGAGATAACATGCTTACCAAATCGTGCTACATAAGACCAAATTCCATCTAATGACGGAGTGATTTTGGAAAAGTAAAACTACGGTTTCCAAATCAAGATATTAAGGGGAATCATTATGACTTGTAGAAGACCATATTGTAGGTCTTAGGTATACACTCCATGCCATGCAACAAAGGGTACAGCAGCAAATGTGTACATTGTGTGCCATTGCATAAGCTGAGAATCATGTTCACTGAAAGAAGTCAGTTATAGTTACCAATCAAACCAAATGAGTAATTCATTAAACTAAATCACATGCAAATGGTCCATAGCTTACAGTAGTGTACTTCATAATTAATCACGCCTATATTAATGGACTGAAACTACAAGAAAGCTGCGGGTAACTTTTCTTGCACAGAAACCTTTCAAAAAATAAAGTTTTCCAGAACAGAAAGTCTGAGAATTAATTTTCACCTGAAAATGGTTGACTACAAAAGGGGCAGAGCTGCAATTCTTCATTCAAAGTAGACCTACAAAACATAGTATTGTGGTCCAATAAATACAACTATCCGAGTGATTCTGACAAAAGTTTATGATAAAAATCGTGGTCCTTACTTGAAGATCTGGAATTCATTTCCACAGTTTGGGCACTAAAGAAAACACAATCAGAACACAGAAATACACTTCAGTTACTGAAAAGAAATGATTGTACAACTAGTTCAAGGCACCAAAAAGAACTTGATATTTGAAAGGAAAGCTAAAGATTTGTAGGATATAGGAAACCACAGAAGCCTTACTGTGCCTTGAAGTATATCTCGTCCTGCCCACCAAAGAAATGCCCCTAAGCCCACTACGGGTACAATTACTGCAAGGAGCTAAACAAAGATAAATTATGAAGACATTAGAGTGACCATGAAGACAATTTTGCTGAACTTCCCAACAACAGCGGTTCTGGGAAAAAAAAAAAAACAGAACAGAAGAATTGCAGACTAAGCACAGCATAATATTAAAGCAGAAAACAAGTAAAAAAAAAGAATATTTGGAGAATGAATAATAACATTTATTCATTGGAATAACTAAAATAAATATCTAAAAGACAATTTCAGGCATATAGATATAAATCTAACAGTGCGACCACAGAATTGACAACGTTCCTAAGATCAATACAATCCCATCAACTCGAATACAGGAAGAAAAAGAAACAAAGATTAACCAAAAGACAAGCATGGAAAGACATACCCAAATAGAAATAATAGTGTCAACAACCCAGCCAATAGCATCAAAAACCCAACCAAGCTGGCCAGTCACTGATAGATAAGTTAATCCAACAGCCAAAGCTATATTGCCCAGAAGCCTTACAGCGCTACTGTTATCATTGTCCCCGCCGCCCCCGCCGCCGTTAAATCCAAACCCCTGATTAAATCTCACCAAAACTACCCTTTTGTTCCTCTTCCACCTTATAAACAAAATCGCATCTTTTCTCCTACCCACCTCCGGTAATCTCCATTTCTGACTAAAGGCTCTCAATTTAAACCCTTTTTGTGTGAAAGATGCAATCTTTGAACTTGGTCCAGAGAGGGAATAAGTGGATCTTTTGTATACTATACTTTGAAGGGTGTTTAGCGACGACAAATTGACAGACAATTGCAGTAGGGAAGTCATGGAGGACAAGTTTGCTGTTTGCAAGGAATCTAAATCAAACTTTTTTATTTATTTTTCCATGTTCACTTTTATAAGAGCCAAAAGAAGTTGATAGAGTAGATAAAATGGGGCAGCAAGATTGACAGCCCTTTCGCTGTATGGCGAGCTCAAGTATAGATACGTTTTATCCATCAAATTAGGCAGCAAGAAGCTACGAGTCGACGAACAAAATCCTATTTTGTACGGTCAAAAATATACACACACACGAGGAAGCATAAAGTCGTAATCTCTTGAATTTTATAAACAATAATATTCATAGAAATTCTAGTTCTATAACAAAAATGGCTTTACATGGACTTAATTGTGCTTTTTGTTTATATTTTTTCTCTCAACTACTATCTAATATAACGTTAAGTCTATTAGATCATATATTTAACAGGTATTTTATTCATGAGACTTTTGTTTTTATGTTACTATTGAGTATTTCCTTTTTACAAGGTGAAGTTTGGATTCAAAATAGATTTTTTAGATCTAAAATAGACTTTTAGTTGTCAATGTTCATCCGTCCAATTGAGTAGGGATGGACATTCAATGTCTCATATTGTTGTATAGATTAGTAGAATGATGTTTTTACTTATTGATAGTACAATCTAAAAACTCATTTTTATTCTTAGTCTCTTCTTTTCGACTTGATTACTCCCGCACTTCTTCTCTTTGTTGCTTTAAGTTCATTTGTCTTCTCTTTATCGTGAGTCCTCTTCCCAATCACCAATAGTTTGACTCAATTGCAATTGCAATTCGAAGATATGGCTTTAAGGTTTGTTTGATTTAGTTCTAGATTAAATTGTTTCACCTTTTATCCATATATTCAATTTATATTTTGACATATAAAATGTGTGTATTCTAATTGGATTAAGAATAGGCATGCTTGGGGAAGGAAACACGAACGTGCTACCATTATTTGCTAAATTTGAGGAAAGAAAACACAAATAGACTACCATTATCTGTTAAATTGCTATGTATAACCTTTATTTCTTGTCAAATATGCAAGTATTAGTGAGTTGGTGGTGTATTTGAAGATATGGAAATTAGTGATTGATAGGTGTAGATCATAGTATGATTTTATATAAATTTAAGTGTTTTTAAGTATTTCTTAGATGATTATCATGTTTATAGGCTTAGAATTTTTTTCTTATTAAGTTTGCATATGTTCTAAGCTTTTTTTTTTCAAAAAGTTGTATGTGTTCCAAATGTTTGATTGATTTAGAGCAAGAATTTGATCTTAATTTTATAGTTCAAAAGGTGTTTAAGGTAATTGTGAGTATGGAAATAAGTATGTGAAGAAAAGAGAAGATCTTCGATGTATGCAGCCATGTCACGATAATGAGACCCTCACGATCGTGACAAGCGAAGATGATGGACGTGCATGGAGCCTTTGTCATGATTGTGACACCATGCATGATCTTGATAGAGGCTGAGAAACCCTTTTGGACACAATTGTGACCCATACACCATCGTGACAAGTTGTTTTTCCAACTTGCAAGATTTTTCAACTTCTAATGTTTCGAGGCCATTTTGGGAACCAAATTAAATAGGGAAATCCTAGAAACAACCCTACAAGCCTCAAGTACTATTTAAGAACAAGAAAAACACGAAAAGAGGCAACAAGCACTAGATCAAAAGAAGATCAAGAGGAGACATCAAGAGAGCTTCAGAGAATTCCAGATTTCCTAATCAAGACTCCAACTTGTTTTATTCCTTTTCCTTTTATTTATTTCATTGTCTTAAATGTTTATTTGGATTTTAAAGATGTTTAACATGATTATGGGTTTCTAAATCCATATTAGGGATTTTTCTTGAATTCAGTTATTTATTTTAATGCAAATGATTCTTTAGTACCTTAAAAAAAGTTATATTCAAGTTGTTAGGTGTATACTAGTCCTCGTGGGAATGATACCTTTGATACTACAAGATACGATCCATATACGTACAGTATGGAAAGTTATCTTATAAAACTTGTTAATAAGTTTTTCAACATTCCCATATTTCAACCTTTGCTTGTCCTTAAGCAAAACTAAAAACACAAACAAATAAAACACACAATTATGCAACATGCAATAATGGTATAATGACATCAAATCTTATAGAATTAACTTAACCCCAAACATCAATCGCTTAAAATTTGCCAATATACCAACTTATTCCTATCATGGTTAAGTGCTTTGATTTGAATATACATATCGATCAAAATATTAACACCTTATTCATACAATTATGGCACTTGTAAGCATGCTTTCATTATTATTAATCAATCAAAAAGGCAAACTATTACTAAGTATCATTTCATGAAAATTCTTGCTATTTGTAAAAGATTAGTAGGTTGATCTTGGAACAAGTTCGGCAACGGATCCAAAAATCTTATGAATCAGTTTGAAATTACTCTTGTTTACAACATTATTTAGAAATTGAATATTTTTTTATTTATTTTAACACCATTTTTGAAAATTTTTAAAATGTAACTTAGTCTTTTAATGCGAAGGAAAACAACTTGTTATGAAGGTCCCCCCCATTACTTAACTAGGTTATGTTTTTTATTTAGCTTGGTTGGGGCGTCATTCTAGCCTTTCGATGCGAAGACAAACATTTTTTATGAGTGCCCCTAGTTACTCAGCTATATCATAACTCTCAACTGGCTATCAACTCTATTCTTAACCTAATTTCTTAAAAACAGCCAACGAAATAGGAATTTAATACATTTTTTGTATGCCCCCAACATATAACCTAGAAGTATTATAGCATGTCTATGGTGTATTAAGAAGTAAACATAATGAATTAAGTGCAGCTAATTACAGTAAGAGATGTAAAAGACATGGGCAAATGGGTAATTTGCTTGTGTTGGCATGGACATAAGTACTTCGACGTGAAATATGTATGGTAATTTTTGATATATTTGCTTGGATTTATGAGGGTGATGTGAGGGGAATTGATAAAAGAAGTATTCCATAAACAAATGGGATGTTTTTGGTTAAATTAGATGTATTTTTGTTTTGTTCTTGCATGATAAGACCGAGCTTAGTTGATTTGAGATGTGTACCTCGGTGGATGGATAGGTTCCACTTAATAGACTTCTGTAATTTGGCCATATCTTGGCCTGTATGTTAGGTTTGCCATGGTTGCATGCATCATATGCATGCGTATGTAGCGGAAGTGTCGGAATCTAGATTCCGAAACCATGACAACCCCGAAAAATAGAATCACACATACATGCATAGATATATTTTTTCATGAAATATAAAACTTTTTACCTTTTATTTCTCTTCCTTTCTTGTTTCTTCTCCTTGTTTGAGTTGTAAACACCAAACCCTTCCTTGATCACCCAAGTTCACACAAAGAAGATGAAGAAACAATGTATAAGGGTGATTTGAGCACCAAACTAGATGAGTTCTAATAGATGCTCAAGATGATGGAAGATAGATCAAGAATCTTGTTGGATGCACTTTAATTCATGCAACAACTGCATGAATTGCAAGAACAAGACTCAAGACACCTCTCTCTCACTCTAGAACTCTTCTAGAGCCCTTATGCTCTCACTTATGCATGTAAGAAGGGGTAGAACCTTGTGTACATAAGTGAAGAACTCACTTACGTACCATTCCGTGGCCTCTATCACGATCGTGACCTACTTAAATTTGGCCATACACACTTTGTTTTTCATCCGATCTTTTATGCATGTGACCTTTAAGTTCTCGGTTTTTTTAGGCACTTGAATTAACTCTTAATTTAAGCAAATCATAAAGGGTTTCATGATGCCAATTTACTGAAATATAAGTGGATTAACACACGAACTCTTCGATACTTAATTATCCAACTTATGAACCTTTCCATAGACAATTACTGTGCAATTCGTCCTTTCACTATACTATACGCCACTTGGTTTGGAGTATGGCTATGTGTCAACTCTCACTAGACTGACTACGTCACATCTAGTCCAAGTGATGTTAGCTTTTGTCTTGGGATCTCATTACTCTTTGTGTCATTGAAGACTCTCTTCATGACACATAACTGCTCTGGCCAGAGACTCCTGAGTAATGACCCCGACAAGAGGTTGTGGGTATCCTCTCCTTCTATCAGGATTGGTGAATCTTTTATTGACTACCCAATTACCTTCGAATACCAATAGCCGTACTCAATCACCATCCTAAGAGCGACCTCATCTTGAGGTAACAAGGAATAATGTCAAAACACAGGATTAATATCCAAGATATCCTTGAGTACCTCAAGTCTAAGGATATTTGTACCATTGCTATGATGAGATTAATCATTGACATCGATAGATCTTCCATATGATAATCTCATAGTGAGTCATCCGATGTACTTACTACTCTTAGTAAGCATCCACATATTAACTCTAAAATCTCATGCTTACAATTTGTGAGATCCATTGGTTAATCAAATCAAGGAGTATAATATGTGCTAGTCTGTCTGGATTAATAATGCCCTATCTTATTAATCATATGATTAGGGATTATTTAGATACTAACATAATTGCACATGATATGAATCTCATTATCATGATCTCATCATGATTTCATTCATGCTATATTTTGTATCATAGACTTCATTAATTCGATTTAAGATCAATAGCAATTCATATATAAACAAATATCAAATTAATGAAAAATACATTTCGTTTTATTAATCAAAATAAAGTTTTTACAAAAGCACTAAATATGATTTCCTTTAGAGCAATACTCTAACAATCTTCCACTTGCACTAAAGTCAATTGCCTTTGTATCTCATACCATAGGCAAGTACATAAGAATCAAATTTTATCTGAGGAAGTGGCTTAGTCAAAGGATCAACGATGTTCTGATTTATGGGCACTCTCTCAATCTTCACATCACCTCTATCAATTATTTCCCTGATCAGGTGATATCTCCTGAGTACGTGCTTGGACCTCTAATGAGACCTTGGTTCCTTAGCTTGAGCAATAGCCCCATTGTTATCATAGTATAACAATATTGGGTCTACTATGCTAGGAACCACTCCAAGTTCTATAGTGAACTTCTTGATCCAAACAACTTCTTTTGCCGCTTCTGCAGCTACAATGTACTTTGACTCGGTCATCGAATCTGCAGTTGTCTCTTATTTGGAACTTTTCCAACTAACTTCACCATTTAGTATGAAAACATAACCTAACAGAGATTTGGAGTCATCCTGGTTAGATTGAAAACTGGCATCTGTATGCCCACCCATCCACCCACTACGAGATCTCCATTTCTATATATCAAGAATACATCCTTAGTCCATCTCAAGTACTTTAGGATATTCTTGACAGCTACCCAGTGACCCTCACTAGGATCCGATTGATATTTGCTCGTAACACTTAGAGCATATGATATATCGGGTCTTATACATAACATAGCATACATGCTAGATCCTTCTGTCGAAGCATACGGGATCATACTCATGCGAGTCCTTTCATTTTGTGTCTTGGGACACAGATTTTAAGAGTTTTATCCCATGAGTCATAGGAAGAAACCCTCTCTTGGACTGCTCCATACTAAACCTATTTAGCACTTTGTCTATATATGTTGACTGTGAAAGACCTAGCAACTTCTTTGATCTATCTTTATAGATCTTTATTTCCAATAAATAAGTTGCTTCTCTAAAGTCTTTCATGGAAAAATTCTGGGACAATCAAATTTTGATTGATTGCAAACTTAAGACATCATTTCCCATTAGTAATATGTCATCCATATATAACACAAGGAATATGATAACACTCCCACTAACCTTCTTGTACATATAAGGTTTATTAGGATTTTGTGAGAAACCAAACTCTTTGATTGTCTCATCAAATCGGATGTTCCAACTCCTATATGCTTGCTTCAATCCATAAATGGATTTTTAAAGCTTAAATACCTTTCTGCCATCTCTGGATATGAAGCCCTCAGGTTGTATCGTATATATATCCTCAACTAGGTTTCCATTTAGGAAAGCCATCTTAATATCCATCTGCCATATTTTATAATCATAATGAGCAGCAATAGCTAGGAGTATTCTAATGGATTTAAGCATAGCTACGGGGCTAATTGTCTCATCATAGTTAATCCCTTGTCTTTGACGATAACCTTTAGCGACTAGCCTCGTTTTATAGGTAATCACATTTCCTTCCATGTCGATTTTTCTCTTAAAAATCTATTTGCACCTTATGGGTTTTAACCCTTCGGGTGGGTCGACCAAAGTCCATACTTGGTTTTCATGCATGGAATCCATTTCAGACTTTACGGCTTGAAGCCATTTTTCATATTTTGAACTCTTCAAAGCCTCTGGTTGTAGGCTCATCGTCCTCTATGAGCAATACATCATTTTTTTTGCTTGTAAGAAATCCATCTCTCTAGAACATTACGTATCATACTTGACCTATGACCATTTTGTTTGCCAGAAGGTTTAACTGTTGTCTCATCTCCATGAACAACAATTTCAGGTTCAGTTAATCAATCTGCGTCTGTTTGAGCATCATGAACTTCATTAAGTTCAACTTTGCTCATAGTGTCTTCTCTTAGAAGAGACCCTTTCTCTAAAAAGACAATATGCTTTGAGACAAACACCTTTTGCTCTAAAGCATTATAGAACTGATATCCAATTGTTTATTTAAGATAGCCTATAAATAGACATTTATTAGATTTCGCTTCAAGCTTGTGTGATTGAATCTGCTTCACATAAGTCAGACAACCCCAAACTTTCATATGAGAAAGATAGGGCCTTTTATTAGTCCATATC
>JAOQML010000005.1:24684997-24719720 GCA_027568935.1 Erythroxylum urbanii
GTGCTTTTTGAGTTCTCAATTTGGATTCCTATTGAATTGGGATTTTTGCCAATATTGAAGGAAATCAAGAGGAGAGGTAAGAGGAGCTAGAAGAGAGGCATCTTTGAGTAATTGTTAAGCAAGGAATTCAAGGTGGGTTACATTTTTATAATTGAATAATAAGCCATTAATGTTTCTTCAAAATCAAGAAAGTAAATGTTTTTCAATTGTAGTATAAATGTACATTTATTGCTCTTTGAATGCTTTCAAAAAGTTCTATTTATTTGGTGTGTGAATATTGTGTTGACGATTTATGAAAAGAATGTGAAAATGAATTTTTTATATCTATGAAATCACTTTGTGAAAAATGTGCCATTTTGGGCAACAAGTTTACAAGTTATGAAATACATGTTATGTGGGTTTGGTCTGGTCCATTCTATATGTCAAGTGCACTTTGAGTAAAGGCTTCTCCCGCCTGCCCGCAAGTGGCATGGAGCTCCTTCAGGGACTCCCTCATGTTTACGAATACGCAAAAACACTATGTAGGATTGTGTTAGCTTGTTCAGTTCACGACTACATAGGACTATTTCATGGGAGTGTGTTAGCTTGTTCTGTTTATGGACCTCCCAAACCATTTTGATGTGCTTATATGTTGACAAGTTTATTGAATGCATGATTTGTGTTGCTTATAAAGTGTTTGATAAATTAATAATGTGGAAATGTGTGTTTCATGATGCATTGTGATTTTTTTCAATAGTTTTGCTTATTACCGGTTATAAATTGTTACCCACGAGCTTTAAGCTCACCCTCTATTCTGTCCCATCTTTAAGCAATGAGTAAGAGATCGAGTGATCGAGCATAAGGGCATTACTCCAGATTATGTTTATTTTGTATTTTAAGTTAGTTTTTATAAAACAAGGCTTTAGTTACATTTTGACCAATTCTACTTTATGCAAATTATGTATTTTGGGACTATGAAATATTGATACGTGGCTTGAAATGCCCATGAAAACTTTGTAAAATTCTTATCTTTTGATGATAATGAAATGTGATTATGTTTTTGCTCATGACTCTCAAAGTTTGTAGATTGCATTTTCAAGCATTCATAAGGGTAAAATTTTGTGTTCTGACTTCTAGGGCAAATCTGTATTAATTTAGACTGAATTAGATAGAGTTATCTTTTTGAAAGTCTAGATCTTTTTCTTATCTTTCCAACGATATAAAGTTTGAAATTTTTGGACTTCAGACGCAATAGATATGGCCTTCAATCGAAGCACTAGACGAAGCATAGGTATCAGATGAAGCATAGACGAAGCAATTTTCCTCTAGATGAAAAAAGTTTTCTTCAAGGACTTCACAAAAGTTATAGATCTCAAATTCCTCTCCAAAACTGTCCTAAAATGATCAAAATCTGATATCTCTAGTGAAAGTTATGCTAATTGTCCCACATAGGTATAATATGATTGAGAACATAATCAGGTTTGACTCTTTTGTCCATAACTTCATCACCCGATCTCCAAATGAAGTGATTATTGAACTAATAGATTCCTAAAATATTTCTCTACCTCTCCATAAAATTTTGGTATCTATTGGGTTTGATTCAAAAATATTGATGGAGAGAAATTGAGGGAAACAATCGAAAGAGCATGAATTGGTTGTTTTACTGAACATACTTCGGTATTTTAATCCTATCTTGACCTGTAGAGCTCAGAATGAGATGATTATTGTAAACTAGAGACATGGAGCTACAATTGTTCTGAAGAAGTCAATTTGTGATTCTACAGTCGAAACTAATTTTGGCTAGAGAGATACCATGGAAATAGCCTTATAGAATAATACATTCACGTCTTTTGATATTCTGAATAGTTGGGCTCTAGAACGAGGTCCAACAATATCTGCTTAGGTTCATTTTATCATTAAAACATTCATCAAAGTCTAAAGCACATGTTAAAGCAAAGAATCCTTACGTTGTCCAAAAAAAGTTAAACATGAAATTTGTACCTTATGATTTCGAAGTTCAGTATCAGAAGGACAAGGATAATATAGTTGCAGATTTGATTTCTAAGGTACACATTCTAGAGCTGTTGGGCAAAGCCATAACCATATTTACTACTCCCTTGATTAAAGAGATCTAAGATAGTTATGAACATGATCTGAAGTTAACAAAATCTTAGAAGAAAAGAGGGTTAATCCCATATTGCATCTGAAGCACCAACTGGACCAGCAAGGGTTGAAATAAAAAAGGAAGTTAGTGGTAGTAAAAATTGTAGAGTTATTCACCAAAATTATCAAATTGGTACATGATGGGCCTGTTAGGGAACATTCAAAAACAATAGCTTTTAAGACAAAGATAACTGAGTTTTTCTTTTTTGAAACGAATATGGAATGATATGTGAGAATTCACCTAGAGTTGTGAAGTATGCCAACGAAATAAATACAAGACAATAGCATCACTACGTCTACTCAAGCCTTTACCAATTTCTACATCAATCTGGTTAAGCATCTCCATGTATTTTATTGAGGGATTGCTCAAATCATGAGGGAAGGATGTTATCTTAGTGGTGGTTGATTGATTAAGTAAATTTGCTCACTTTATTGCACTAATTCACACTTATTCAGCCAGTATGATGGCTGAAGCTTTCATAGAGCAAGTATGCAAGTTACATGGAACCCAAGTGGACATATTTAGTCATAGAGATAGAATCATTGTGAGTGGTTTTTAGAAAGAACTGATGAAATTACAAGAGGTTAAGTTGAAGATCTCAATGACTTACCATTTGCAGATTGATGGTCAAACAAAATTTATGAACCACTGTTTAGAGAGTTACCTTTGATTTATGACTAGGGAGAAGTTGAGAGATTAGGTAAAGGGACTTCCTCTAGCTTAATGGTGGTATAACACCAATTTCCTTCTATGTGGGAGAATTTCTCACCGTCTTCTTCACTGGGTTCCCTTTTCAATAGGTAAAGGAACCGATCGCTCGATTCTTTTCCACCAATGGTTTCCCTACATTACTGTTGCTCTTCCTCTTTCTTACAGGCCTTTTCGTTATATCCATTCCACAATCTTCTTTTCAAGTTCTTGCTAGACTTGAATTTTTTGTCCTACCTGCCTCCAAACTTTATTAAATGGTGCTCTTATTAAAGCCAACTTAGATCTTACTTTTTAACTTCTCTTTTATTGAAAAATTTAGGAAAATTTATAGTAAAGTAGTTAGGGAGATCTCCTCCAATTTTCAAAAGCTCAAATACAATGCTCCCTCTTAGGACTCTCTCAATGGTTATGATAGGTGTACATTGCATAGTGTTTTGTTGGTAGTTTAATATGTGTTTAGTTGTTAATTTGATTGTTTAGTGCATGTTTAGGTTAAAATTGTGTTAGTAAGTAAATATTTATGTTTAGAATTGCGTAAGTAAATATTTGTGTTTTGAGTGTTTTGTAGGTTGGAACATAATGTTGAGCTTCAATTTTATATTTATAAGGTGTCTTGATGTGTTTGTTAGTTTTCAGGGAAATTGGAGGAGATTCAAAGAAGACTCGGGAAATAACCTAAGGCCACGATCACAACAAATATGCCACAATCACAATAGAAGCAAGAGCAATGAGCCACGATCGTGGGGAATATGACATGATTGTGATAGAAGCTAGCCACGATCGTGATAGAAGAAAAAACTCCCAGCTATGATCATGCCATTAAGGTACATGATCCTGGCCTGTGCAATAGATACATGGAAAGTAGTCCTGAATTGATTTTTCAACGATTTTTTGGACTTTTCGACTCAAAAAGCCTAGTGTTTCACCAATTGGAAATATTATATAAGACTTAATGATGTAAACCTACGGGAGCTTCTATATTCTGCCACTTTTGGGAAGTTCAAAAGAGAGAGAAAAAAAGAGGGAGAGAGAAGAAGCGGAAGAAGTAGGTCCCTCCTTTGCTGCTTCCTAAATTAGGTTGTCTTTTGATGCTGCTGCCTTCCTAGATTGTTCGATCCAAGTTCTATTTCCTTTTCATTTCCTTTTTGATTATTTAATGTATAAGATGGAAATGAATTGTATGATGATCGGTTTTGGATTGTTGACAATGTTTAACTCTTCTTTTAGGAGTTTACTTTGATTTAATGTTAATATAGTCGATTTGTGTTTTATTGATTGGGTGTCATGATTAACTTCAATTTTTGTATATTTAGGTAATAAACTGAGAGGGTAAGCCAAATAAAAATAATTGAATTGGATTAATGAGAGTTAGAAGATCCAATAGATCACGTAGTTAATCATATCGATTTTTATGTGGAGAGAGATCAAGTGTGAGACTTGGTCGTTTAGTAAAGAGATTCCAATCTAATTTTAATTATGGGTCTTTTTTTAATTAAGAGATTACAAATTCCATAATTTGATTAGGGATAATGATTTAGGGCATGGGATTATAACTATAGAGAGAGTAAACCCCTATTATAGTCTAGAACTGACACCTCGATAACACATAATTAGCTAGGCTAGCATTAATGATAGGTAGAATCCCCTCTCTTTCAACTTGGTAATTTCACTTGATTAATTTCCATAGTGACCTTTTGTGTTGTTTAATTTCAATTCTTGCTTTGTGTTAGTTGAATTCTTGCAATCAAATTCTCGTGGTTATATTCTTGTTTCATTTTTTAATTTCATTTTTATTAATTTTTTAGCCTTAGATAACCTATGATTAGATTAGTTTACCCTCTTCGTGAGATTCACCCTTCAAATACTTCAACTCACGACCTGTTCACTTGCAGTAATTGAGGGATATAAATTGTAAGACTCGACATCTTAATCAAGTTTTTGGCACAGTTGTCGAGGAGACGTAGGATTAGTTTAGTTCTTTTTAGTCTAAGGCATTTTTTAGTTATTTAGTTTAAGGTTTTTACCCCTCTTGTGTCCGTGTACTTGTATGAACATAAGAGCCACAAGAAGTACAAATCAGATAATTGAAGATTTGACACTTGACATCACTCAATTGGAACAATTTACTCGAAGAGACAAATGCTAAGAAGAAGCAGTTGAGGAACTAATGGTGGATGAATATAACCAAGAGTTAGATCAATGAGTGAACCAAGGGTGTCAACCAAGAACTCTCATGGATTTTATGAGGTCGGGCTTCAATACTACAAATCAAGGTATAGCTAGGACACCAGTTCATGTTGTCTCTTTCAAAATTAAACCAGGCCTTTTAAACATGCTACAGACAAATGTGCAATGTTATAGATTGAAAAATGAAGACCCTAATGCACATATTGTGAACTTCCTCAAAATATGTGATACCTTTTGATATCATCAGGTGTCAGAAAATGTAGCGAGAATGAGGCTTTTCCCTTTTACTTTAAGGGATAGAGCAAAAGCTTAGTATCACTCTCTTAACTCCTCTAATGTCACTACATGGGAGCAATTAGTAATGCCTTCTTAGATAAATATTTTCCCCTCACTAAGACGACCAAGATAATTAAGGAGATTACAAACTTCCAACAAGGTGATAGGGAATCGAGAGTGATATAAGGATTTACAGAGGGGTACCCATATAATAATCTAATAAAAGAGTTCCTCTTGTAAACATTTTACAATAGATTAAAGCCAACCATGAGAGGCACAATTGATGCTGCCTTAGGAGGATTACAAATGAGAAAGATTGTTGATGAAGTGGACGAGCCTCTAGAAGAGATGGCCAATAACAGTTATCTGTGGTCTAATCAAAGAAATAGATAATTCGTAACTTTTTTGGAGTAGAAAAGAGTTATAGCTATTGACCAAATGATTGGAATGCAAGCAAAAATTGACAGTTTGACTTGATAGCTAAACAACATGAAAGCATCATCTTCTGCTCCAGTTAAGGCCATTCAACAAAAATGCAATCTATATAGGGAAATGGACCGTGATACTATTGACTGTTTCCTAATGCAAGAAGGTGAAGCAGAGCAAGTAAAGCATATGGGAGCACAGTTTGGTAAAGGAGGAGGGAACAACCCTACTCCAACACATACAACCCTGGATAGAGGAACCACTCAATTTTTTCATGGTCTAGAAATGTGGGAGGTCAATTCAATCCTCATGGACCACCTACTTTCCAATAAAAAAAGCCAAAATCAATGGATTCCAAACTGGATAAGATTTTAGATAAGATTGGAGGTGTGGAAGAGGCCTATAGGAGGCTCGAAGGTGGGTTCGAGAAAGTGACAAAGAATCATGCATCCTCAATTCATAGTCTGGAAGTCTAAGTAGGCCAACTGATAAAAGTGCTATTGACTAGAAATGCATGAATGCATTGTAAATGCTTGATCAATTATTTCTTCGTAGGAGTTATGTCTTTTGTTATCCAGTCCCTACTACTCATCTTATAGCCAAAATTTTGTGACTTTTACTCCATCTAGGTTAATTTTAATATTTTCCCTTATCATTGACACTATAAAAAGACAAAGTATGTTGATCTCCTTATTCTTGTTTTTGAATAACCTTTGTTCCTCTCTCTTCATAGGGTATACACGTATGTGCAAAAAGCTAACTTAAAAAGAATATAGTTCTTTCTTGTTAAGGAATTCTTTATAGAAGCCTATCTAACTATGTTCTCCTAGGATTCCTTATTATATAAGTGGTTATAGGTGATTTGAATGCTTTTCCATATTTCCTTAGAGAAGGAATATGGGAAAACAAGTGGTCTCTTGTTCCCTTACACTATTGCAAAAAACACATAAAGGATTAAAGTTGATATGCCTTTGAGCCTATCAAGTATATTCGATCTATTTTTATCACGAACCACATAATGAAAGAAACTTTAAGGAGTTCCTTTTGAACCATACTAGGTTGCACCAGCATATTTTAGTAGAGGGTGGCTTGAATACCTAGTAGTAGGTATTGTTGGTCAATTGCCTTGAGGCATATCTTACCTAAGTTATCTTGTCTTCCATATTCTGCCTTAGCAAGTAGTTAAGTAGAGTCTCCTTTACGCTATTGAATCCTTTAGATTTAATATGGCAATCATTTCCTTTAACCAGCTCCTTCACCCTAGCTTTGGAATTTAACATGTATTTAAGGTGATAAATTTTAGGACAAAGGTGTAAAAGACCCCTACGAGTTGTTAAACAATGTTGTCCATCCATTGCCTATTTTATACATTATTTTATAGAATAAGGTGACCCTCAATTTTAGTAAATTATGAATGATGAAATAGGAATTTATACTTGACTTTTGTTCCTAAAAGCTCTTATCTTCTGGTTGATATGCATGAATCTGTTGTACCTATAAATTCTCTTTATCTGTCAATCATCTCCATATTCTTTTGGTTAAAATAACTTTGTTGATGATGTACAATGCTTTTAATCCAAAGCCTCCCTTTTCCTTTGAGTTCCTTATCTTGTTCTAACTTACTTTTTCACTTGTGTTTTTATCAGAATTACTAATATAGAGGAAGTTACTCAACAATATATCAATATTCTTAACCAACCTTTTCCGCAAAACCTAATATGACAACCAATACACGTGTAGATTGCTTAAGAAGGCTTACTCTTCTTTCAATCATTTCATAGAGAGCTTTACAATCTTTGTAATAAGACCTTTTCATTTTGATGGTACTACTAAGCATGTAAATTAGGGTTGTAGATCTCTTTATCCTGTGATTTAAGATAAGTCTTAATTGAAAGAGCTACCATCAGTAGGGACCATAAAGAAGCTCTTATCTACATTAACCTAGATGCAAGATTGTTTGCTAAATTGGTCAATGAACTCTATAATCACTTAAATATAGGAAATATTAGCTTAAAAAAACATTAGAAAGTCATTGGTAAATTATAAATAAGAGACTTCCATTCTCTTACAATTATTAAGGAATTTAAAACAATGGCTTCTTTAAATGTTTAGATATATGAGTCTTATCAGAGTTTTCATGCACATTGAAAAGAGATAGGGTGACTCCTTTTCCCCCTTTAAACCTGTATGTCTACTCACCATTAATAAGAATGATGGATATGGGAGTTGTTATACATTGTTTGATATGGGAGTTGTAAGATGAAATCCCAATTTATAGGGTCAAATTCTTTTTTAAAGTATAATTTAAAGCACAATACTTGCCTAATCCTTTTCTTTGGTGTCCTTTAAATAATTCTTATTCCAAGAGAATATTATCTCCAATATTTATTCGCTTTATATAAGCAACTTTATATTTGTTGATGATAGAGCCTCAAACCTACTCCAATCTTGATACTAGGATCTTTAATATGATTTCATAAAGAGTGTTGTAGCAAGAGATAGGTTTAAGGTCCTTTATAGAGTGAAGTTTAGACATTTTGGTTGCCAGCGTATTGTAACACTAGTCAAAATAAACTAGACTACTACTATAGTAGTGGTGAGCCTAGGTTGATCCTATAAAGAGTGTTTGTAAAGTTAATAAAATGAAATTAATAGGTGTTTAGGTTTAGGGGGGTTTTATAAATAAGAAAATAAAATAAAACTAAATGAAAACAAATTAAACATACAAAAATGATGAAAGTGGTGAATTACTTGGGAATCCGATTCTTGGTTTCAATGTTGGCCTACACCCTAATTAAAATTTTTTCAATGATTTGTTGTTTTCAAACCTCTCCTAGAGACTATTAATTGTGGGTTAATAATTAACCCAAGTTTTCCCTTAGGTAGTGTTTAATCAAGATACGATCGTTAATTAAACCTAACTATTGAATAACCTAGGATACAATCTCTATATTCAATTAGGTAGTAGCATTATGAATTAGGAAAATTGATTAATCAAGGCAATAACCATATACGATGCGTCATTTAACGTAGGTTATGTTATCCCTAATGATTATAAATCATTAGTCGTTACAGGTGAATTTCAAAAATAGTAATTACAGATTATATTGAAATTTTAGCAATGGGTTTATAAATAAATGATCCAATGAATGCATTAAAATCATCTTTTAATAATACTTAATAGGTTCATACACAAATAATCAAACGATAATGAGAATACGATTATCTATACACAAAATCCAATTCAATTAATATAGGATAACATAATTAATTTCTAAATGGAGAAAGAAGCAATAAAAATAAAGAAAGAGTGCTTAACTGAGTCACAACGTTAATGTCGCCTCTGAACCGGCATCAGGAAGTTATCCCTCTATGGGTCCCCTCAGGGCAGAGAGCTTGCCTCCATCTTCGTGCTCTCTCGAAGCTCTCGAAGTTCCCAAACTCCTTCAACCAAAAACACCTCTTTTTTATCAAATTTTCATCAACTGAAAATCACAACTGAAGAAACCTCTCCAATCTTGCTATTTTTCTCATTTCTATCTTATTTTTATTAAAATCTATGCTGCCCTTATGCTATTGCTACGTTCCCTTTTATTTCCAAACACAACGCTTCCAAAAAAATCCCTTTTTATTGCTCTCTACATCTACGTTTTAGTTGTCCCATCTATGCTGGTTACATCTATTGCTGCTATGTCATTTCTCTTCTTGGCTGTGTGTTTATGGCCCTTATCCAACGTCTTCATTTCATCCATTTGTGCTTCCCATACCATTTCATACTTGTCCTTCCTAACTGCATTGCTATTTCATGCTTGCTTCTATCTGTCCACGTGTGCTGTGTTTTGCTTCTTGTTGCTAGCTGCCTTGTCTTTATTTAATTCCCATAAAACACATTGCATGGGATGTTGTCCATCATCTTTGGCTTTATTAATTAAATTAATAGTTTACATGGCCATGAAAAATATTAAATTCACGTACACTTTGCATGTTCTATGCATAACAGATGTGACCAACTTTGATTTATTTATGTTTATATTTTTCTTGTCTTCTTTTTGTCTTTTAATTTTATTCTTCTTGCTCCATGAGGACAAGTGAAAATTAATCTTTGAAAAATAGCTCAAATATCATGCTTTCAACTCATTTCAGCTTCTTTCCTTCCGAATTGTGCCTAAAATCACATATGAGTCAAATTGAGTATCCTAAGCAATTTCATGTCCTTAATCACTAAGTGTTATGAAATAATTAAACAATCAATTAAACATATATCAATTTCTTCCACACTTAGCTTTTGTCCGTCCCCGAGAAAAACATCAAAATTAAGTTTATAGACCTAAAAACATTGACTCATTACCCATATATTTCAAGAATATATAATCATAAACAAAGATGAAAGAATTTCAAAAATCATATCAAGAAATCAACATTCTTCTTTTACTCATGATCAATCAACATTCATTATCTTTGAAAACTGAGCAATCTAGTGGTAGACTTGGAAAATGTGTTTACATAAGATATGTTCATGCATACACTCAAATACCATTCACAATCAAGACATTCCATAACTTTGCATATCATTTCATTTTCTCCACCACTAATCTTCACATGCAAAATTATGGATCAAAGTACTTTTCAAGGTTGTAATGTAGGAAAAGGTAAGGTGAGATCTATTTGGGTCAAGTAGCATGAAAGTTATCAAAGCTAGTGAAACAAAAGTAACACTCAATATACTATTAAGTGGAAAAACCAACATTCACTCACAATTGTGTACATCAACTATGATGAATGCAAAAACAAGTTTCACAACTCAAACTTGAGCTCTTATACACAAACCACATGAAGTATGTACCAATCCGAAGGGATCACTCATATAATTGATGACAATACAATGAAACCACAAAAAGTGACCCTTCCAAGCCAACATCTACCTCATATTCAACATACTCAAAATAACCCATTCAATACAACTTTAAGAGGATGCATTAAGTATGAATAACCTTGCAAACCACATATGCACTTCCCCTTGATACATTTATTTAAACATTTTTTCTTTTTCTTTTTCCTTTCCTTTCCTTTTCTTTTCTTTTGCTTTTCTCTTTTCCTTCTTTCTTTTCCTTTCTTTTCTTTTCGCTTATAAAATTAAACTAAACTTCATTAACATGAGAATTTAAAGGATAAGACGTACAATAACATCCCAACATTATAATCAACCTACAAATATGCATACCCCCATGCTTAGAATTTTGTACGTCCATAAACTCAACAATCAACAAATGTTCTACTAGCTTTAAGGCTTGGGAAGGACATTTGGTTAGGTTAAAGCATGTAATGTGGCTAATACACATAGAAAAGGCAAATAAAGGTCAAAGGGGTTTATCAAAAAGGAAAATCATCTAATGGGTAGGCTATTTGGCTAATGTAGTTCAGAAAGCAAAGAATGCATAATCATATCCATGTTAATGCATGTGATAAAAATGTGGTCTCAAATAGAAATTCAAGGTAAAATCAGGATGTACATTTTATAAAGGTCACACATTATCAAAAGACAATGAGACTGATATGAATATGGCAGTTCAATAAGGCTCAAAATCTCACTAGCTTTGTCTACCACTAGTCACTACTCTTTTATAGATAATGCACATTGACCAATCACAAGAGCAAACGTACATGCTAAAGTTGCTATCAAATTCTCTTGTCAATTCACTCTCTAATCATGAATAAATAATCCTAGAAGCAACAGAAAAATGAGAAAATGTTTGTTTTTTTATTTTATTCTTTCTGTCATTTTGATTGAAAACTTAAAACAATTAAAAACAATCAAATTCAAAAACACGCATGCATATAAAAATTAACGTGAAAAAGTAAAAGAAAAGAAATTTACTTCCCTTGGGTTGCCTCCCAAGAAACACCTTTGTTTAGTGTCACTGGCTTAACTCCTCCTCCTCACGAGACAAAATTATGATCTTCTAGTGGCACATATAGTTCCTCCATGTTAGGTTCTTCTGGTTAGGGCCTCAGTTGATAATCATTCCCATTCAACATCTTCCCTATCCTTTGACTTTCAATCCCTGCTAAGTCTATACATTCTAGAAAGATCTTGAATGTCTCTTCACCTCCTCATTTAATTCCTCTAACTTGCTAGGTAAAAGTAAAGAGTCATTCTTAATAACAAATTGGAACTCAGTATTTACCTTTGAACTGAAAGATATAGCTTTTTCGACCTCGAGCTCCTCCTCAACATCTTCTTCACACACAATTCCTTGAGTATTGCTTTCAAAATTCTGAAGCTCCTCATTAATTTGTAAGGTTTCTGCACTAACATCCATTAGGTATTCCTCAATTTGATATGGCTGTTCCTCTCCTATTTTTGATTTTATGTAGTTAATCATCACTTCCATCTCACCCATTTGGCTTGTCACGTTGTGGAGTGTAGATGTTGTATCCTATCGGAGTTGTTATGTACCCTATTGAAGTCTAATGGAACTGTTGTTGTACATCCTGCTAGAATTGTAAAGTATTAGCAGTGACAACATCAACGAATTTGTTTTTTAATGCTTTTAAATTTCTCATAACCAAATATGTCTAATTTCATACTAGATTCAACAACTTCTTAAAATGTTTATTGTTTAAATAGAAAATTAAAGAACCTTACTAGAGTGATGTGAATTGTTGCATCCATAAAATTGTGAATCACGACAAAGGAGTAATCATATATTAGAGAGATATTGAAGATGGCCTTCGCCCTAAAAACTAGTCAAACACCTTTAAATAACTAAAGCTTGATCTAATTTCGTCTTTAAAAAACCATTTCCTTTACTTTTGTTATTCCAAGTGAAGTGATGTTACTCATAATTGAGATTGATTGCCTACAAAATTCCTATATAAGCTCTAATCATTGAAAGGTTATTAAGATCCTATTCCTCCATCTGATTCAGATGCATATAGGGTGTAATTAAAGTCAGGAACTATTAACCAGGGGAAGTTTATTCCTATGGATGTGTTCTCTGGGTCCCTCTTTGAAAGGAAAAGGTTGTCACATACATAAAACTAAAGTGAGTTTTGATCCCATTAGATTTCAAAATAGCATATATATGAATTGCTTGATCATTAAAAGCATAATAATTACCTAAAGCATATCTAGATCACATCCCATAATTATTCTTTCGTTATGATGTGCTATATGGTTATTAATTCTCTAATTATTTTGGATGAACCATAGCTTATTACACTTCTATTCTTTGATTTTGGTTTCTAAAAGGCCAATGATGAATTGCTTTATTGTTCTTATATTGTAAAACACCACAAGTTATTTATTAGGGTCATTAAGAACCTTAACATTTTAAGCCACAACTGCCATCAAAGGGGATTATGGGGACCTTTAGCTCCCTTAGCGTTAGCTTTCCTACTAGACTTTCTCAAAATAAGTGCAACTTTCCTTGATTATTAGTTATCCTTGATTCCATTGGAATGTGCTCTTCCTCTAATTCCTTAATATCCTTTGCTAATCCCCTCATTTATCCTTTAAGATTCTTCTTATTGTTCTTTTCCTTGAAGAAGATGTTTTTTTTACTTCTTTGTGCTTTTACGCTTTTGGAGATTAAATGTCTCCTATTCCTTCTATTTCATTAGTACCCTGTGCACTTCCAACTTTATGTTTGAAATGGTTATATTCCCTAAGGTTTGTCCCTCCTACATTTGTTTTTTTAGAAAAGATTATAAAATGAATTCAAGAAGTACAATAGCATAGCAACTTGTAGATTAAAAGGAAAAGGTGACCATAGGCTTGCTAGAGAGGATTACAAGCTAGTTTGTTTAATGAAAAGAAGTTTTACACATTCCAATTGGTGATGAGATATTGCTATGTTTTGAAATTTATGCTTGTGAATGCAGATGTGATTTATAACGAGCTGCATAAGTTAGTTGAATAATTGCTCCTTGGTCAGCTTATTTCCTAAAAAAGTGATTTTTTTTCTTTCATCCTAAATAGCTGTAACCATAGAAGATACTGATATGTAGAAACACCATTTAATAGCTCTGTTTGGATGCTTGAAAGTAGTCACAACAATTCTTAAGAAGGTTCAAATCAATTGGGGATAAAACATTTTCGCATCATTTTTTCCAAATCTCAGCAACAAAACTGCATTGAAAAAATAAGTGATTTGTGTTTTCCTTAGCCTTTTTACAAAGAATATACCGATTAGTAAAGTTTAGAAACTTTGCTAGTTTATCCACAGTTGGTAGTTTGTTCTTTATAATAAGCTATAGTGTGGCAGAAGCTCATGGTTGTTGATTGCTGAACTAAACAATTTAAGTCCAAGGAAGAGTTTCCACAACGTTAGGAAGAACTTTCCTAAATGATTGGTTGGTGAAAATACCATTGGAATCGTGCTTCCATATAATTATGTCATTATTAGTGTTGATAGTTGTATGAATAATCTCATATTTCAGTGGATTGGGGATTGATGATAGTGTAAAAATCTCCTTCTTCGATAACGCTTCTGTGATTATTGCTTTTTGCTAAATTAGTGGTTTGAGGGCTGAAGCATTAGCCATTTTCTCCAAAGGGCCTATAGATAGCCAGTAATCTTACTAAAAGCTAATGGATTCACCATTTCCAATGAGATGAATGAAATCAGGTCTGAATCTTTCCCTCATCTTGAAAATGGCTTTCATAGTAAAAGAAGCATAGTTTTTCACATTCAGGTTCCACACATTTCTTTTCTTTATTAAGTAATTATGAATCCATTTACATAAAAGTGCCTACTTATTAGATATAATTCCCCACATTGTTTTAGTGAGCATAACAATATTTATGGTTTTGAGGGAAAATATGTTGAGGCCTCCTAGGTCTTTAAGAGTGCACACGTCCCCTTATTTCATAACTATAATACAAAAACTTGTTGAAGATCTTATCAAAGGTTTTGATGATGTTCAGTGGAAAAGCAATGTGAGATGCACAGTAGGCACTAATGGAATTCAAAATAGAAATAATGAGTTATGTCCTACCTGTAGTGGAGAGGCTTTTGGAACTCTATAAGGATATCTTATTACTTATTTTAGCAATCAAAATATTGAAATTTCTTGTGTTTAACCTTGCAGTTTCTATTAGAATGCTAAGGTACATATTGGAAGAGGTTGTTGTTTGAAACCAGTAATGGAGGCTAGGATTAATTCATGGTTTACAAAATTCTTGGCAATGAAAAAAATCACTCTTAGAGCAATTAACTTGGAGACAAGTGTTGAAGCAAGCTTTAATCTATTTAAAACCCTCAACATACTTCAAGCATACAGGTTATAAGTGTAGTATGTGAGGTGTCGATCCCTCATGGAGTTGTGGAATTAATCTAATTCTAAGTTATCTAAAGCCTAAAGAATTATTTAAAAGAAAATAAAAACTACACAGAAAAGTAAACGTGTGAAGATGATTGATTGGAATTAAAAAGTAAAATTAGCACACAAGAATAAAAATGAGCATCACCAAATTAAGAATGGAAATCATACAAGGAATATTAGTTGAATATGGGAAGGGGGATTTATCCTATCATCAAATGATATCATAATTACTTTTGAGTTAATACGGTATTGGTCCTAAACTTTCAAAGGGTGGATTACTCTCTCTCGAGTTATAATCTTTAAACCCTAAATCATACCCTAATTGAATTATGAAATTTGCAATCTCTCAATTAACAAAAAACCCATAATTCTAATCCAATCTTAAGCATTATAATAGACAACTGAGTCCTCACATGAGATCTCTCTTTGTCTAAATTTCCAATTTGATTATTTGTGTGATCTATTAGATTGTCTAACTCTCATTACCCAATCTAATCATTTTGGTATCGGTTCACTCTCTTGATTTGTTACTAAAGCATACAAATACAACAAATAATCACAATACCCTATATATTGACATCAAAAGAAATCACATTAACATTAATTCAAGAACAAATCCCTAAAGAAGTTTAGAACATTATCATCAAACACAAATCTATCACTATGAAATCCATATTATACATTCAAAAGAAAAAACAATGAAGATGAAATGAAAGTCACTTGGAATGGTCAAAATAGATTAGGAAGATAGCAGCAGGATAACCCCTTCTTCTCCTTCTTCCTTTCTCCTCCTTCTCTCTTCTTCTTCCTCTCTCCTTAGATCTTTCTCAAAGTGGCAAAGATTGGACCTCACTCTAGGGTTCTCTCTTTCTTTATATAGTATTTTCCATTTTAGGTAAACCTTAGGGTTTTCTCGAGTCTAAAAAGTCCCAAATGTAGCTCAATAAGTTGCGTTTGGGAGGCTATTCGTGCTGTCTGTTGCGCCCATGATCATGGCCCAAGATTTTGACTCTCTATCAAGATCGTGATATAAGGAGCCACCATGATAGAGCCTCCATGCTTCCATCCCGATCTTGGCCTAAAGGCCTGGGCCTTGCTCTAGGTTTCCTTTTAATTCTCTTTGTTTTTGATATTTGATCTGATATACTAACAAACATATCAAGGCACTTCAAATACACAAAATTTAAACTCAATGGCATGCTTTAACCAACAAAACACTCAAATCACAAATGTCTAACTAAATAACACAATCCTAACCTAAACATGCACTAATCATTCAATTTAACAACTAAGCACATACCAAACTACCTACTAAAACATTATGCAACTTACCGCTATCAACCAAACACCCTATTAAAGGCCTTGAGAACTTTTTATAGGAGCTAAAACAAATATAGAATCTGCTTTGAAGAGTAGAATGAGATAATTAGCAAAGCATTGATACTTTGTAATTTTCTACATTTGGAGTGATATCTAAAATCTTTGGTTCTTTCTATAACCATTGTATAGAATTTATTGATCACTTCCATAATAAGAGCAAAGAGATAAGGAGACATGTGATCACCTTAGTGAATTCCTTTACAACTTTTAAAAGAATTTATGGGCTAACCATTAACAATGATACTATAGGAAGGGGAAGTGATGTACTAATTAATCCAGTAAATAAATACACTCCGTGATATACAGTATTTTGATTATAAAATCCTAGTCCACACTATAACAATCTTGTTTAAATCAAAATTGATGCAATAATTATATACGCCTTTCTTCTTTAAGTAATCTTTTACTAATTCCTGTATTATTAGAATATTTCCACCAATAATGCTTCTACAAATGTAAACACCTTGAGTAGCTTATTTGGAAGTATATTTCTCAATCTATAAGCTAGTATTTTGGAAATCAATTTGTAAATAAAGTTGCAACAGGCTATAGGATGAAAGTTTGAGAAATGTTTAAGCTCACCACTTTTAGTAATAAATGTTATGAAGATCTTATTAATCTAAAGAAAGTAAGAGACCCTTATTAATGAATTCTAAAATAGCTTCTAACAATAGATTTCTTATAAGGTGCTAGGACTTTAGGGAAAAAATTTTGTATTAAAACCATTAGGATCAAGAACTTTATGGGGGTGTAGAGATTTCAAAGTTTCATCAATCTCTTAAAGAGTGATAGGTTTACACATATAATCAGCTTCCTGGGTAGAGAGGCATCCTTGCATGATTTCTTTGAAAAGAGTGCTAGTGGAGTGAGTGCTATTAGGCCTGTTCATTAAATAAAAAAGTAACTGAATTCCCCTTTTAAGTAACTAACATTGAAAGTCTAACTAGAGGTTGTTATACTTTAAATGAAAGGATCCTATTTTTAGCTCTTCTAGATACAATAGCTTTGTGATAGTGTTTCTATCACCACTCTTCAACCAGTTCATTTTAGATTTCTGTTTCATAAGAAAAAATTCATATAAAATAGCACTGGAAAAGTTATGCAATGCAGTCCTCTTTAATTCCTATAACTGAGTGGATTGGGGATTGATATAAAGATCCTACTGAATGTTATCAGGGTCCTTCCTTGCAGTGTTAACAAGATGATGAGTATTACCAATATTTTCTTCAAAAAGGTGCTTCATCTCTTATTTGATAAGAGATTAATTGCCTAGAATATATAAATTGCTTGGTTTCATAGATTTTAGCTCTTAAATCACTCCAATGGCAATCATCAAAGCCTACTAGATCATTTAAGAAATCATTGAATCTAAAAGGCATTTTGTGACTAACTACAATAGTTTGAGTAGGTATTGGTAAGTGATATGAAAGATTATTACAAGAATAGGTATAAACATAATTTAGGAAAGACAACATCTATCGAATATTTGTTGGACTTCGATCCAACTTCTTTCTAAAAAAATTTGCTTTAATTTGTTTATTACTCTAAGTAAAGAAGTTACCATTAGATGGGATGTCAGTCAACTAAGCTTTCTCAATACATTTTCCTAGTTCTGAGCAAGGATTTCCAATAGACCTAGATCATTCTACTTTATCAGCTTTTAGGGTAGAATTAAAATCTCCAATTAGAATCCAAGGATTAAAGATGTATGTAGTAGCATCTTTAATTTGATTTTAAAGAAAAGTTCTCTAATAAGAGCTATTTTATGTATATATGAAAGATATGAATACTGGTTAAGTTGTATACCTTAAAGAAACCTCTAAATGAATGGTCTAATCTAAAACCATTCTGGTACACGCAATCATTACTATAAAATCATAAAGGACAACAGTTCTACCATTAGAACGATGACTATAGTTTGTAATTTTTTCTTTACTAAGCTAGAAAGTTAGTTAGAAAGTTGTAACTTCCCTCTTTCATACGAGATTCCAAAATACTAATTATCACCACTTTATTATGAAAAATCATATTTCTAATTAAAAGATTCTTGTTAGGAGCATTAGCTTCTCTAACATTCCAAGCTAAGATGTTCATAAGATAGGCTCTATAAAAGGAGTCTTCTTGTTTCCTTCCAGTAACAATTTCAAAGTCTTACTTGTGGTTCTATTTTTGTGCGTTGTATTTAATAGGGGTTTCATATGTAATTCCTTCAAGACTTGTTTATTTAGATCTTTTCTCTATATAGTTTGAGGTTATGGATTCATCAACTTTCTTATCTCTGATCTTCGAAGAAATGTTTGTGTGTATATTTTCCATTACTAATCTAATTGTAACTTCCTCATCCATAGGTAGATAGTTAACCTTATTTGAGTTGACAATTGGTGGCATATGTGCTCCATGAGTACATGATATTTACCTGTTGTGAAGATCCATCTAGTTGGCTTCTAAATTATCCTCTTTGCAAGTTGTGGTTTCCATGCATAAAAACTTTCAATTAATCTTTAATAGGTTCGAGATTTTCATTTAGCCTAATGAATGGAATCACCTCAGGCAGATCAGTCATAGAAGCGACCAAGATGTATATCCTTATAGCGGTAATTCTTCTAATCGCTACAGAGGTTTGATCTATGAAAATGGCTTGGTAATGTTACTAGAAAGATGGCTGAGACCACTTGTAGTCCAATACTTTAACTGGAAATCATGAATAAAAATCCATATTGGAATGTATTCTTGTTTAATACTAGTTACTGACATGCCATGGTCTAGGTTATAGAACTTTCTTAGCTTCTTCAAAACTTGAAAATTTTGAATAGGAAAACATCCTCATTGTTCACAAGCACATCGTGCAAACCATGTTGATTCCATTTTTTCATAGCCCATGCTTTATGAATAGAAAGGCTATCCTTTTATCTAGGAAAAATCTAAAAGTGGTGGACTTCCATCTATCAACCCTAGATTTAAGAAGTTCCATAGGTGGGGAAACAATCCTATACTTAGAAGTTTCACTGGGAAAGTACTAAGTTAGTTTTAAATCAGGTCTAGAATCACCAGCCACCTGAACCTAAGTTTTTTGAATTGGTTGAGTTATTGTCTCAGAGGTCTGTATAGTGTAAATGGAAGTAACAAGGAGCTCTTTTGAAGTAAGAGGCTCAGGTTATAGGTTAGGAAATTTTGAGTTTAAAGGTGGGAAAGCATTAGTATCTATATAATCAAGCTAAGGACTGATAGGTAAAAGGAAAGTCTATAGGTTAAAGAATAAATAGGAAGTTGGAGAACAATTTAGATAAGAAGAAGAAGTTGAAGGATTAAGGAAAAGGTGAAATCTAAAGTGTGAGATAAAAACTTTGGAGTGATGACAAAAAATAGAGTAGAAGTCAAGGAGAGAATCAAATAAGGAAGGAGCTGACAGGAAGGGGTTGACAAAGGTGAGTCTAGTATCAGAAAAAGGCAGAAGCTAGAAGGTAAAGGAAGGTGCTAAAGAGGAGCAGCCGTTGTAGTAGTGATAAGATTATGAATAGTAGCCTGCAAGAGCAAGCTATGAAGAAATTTAAACTAACATTATGGATGAAAATGTAATTGTTTTTTAATATTTATATCTAACTATCTTAATGTTCCTTTTAGTTCCTCCTTTTCTAAAAGCTTATCCTTTCCCAACAGTTCCTCATTAACCTTTTAAAAAAATTCTTTCCTTTAAGTTTCTAAGCTGATTTTCTCTTTTACTTTTAGCTTCCATTAGTAGGTGAGTGAGATTTTAGTCTCTTTAAAAAACCTAAAGTATTAATTCTCTTTAATTTGAGAGTGATGGGCAACTTTTTACTCACCTTAGTTTCTATACATATTCCTAAATAGTTAATCCTCTCTAATGCAGTTATTTTTCATCTATGCACAATGGTCTTCTTATGGAGCTTCTCGAGTATCTTAGAACCATTTTATTCTAATAATTAGGCGGTATATTGTGGAAATGTGTCTATAGAGGAATTTTTTTAGCTTAGTTTATTCTAAATCCATTTTATACGACTAGGGTTTGCAATTGCAATGCCAAGGTACTTGTTTAAGGACCTTGAGCTTTTGAGATTTAGAAGAAAGTGAAAGCAAGAAGAAATCCTCTTGATTATTGAGTATCCTTTCTAGTCTAAATTGACAACATTTCTCCTTATATTCTTAAAGAGCAAACATGTGGCCTTTTTTCATTGAAATAGTTATCCAATGTGCTTAAGCACCTAGAAGCTCCAACCTGTAGTACAATCTATGGAAAGGGAAACCACTCCTACTTTCTCTTTTAAACTTTAAGGAAGGAAGCTTAGTTTTGCACTAAGGGATAAGTCACCAACCACTTAAGACTAGTTTCTATTACTAAAGGGATTTTATTCGCTCTTTTTGTAATTTTTAAGGAGATGAAAGGAAGCAAGTGAGGTAAGCACTTGAGGATATTTCTTGGCTAGTAAAGGAGGAGAGATAGTTGAAGTTGAAAAATAAGCAACTTTATTAACAAGAGTAGTGTCAAGATTTCCCCTCTATTAGGGTGAGGACTAAGTGAGTGCATTTTTTTTTTTCACATTGTGCTTTTGATTAAGAAAGAGGAAATGATCTACTAGTGATAAAGCTGGATAAGATTAGTGGATATATATTCAAGGAGGAAGGAGTTCTAGTTATGGCATCTATTGAGAAATAATAATTTGTTTAATCTTGGTCTTGATGAAATTCCTATTAATAAAGAGCACCTTTTCTTTTTCAAGACTGTTGGTGAACATAACTTAAAGAAGATTACTAAGTATGATATTTAGCATATTCAATATAAACCTCTTTTCTAGTGAAATGGAGAGTTGGCATATTCTAATGTAGGCTAGGTTTAACAATCTTTCATTGGAATAATAGACCATGGCTAGCCTAAGTTACCTAGCTCGCTCTATAGAAAATTCCTTTACCTGATGAACACAATACCATATTGAAAAGAGATGGCTTTGTTAAAACTCGAGAGGTTGACATTAATTCCCAACTCCATAACACAATCAAAATTATGAAGCTTATAAAGAATTACCAACTTATAATGGATGAGATTAAGAAAAATTATCAATGGAAACCTTTATCTTAGAATGAAAATAAGTAGCTGAAAGTAACAAGGAGGAAATTATATAAAGGGTAAGGTGGAGAGCTTCTTGAACCCAACTTGAGTCCTTCACTAGGAACTATACAGAAGTAAGTCTTTGTAATGCACAAGGCTATCCATACAAACCCTTCCTTAAGAATCATAAGTAACTTATCCAATCAATAGGAATAGGAGAATGATGTTATCAAAATAACTCTTAATGATGATTCTTCCAACACTAGCATTGTGGTTAATGTGTTTAATCATCAAGTTCTAAACTACAATACTGAAAGGGATAATGAGACTATAAACTCCTATAAATGTACTATGAATGTTATGAGTTTACAAGAAGACTCTCCTGGGTTAGAACAAATCAATAGAATCTCATAGAATGTCTAATATGGGGCCTTAATGTTAAAGAAGCTTTAAGTTTGTTTAAAAAAAGAAACCTGGTCAAAAACCCAAGAAGAAAGGGCCTACCATTTTTTCATTTGATTTTTACATGGAGCCTGAGGGACATAAATTTTCCTAAGAAAAAGTAGTTAATTAACCATTATCTGCACTCTAATGATTTTTGCTTCAATGGACTTCTGGAGACTAAAATTAAGGTAAATAAGTCTAAAATATTAACTGGTTCTTTAGGTGGACTGAAAAATCATATCTAATCATCAATTCCACTTAAATGCTAGAATAATTATAGCCTATGATCTGCATGATTATAAAAATAAAATTCTATATATGATTAATTCATTCATTTGACAACCAACACATATCAAGTGCCAGATGATTATAAAGAAGCTCACTCTAGAGTGATCATTAGTTTAAGATTCTCTATGTTTAGCTTTGTTGATGTTAGGTGATTTTAATTACATCTTGTTTATACAAGAAGTTAAGGGTGATAAACTACATACAAAAATGGAAATGATAACCTTAAAAATTGGTTGCATATTGCTGAACTCTTTGATTTAAGATTTAACGAAGCATTTGTCACATAGAGCAACAAACAAGAGGTGACTTGGTTGATAACAAAGAAACTTGATAAGCCCTTAGTCAATTTGCTTTGGCTTAGTAAATTCACCCTTAGTATGGCTCATTTCTATAACTTTTTTTACTTATATCACTCTTTAATTAAGGTGAGCTTGGTATTTAGATATGTCAAAATCCATTACACTTTTATATTTAATAAATTCATAATCAATATAGAGGAATTCCAAGTTGCAAGCTTAAGGGAGACTTTATATTGATATAGAGGGCTTTGAATCCTTCAAATGTGTGAGGAAGCTTACGCCTATAAGGAATAAGTTGAAAAAGCTCTATTAGTTCAAAACCGATCTTTTATATCTCTCCTTTAAGAGTAATGATTGACAAACTCTTTAAGTATAAAACCAGGTTCTTCATAATCATTATTCATCACTTAAACGAAAAAGGTAATGAGAAGGGGACAAAAATTTTCAAGTTTTTTTTATAATGCATTTTTCAAAGGAAGAATACAGACAAAATATGCTCCTTAAATAACAATTATAGGGTAACAATCAGTGAGGTTTTAAAGATTCAACATTCGACCACTTTAGGAATTTTCATGGTACAATTAGAAATATTGTTACTTTCCTTCAGAAAATTCAGTTATTCATCTTTGATTCTGTTTCTGAATCACACAAGGATGCCTTATTAAGAACTTTTGAAACTATATACATTAAGTAGGAATTATTTAGCATGAATCCTAATAAAGATCCTAACCTAAATGGACTAAATTCTTACTTCTTCTAAAAGACATGGAACTTAACTAGAGAATTGATCACCAAAGTTGTCATAGAAATCTTTTCTAAGGGCAAAATGATGAGTAAGTTAAACAATAATCATTTTTGCTTAGTTCTTAAAGTTTCTAGCTAAAAATATTTTACTGAATTTAAGTACCACCTCATATTGTAATGTCATTTGTAAGATTATACCTAAGATTCTTGTAATAAGAGGAAGAGATGCGTTAAAAAGCTTTATTAGTCTATATTAAACATTAATAATGGACAGGACAAGCATTGGAGATAATCTTTTATTAGCTCAAGAATTATTCAAGAGTTACAAGAGTAAAAGGAACTCTAAGAGTTATTCTTTAAAGATTAAATTCAATAAAGCTTTTGATTTAGTAAATTAAGGATTCATTATTGACTCTACAATTACTTTTGGATATCCCCATCACTTTATTGAGTGGATCAAAGGTTGTGTATACTCCCCCTTATATGCAATATTCATTAATAAAGAAGTTATCAAATTCTTCAAAAGCGCTAGAGGTGTAAGGCAAGATGACTCCATTTCACCTTATTTGTTCACAATTTGCATTGAAGTCTATAGACTAGTTGCATACAAGATAGAATTAGGGAGTTCATTCAAATTCCATTACAAATGTAACAAGTTGGGATTGTTTAATATCTCCTTTGTAGATGATCTATTGATGCTCTATAGTGCTAATGAAACATTTTTAAACACTCTAATGGAGTCATTAAATCTCTTTAATAGCTACTCTAGCCTTCACATCAATAAAAATTTGCTTATTCTAAGAACTTGAATAATGCTCTCTAAAAAATTGTTGACCTAAAGATATGAACTCTAATTTAAATATATAAGGATCCTCATCTCTAATAAAATGCATACCTATCAAGATTGTTAAGCCCACTTAAACTCCATTTAAAGAGTAATTGGTCATTGGTCCAATAAATATCCCTCTTATAAAGAGAGCTTCAACTTATTCTAGCTATCCTTAACAGTATCCATACATATTAATGATGTCATTTGTTCTTGACTTAAATTTTAATTAGGGAAATTAAAAGTCTAACGAAGAACTACTTACACACTATTTCATTAATAAATCACCAAAGCAAGAAGGAACTTTTAGTATCAATTCTATTACGTTAATGAGCAAGGTATCACTAGCCAAAAGATTTAGGAGTTATTCACTTAATTAAAATCTATGTGGATGAGATGGATACACTTTCTATATCATCAAAGACCTAAACTTTTGGATTGTTGATGTGTGCTTAATTGTTTATACATTCACTTCTTAACACTTAGTGATTATTTTTTTGAAATGATTAAGATACTCATTTTAGTTCATATTTGATTTTAGATAAAATTTGGAAGCATAAAAGCTAAAATGAGTTAAGCGTACATTCATTGAGCCAACATTTTGATGTTCAAACTCAATTACCCTTGTGGAACAAGAAGGAGGTGGATTAGGGTAAGGATTGGACAAGAAATCATAAAAAGAAGATGATTAAGCAAAACTTGTGAGATACATGGTCGTTTATATACTTATACGGTCGTGTATACAACTAGAAGACACATTTGGACTTACAAAGTTGGATACATAATTGTGGATCCAACTGTGTATCTTCACAATGTTCAAAATTTTTGACTTATATGGTTTCATACACGAACGTGTATCAAACTATATATATGCCCAGAAACCTAATTTTTCATATAATAGAACATTTTAACGACAACTAAAGGGAGAATCGTTTTGGGACTTTGTGAAGGGGTAGAGCACTTACTATTTCAAGACCAATGGAGGGCTAAGCTTTCCTATTGTGGTTTGGAGCTGAAATCGATGTCGAGGATCACATTTAAGTATATCGTCATCGTGTATTGATGTTCTTACTCTCTTTAAGAATTGTTTACGATATTCTATATCAATTGATTTGGGTATTCGTGTATGGATAACTGTTATTCTTGTTTTTATTAGATTGTTTATTTATGAATCCCTTACTAGAATCTTAAATACAATATGTAATCATTATGTTATAAATTCATTTATGGCGACTAATGGTGTTAAATCATTAGTGATAACATAACATAGGCTAAATAACCTGAACTAGTATGGCTATTGCTTCTATTGATCTATTTTCCTAATTGTAATGTAGTTGTCCAACTAAATCTAGAGAGTTTGTTCTACCTTTTTTGATAGTTAGGTTTAATTAAAGAGCTTGTTTTGATTAAACGCAATCTAAGGGAAAACTAGGATTAATAAAGCATGTTGTTAATTCATGATCAATAATTCTAAGAGGTGTGAAAATGATAATGCAATGATCTATGTTTATTTGTGTTTAGGATAAGATTGATTCAAGAACTATATCCTAAATGCATTCATCACTTTCATCACTTTTAACTATTTGCTTTAATTTACTTTTGTTAGTTTAATTTCATTTTATTTTGTTATTTGAATCAAACCAAACCCCCTATATCTTAAACACTAATTTCTTTCATTATAAAAGCTTACATACACTCTCTATAGGATCGACCTAGATCACTAGCTATAGTTTTAATTCTAGTTATTTTGTGCAGTGTTATGACGTGCCAGTAATTATCAATTACAAAAAAATCCTACCTGTGAACTTTAAACCAAATCTTACAAAAAAGGTTCCTTAATTTTAATTGACAATGATCATTTAGTTAATAACTTGAAGCATAATTTATTAAGTGTGTGACAACTATGTGATAAGGGGTTTTTAACAAGCATTAAAAGAAAATCATGTATCATTTTTAAACTTGATGATGATTTTATTGCATTTTGGATAAGATAGTTTTTTTAATCTTTTTAATAAAAAGGGAAGTTTCTAATATCTATAAATGAAGAAGTAAAGTAAAGATGCATGGCTTTTTTTAATATTTAAATTTAATTTATGGTTAATAAGAATGTCTAAGGATAAATCTAAAAGGCAAAAGCAAGGAAAAAAAGCAATAAGAGAGAGCTCAAATAGCTAGACTAATCTATATTATGAAACTTCTAAACTATTATTTAATTTAAAAAATAAACATGGGTAGACAAAGCTCAAAGCTTGCTATGTTGAAACAATTGTTAGATTGTAATTTCACTAATGCAAAGTTATGATTACTTCTATATCCATAGGTGAAGTAAATGAATTTTATAATCTTTAGTTAAGGAAAAGGCCTAGACTCATTTTATTAACCGAACTATTGGCTAACAAATTTCCATTATTAATTTAAATGTTCTATGGTTGAATCATTATGTTATACTTCTAGTCTTTTTATAACCTGACATTACATACCCTCTATATTGAATACACAAGGCAATTACAGGAAACTTGAAAATCCATTTTGTCAACATCCTTATGTCCTTGATGTTTGCTTTCCTTGACAATTATTCCATCCTTGTAACTTTTATTGCAATGTAAATTACAAAGATCCAACAAAAAATACCATAAAGAATTATAGTAGTCATAGTTAATACATAGGTGATCAACTGCTTCCCTCATCTGGTTACATAATAAATAGCTATAAAGGTTAGTAAGATCTTCATAAATTCTATACTTATCATAGAGTTTCCTTTTAACTACTAACTATAGTATGAATGAGGATTTTAGTACATCAGATTCTGGACAGAACAACCTAGACCATATGGTAAACTGATTATTCTTCTAAAAATTTCCTTCCATGATTTGTTAATGTCTTTTCTTAAGTTATTTTTATTCCAGAAAACTTGATCATCTTTATGCTTATTAGGAATTCAATTAGGAATTAAGTTCACTATTATTGTGAATCCTCTATATTGGTGATCAAATCAATGTTAATTATTTCCATTAATTTGTTTTGACTCTTACATCCTATGGAATAATTAGCCTCAAATGATTTTACTCAAGTAGCTTTTGTAAAGGTCCTAAATAATTATCGAACCAAAACTAAGTATCTTTGCCATTTCTGATCCTAGATTTAATGTTTCCTCATATTTTGTCTCTTAGACCTAAGATATGCTTCAAAGTATAAAAAGTATTTGTCTTAAGTCTATTATACTATATTCTTTTTCCCTTTAAGGTAGTGGATAAGAATCAATTTGACCCATAAGAATTCTTTGTTTGTTAACAATTTGCACAATCTTTTAGCTAGAACAGCTTTTTTTATGGATCTTAAGGAGATGATTCCTAAGCCTCTCTTTACCTTATCAATGTATAGGTCTAACCATTTTACTTTTGCATATGTGAACTTGCTTTTATTTCATGTCCATAGGATATTTTTCATAACTTTCTTCAAGCATTTTTTTAGTTGAAGTGGTAGGTGTATGAAGCCATTTAGGATGCTTAGTATTGTTTTGATTAGTTGCAGTCTACCAACACAACTTAAGAATTTATTCTAGTAGTTACTTAATTTTTATGAACCTTGTTTAGCATAGGTTACAAGTTATAAAATGTGATTCTTTTGGAAGTGACAGGTATGCTTAGTTACTAGAATGAAGGGAACTTTTATTAAAAGTCCATAAGCTAAGTTATTTGATTTTCTATTTATAGTGCAATACCTAAAATATAGAATCTGCACTTGCTTTTTTTATTGACAGATCAAAGAATATATTAAATATAGGTAGATAATTTGTTGGGATTTTAATGGAATCTGTATTTGAGCCACTCAAGAGTAAATGGTCATCTACAAAGGATAAGTTGAAAATCCTCATCTTGTCACATTTATAGTGATATTTAATGTTTTTTAAAATATTAAAGAATTTCTATTAATAAAGAAATTACTACTTATAAAGTAGATATCGAGGAACCTGTATTTAATTACACAAAACTATAACCAAACAACATAGCCGAGATATCAACCTAGTTTTTAGTCTTTGTATATTGCTCAATATTATCCTTTTTAAAACCTTAATACGCAAAAGTAATAGGTAAATGGATAATCGATCCTCTTCTGTTTGGCCTTTTGATCTTTTAAATAGCTTGGTTGATTTTTCATGGATCATTATTTTATATGTTAGATTTCTGATACATTCCTTGGCATATATGATGAATTAAGTTGGAAAGCCCTAAGCTTTTATTATAACAAGAATAAATTACTAAATAATTCTATCAAAATATTCATGGCTTATAAGTTGTTTTAAAATTATTTTCAATCTTGAGGTAAGAATCTTTTATATTACCTTGTAAATCTCATTATAGTAAAATGTAGACCAAAGTTCATATAAGTTTGAGGGTTTAGGTGTCTTTGGGACCAAGGAAACAAATATTTAACTTTGTTCTTTTAGCATTATCCTATTTTTAAATAATTCTAGGATAGCAATGGTAACCACATTGCCCATTTAATTCTATTTGTTCTAAAAATCTTTTCTTAAACACTTTTAGTTCTAGAGCTTTAATAGGGCTCAGGATGAAGAGAGTATCTTTTATCTCTAAACTTATGACTTAGCAAGCTGGTTGCTCTTTAGGGATGAATGTGGGAAATAAGTGTTTAATATCTTGCACAAAGAAATAAAGTTTAATAGCAATGCCTATTATTTCTTAAAAGAACATTAGACAAGATCCTTAAGCTCCTAAGGGTTTGTTCATATATTTCTTTTATAGTCTGTTAGTGCAATGTTTACATTTTGTGCCTCCTATTTATAAAGGAATATTAACAGTTGAAGCCTATACTTTTGCCTTATCAAGGAATAGTGAGTCTCCAATTCATTTATATAGTTGACCAAAGCCTCATTTTCTAGTTATAAAAGACTTTCATTGACATGATTTAGCTTGAATTGTTCTTAAATCAAATAATTTTATCTAAAGTGTTCATTTCAGCCAATTTTATGTTTCTATATATGCTGTTATTAAAATCTTTAAGTTTTCTTTTAATAACTTCATATTATATATATATATATTTGACTACTTTATGCCCTCTATTCAAAAATTAATGCCCCTAGTAGTTTTTTTTTTAATTTGGAAGGGACCCTTTTTTTGTAGTTAGTATGTATACTACTAATGTTGGTTAACCATTACCCTATCTAATTTCTTCTTAAGATGCCAAAAACTTGGTTTTTTATTGCTCTAAGGGGAAAAAGTGACATGTGCTTTAGAGGTTAGTTAGGCTACTTAATAAATATATGGAACTCTTCATTATAGGGGTTAGTCTTAAATGTATTTCATCAATTTCCGAAGCTAGTAATGTGCAATTAAAGTCACCAAAAATTATTGAAGGAAAAGAGCATGCACTCAAGAAAGCACACAGATCATTCCATAATTTCTTTCTTTAAAATTCAAGGTTGTATGTATAAATGAAAATGATGTTGATTCTGATTATGGAAGCAGTAATTTTCACTTAATAGTACAAAAGTTGGTCTATGTGGTGAAATTGATGTCGTGTGATTTGGCTTACATCAAATTCTGCTACTATTTTTTATTTAATTAAGAAGAATGGTTATTTGTAGTGATCTACCTATTGTAGGAAAACAACAGCTCCTCTTTGCATTTTACTTTCTTTATTTGATTTAAGCTTAAGTAGTCATACATAACTTGGTTTCGGCTTACCTAGGATTTAAAGGTATAATATTCATTCCAAGAGTTGAGGCATCTTTTATTTCCTCTTTATGGTGTTTACAGCATCTTTACTATTTTCAACCTTAGGATCTAATCCTAATGTAAATGATTTGTGATTACTCTCCATTTCAGTTTCAAAGATGCCTTTCTTAATATTTTTAATATTTTCCTTGAATTTGTGGTTTCATTTAAAGGATTAGTTATAATATCTTTCTATTTAGGTGTGTACTTAATAGTTTAGACTTTTGTGTTTTGATATTGCTTCTGAATATAAGTTAGGCAAAGTAACTATAAAAGGGACATATATTAGGATTATATTATTAGAATATGAGTTAAAATCCTATTTATGATTCACCTCCAAGCTCATCCCCATCAATGCTTTATATAATTATATTTTGAAATTTATAGGTAGTGGCTTTCCATGTTTGAGTATATTAGTGATTCTTAGGCTTCCAGTGATAGCTTAATTGAATTTTATATTGTTTCAACCTCCCATCATCCTTAAGTCTCATTATCTTTAAGGTTAGTTAGTAGTTAAAGTCAACCTCAATATAGATCCTTGTAAAATTAATTATGTTCTTAGTTATTATGTGTTTTTCTAGGAATAGAGTTTTTCCATTAGGAATATCAAGATAGCTTAAAACCTCTATAGACTAATAATCAAGTGATATTATGGAACCTCATATAGAAAGGGACATGCTTTAGTTTCAAATTTCATATATCTATCCCTATTCTCCATTTAAGGAGAAAGATGGGCTTTCCACTATTATGACAGGCCCTAACTCAACCTTTAACATATTGAATTTATTTAATAACTAATGTGTGCTTGATTTTTTATTTATTTACTCTATGACACTTAATGATTGATGCTTTGAAATGTTTAAGACATTCATTTTAGTTCATATTTGGTTTTAGATACAATTTGGAAGCATAAGAGCTCAAATGAGTTAAAAAAAACGTTCCTTGAGCCATCCTATTGATGTTCAAACTCATTTGTGAAATAAAAAGGAGACTGATTAGGGTGAAGATGGGACAAGAAAATGCAAGAAAATGAATTTTTTAAGATGAACTGGAAGATGCATAGTCGTGCATTAACTTGCATGGTTATGCTATATTTTGAATGGAGCAAATTTTTTGTGACGCATGGTTGGATGCATAACTGTGAATCCAATTGTACATCCTCCTAAAAACCTAATTTCTCATATAAAGTGACATTTAAGCTGCTAAGAGAGAGGTGAATCATTTTTAGAACAAGAGAAGGGGCAGAACCCTTACTCCTTTGGAATTTATAGAGCGCTAATCTTCCTCCTTATAGCTCAAAGGTGAAATTGAAGTCGAGGATTGCATTTGAGCATATCTTCATTATGTATTGCTAAATCTTTCTCTCTTTAGGGATTTTTATGTTATTCTTTCCTTATTGAAATAGGTATTTGTGCAAAGATGATTTGAATGCTTCTACTAGATTGTTTTTATAGAAACCTATTATTATAATATCAAATACAATACGTAATATTTATGTTTTGGATTCATTTGTAGCAACTAATGGTGTTGAATCATTAGGGATAATGTAACATAGGTAAAATAACTTGAGCTTGTATGGTTATTTCTTATATTAATATATTTTCCTTATTCATAATGCAATCATCTGATTAAATCTAGAGAGCTTGTTTTTGGTTATTCGATAGCTAGGTTTAGTTAAAGACCTTATTTTGAATAAATAAGATCTAAGAAAAATTAGTGTTAATAGAGTTTATTGATAATCTACGATCGATAGTTGCTAAGAGAGGTATGAAAAAATAATACAAAGAAGTATGTTTATTTGTGTGTAGGTTGAGATTAAAATAATAACTGAATTCCAAAATCATTCATCAGTTTCCTCACTTTTATGCTGTTAAATTTGATTTGCTTTTATTAGCTCAATTTTACTTTGTTTTCTTAATTGCAACCAACCAAACACCCTCCACCCCCAATTTAATTTGTTGTTTATATATAATATAGTTTTAAAAAGCCATTTGATTTAAGCTCTATGAGATCGACCTAGACTTACCACTAGCTATAGTTTTAAGTTTAGTTATTTTTATTGTAGTGATAAAACACATTGTCAATTTATTTTATTTTATTTTTGATTAATTTTTTTCTTATTTGGTTTAGTTAATGTGCATGACATGATCCTCTCACTCTGGTGAACTAAGATTTGATCCAGTTTGAAAGAACTCTTCACATATTGAAAACAAAAGTTGCACAACATTATAAGGACTTGTCACAATCTGAGAGGAGAATTGTTTCTTCACATCTTAGTTTTCATGCATGTTTTAAAACTTGTTTGTTACTTATGTGTATTTCTTTGTGTTTTAAAAATCGAACAAACGAACAAACATTTTTCTCTTTTTCTATTACTTCTAGAACCATATAGCCATAATTAGAGAGTATAATTAACTTGAAAATTTCATGGCAATTTGACCATCTAAGATTGCTCTTGTTATTGGTCAATATACATTATCTTTATAACATTAGTGACTAGTGGTAGATAAAAACCAGGGAGATTTTGAGCCAATTTTAACTGATGCATCCATATCAGTCTTATTGTCTTTTGTTCATTTGTGACCTTCATAACATGTACATCTTGACTTTTTTTTAATTTTCAATCTTAGACCACATTTTTATCACATGTTTTAATATGAAAATGATATAGGCATTTTTTTTTTACAAGCTACATTAGCCAAATAGCTTACCTGTTGATATAATTTTTCTTCTTGCTAAGGACCTTTGTTAGCCTTTTCTTGTTATGATAACCACATTACAAGCCTTTAACCTAACTAAATGTCTTACCCAAGCTTTAAAACTAGTGAAGCATTTATGATTGTTGATGTTTGTGGATGGGTGTGCATATAAGTGGGTTATTTATAATTGTCAGAATGCCATTTTAAGTATTGACAATGAATTCCAATGTTATTGTAGCTTCTTTCAATTTTTGTTAAAAAAGGAAAATAAAAAGAATAAAAATTAAAATAAAATTATTAAGGAGGAAATTAATTTGTTTTGTAAAAATTATTCATGATTAGTCTTTCCTCCTAAAGTTGTATGTAAAGGGTGATTAGCTTATGATGTAAATAAGGGAGATATGGTTTTGAAAGGCCACTCCTTATAGTTTCAATGTATTGTTATCATCAATTTTTATGAGTGATCACTTCTAAATGGTTATGTTTCATGTGGTTTATGTTATTCTTTCCTTATTGAATTAGGTATTTGTGTAAGGATGATTTGAATGCTTCTATTAGATTGTTTTTATATAAACCTATTGTTATAATATCAAATACAATACGTAATACTTGTGTTTTGGATTCATTTATAGCAACTAATGGTGTTGAATCATTAGGGATAATGTAACATAGGTAAAATAACTCGAGCTTGTGTAGTTGTTTCTTATATTGATCTATTTTCCTTATTCATAATGCGATTGTCTGATTAAATCTAGAGGCCTTGTTTTTGCTTGTTCGATAGCTAGGTTTAGTTAAAGAGCTTATTTTGAAAAAATACGATTTGAGGAAAATTAGTGTTAATAGATTTTATTGATAATATATGATCAATAGTATCTAAGAGAGGTGTGAAAAAAATAATGCAATGAAGTATATTTATATGTAGGTTGAGATTAAACCAATAACATAATTCCAAAATCATTCATCAGTTTTCTCGCTTTTATGCAGTTAAATTTGATTTGCTTTTATTAGTTCAATCTTACTTTGTTTTCTTAATTGCAACCAACCACCCCCCACCCCTAATCTAATTTTTTGTTTATATATAAATATAATTTTAAAAAGTGATTTGGTTTAATCTCTATGAGATCAACCTAGACTTACCACTAGCTATAGTTTTAACTTTAGTTATTTTATTGTAGTGTTACAACCCATTGTCAATTTATTTTATTTTATTTTTATTAATTTTTTTTCTTATTTGGTTTAGTTAATGTTCATGACATGATCCTCTCACTCTGGTGAACTAAGATTTGATCCAGTTTGAAAGAACTCTTCATAGATTGAAAAGAAAAGTTGCACAACATTATGAGGACCTATCATAATCTGACAGGAGAATTATTTCTTCACATCTTAGTTTTCATGCACGTTTTTAAACTTGTTCGTTACTTATATGTATTTCTTAGGTGTTCTAAAATTCAATCAAACAAACAAATAATTTCTCTTTTTCAATTACTTCTAGAACCATATAGCCATAATTAGAGAGTAGAATTAACTTGAAAATTTCATGGCAACTTGACCATGTAAGTTTGCTCTTGTTATTGGTCAATATACATTATCTTTATAATAGTAATGACTAGTGGTAGATAAAAACTAGTGACATTTTGAGCCATTTTTAACTGGCACATCCATATCAGTCTTATTGTCTTTCATTTATATATGACCTTCATGACATGTACATCTTGACTTTGATTTAATTTTCAATCTAAGACCACATTTTTATCATGTGTGTTAATATGAAAATGATATAGGCATTCTTTGTTTTACAAGCTACATTAGCCAAATAGCTTACCTATTGGTATAATTTTTCTTGCTAAGGCGCTTTGAGCTTTATTAGCCTTTTCTTATTATACTAACCATATTACAAGCCTTTAACCTGACCA
This sequence comes from Erythroxylum urbanii, assembly GCA_027568935.1. Taxonomy (NCBI): domain Eukaryota; kingdom Viridiplantae; phylum Streptophyta; class Magnoliopsida; order Malpighiales; family Erythroxylaceae; genus Erythroxylum; species Erythroxylum urbanii. Next base: position 24,719,458 of record JAOQML010000005.1, read on the forward strand.
AATGTCTTACCCAAGCCTTAAAACTAATGAAGAATTTATGATTGTTGATGTTTATGGATGCACAAAAGTATAAGTGTGAGGGTGTGCATATAAGTGGGTTATTTATAATTGTCAAAATGCCATTTTAAGTCTTGTCAATGAATTCCAATGTTAATGTAGCTTCTTTCAATTTTTGTTAAAAAAGGAGAAAATAAAAAGAATAAAAATTAAAATAAAATTATTAAGGAGGAAATTAATTTGTTTTGTAAAAATTATTCATGATT
>JAOQML010000005.1:24719820-24734201 GCA_027568935.1 Erythroxylum urbanii
ATTTGAGCCCCCTAGCCCCTTAAAGATTTTTTAGGACACTTTTTGAATAAAAATACTAAATGAAGTAGATGTCATATAGGATTTAATCTAGTTGATAAAAACATTAGATAATCCAACACTTCCAGTAGCTAAATCATAAATTTATAAATAACACAATCAAAAGCTTTATGAAAATCTACGTTAATGGAGGGTTTAAAGGAGAATTACTTCTAGAATAACCATTTAATAGCTCTTGCATAATTATAATAGTATCACTTATTTTCCTGCCTTCTATAAAGGCACCTTGGTTATCACTGCTAGTTGAATTAAGGACTAACTTCAATCTGTTAGCTAGATTTTTAGAGAAAACTTTATAGAGGAAGTTAGAGTAAGCAATGGGTTTATCACTAAAAGTAGTAGGATTAGAGACTTTAGAACTAGGCATAAGGAGCAAAGCTCCCTTAGTGAAGAATTTATGAACTGCATCCTTGATAATATATCCTTTCTCAGTCTAGTTTTTATGGAAGAGGAAGCCATTCAATCCATTAGGTTTTGGAGCCTTCTTCCCATTCAACTAATGGAAACTTCTCTCTATTTCAGAGTCACCAACTGACCTGATAAGCTAGTAAACTTGCCCTTCAGAGATTCTTTTTTTTTAATAAAAGAGATTAAAACTTCTATGGAAGAAGAGGTTTCATAAGAAGATCCAATAAGATTCTTTAAGTAGTTAACAACTTTTTTAATCTACTTATTTATTACTTTCATAACCTACAATGAAATTTAACAAATTCTATTAACATTTCTTTTGCAATCAAGGAATTAAAGAAGAATTTTGTACATTTGTCCCCATTGTTAATCTAGTTAAACCTGAGTCTTTGCTTAATGAGGGACACATGGTCATTTACTATCTGCAAATAGGTTTTAGTGCCTATTTTTCATAATTTACGAGAGCTACATCTCCAGTATATAAAGAGAGGTTCAATTGAGTGCCATATTTTCTTTTGCAATTGTAACTATTTAACTAGTACTATAACCTTTTTCACATTAAGATTCTTTAGTTCTTCCTTTATAGACTTTAATTTCTACACAAAAATGAATTGCATTGTACGAAAGATAAGATTCTCCATTCCTCAATTGATAGCTTCAAGATATCCCTCATCTTGGACTAAAAATTTATTAAACTTGAAAGGGAACTTTTTTCTCACCTGTTGGAAAATGTCTTCTAATAATGCAAAATAAGGTCATTTTATCTCAATCCTTTTTCCCCTTTAAAAGTATTAGTAGCCTCCCTATTGGTTAGAATTACAAATAAGGGAATACATAATCAACTCTTAATCTATAACATAAATAGCGTTAGGAAGCCAAAAACAACTGAAAAATCGGAAGCAAAAAACAACTGAAAAATCAAGTATAAAGCTTTAGCTTATAGGATCAAATGTCTTATTGAATTCAATCTTTAAAGAGAAGCTTATACTTTTATAGCTTTTAAACAAATTTTAAGGTAGAAGGATGTTATCTTCAATGTTCTCCTTTTCAAGTAAACCTGCTAACTTGCATTAATAAAGATCTTTAGCACATCTTTCAATTTTGTTGCAAGCATTTTATATATGATCTTTTAGATCACATTGTAATAAAATATTATTTTAAATTCATTTAAAGAGTTTAAATTAGAAATCTTAGAAATTAAACATGCACATACATTATTTAGATTATTGGGCATCATGCCAGTTGTGAAGTCTTACTTGACACCAATTCTTTTGTCAAGTGTCATGTCTTTTGGAAGAAATTAATATTTAGTCCTTTTAACACTAGAGCTTTATCAAGTTTCATGCTAAATAAAGCTTGCCTGATATCCATATAATTAAACAATTTTGAGTTAAGTAGGGCTCAACCAATTCGTTTTAGATAAGACAACTTCCCTCTTAGTTTTTGTTCTAACTTCTAAGTGAGATAAGGTCTATAAAATCTTAAGTCAATGAACTCAAGTGCATTCAAACAAACTCTAAAGTTTTTGCTTTTGTTCTTGTTGTTAATTATATCTTCTTTAGCTTCTTAGGAAAATAAGATGGTGTTGAAATCCCCTAACACTAACTAAGGGATCTATATTGAGGAGCTTAAAGTAGATAAATCCCTTTAAAGCAAGTTTCTTTGAAACTCAAGATTGGTTATAGACAAAAATGACCTTATAAGCATTTAGAACTTGATCCATGTTATATACCAAAAAGATGAATTGGTCAAAGTTCAAAACTTAATTTACAATTATTCTTCATAGATCATAAGCAAAAATAATTCTCCCATTATAATGTTATTAGTGTTTAGATAGAACAGTCCAATTCTTACCAGACAATCATTTTTTTAAGCTTGTTCTTTTTTATTTTTGTCTTCTAGAGGATAATTTGTAAAAATCTTTTTGATTCTTGATAATCATGTATCAGCTACTTTTTTTAGGGTAATTCATGCTCCTTTTGTTTTACGCTAAGATTGCAAAGTTGAAATAAGGGTTTGGTGCCCCTTCTTCATTGGTTTTCTTTTATGTGTTCTTTTTGTATAAAATTCAAGATAATCTCCAACTATTAAATGTCCTAATAAACTTTCCCTTACTAGACTTCGATTTTGTTTCAATCTAGAAAGGTCCTCTTGTGTTTTCGCACTAATCAAATTCTATTTAAAGGATTCAAGACCTCACTGTCCCCTCCTTTATACTTAGAAGTGCCTAACCTATGTGTGCTCTATAAGTTGATTTGACAATTGATAGTGGCATTTTCCTCCACTTGTACTAAGATTATTACACCTTTTTCCAAATTCTTCTGAGAATTAAAGTTATCAACAACTTTTGATGAGGAAGCTTAATGATTAAGGTTGAATTTACCTTCGTCCTAAATAGGGGAGATTATTTCTAATTAGCTAAATAAGAAGAGTTGCGGTTATAATTTTGGAGTTCATTAGCTGAACCTGTTTGAAATTTCTTTTCATTGACTCTCCACTCTTTGTTTTCTCTTTAGAATGAAGGTTTATATTAATAGCTAATCAGGATTTCTTCTTTTACAAGCTCATCGTCCATATTTGATCTCATTATCTTTAGCATTTCAGGGAGTTGGGAGTTAATGTCTTCCTTAATGAAAATTCTAGTGTATCTACCCTTTTATTATAGAAGCATACCCATCTAAGAATAAAGGTTTCTACATAGAGCTGGTTAGAAAACTTGATCAAATTATAGACCAATATTCCAAATACGTGTCATGGAATTGAACCTTTATTAGAACATTGCTTCATTCTTATATATCTTTTGCTCATAAACATGTTCCCTATTTCACAGGAAAAAGTGGCTTGCTTTGAATAATGCCAAATTTTAGATTTAATAATCCTTTGTAAGTTTTGTTACCTGCTATTTTGAAGAGGAAGAGTTCCTTTTTATTGATAAGCACATCCTCAAGGCCTAGCTTTAACTAATTACTATAAGCCTATCATTGAACAACAAAGAATGCTAGTCTTTTGTCAATAAAGAACCCAACTAAACTATTCAACCATTTCCTTACTTTTTGTTGAAAATATCTATAAGAAACGTGACCACTCTGGGGCTATCAAAAGATGAATCAATTGGTGGTGGAATATATCTTTCTTAAAAATAGTAGTATCTCCCGCCATATGAGTCCATGTTTTTATGTAAGGAAATAGGAATTGAAGTTAGCTTTGAAGCTAGCAACATCGGAGCTTGAGAGGGAGAATTTGACTTTAGAGTTAGGTTTAAGGATATATATATATAGGTAAGAGGAGTTTTTAGAAGACCTTTGATGTGAAAACTTTGAGATAAGGAAAGAGAGGGACGACAAAAAGTAGGATCTAATAAGGAAGATAGTGGTTAATAGGTGGACGTGGATGCAACGAGCATCTAATTCCTTTTCTAAATGAGAAAGGAACGAGCATCTAATTCCTTTTCTAAATGAGAAAGGAACCTAACAAGCTAAAAGACGAGAAAAGGTCATAGTTGCCAAAAAATTACTAAAACGATAAATAAATTGGTTTTACAAAATAAGTGGAAGGAGCTTAGAAAGGGCTTAGAGAGAGGCAAAAGCATTCCAAGCTTTAAGGTGCTCAAAACTTATAAAAGCACTTGATTTACTTATTAAAGTAATATGCATGTAGATATTTATAAAGAAAATGCATATACAGTCCTTTGTAATGGAGATTTGGAGAATAGTTTTTCTTTTATATTTAGTTCTTTGATTATAGCATAGGAACCATATCTTTATACCTTCCAAGTTTTCATTTTTTTTTAGCAATTGCTTAAAGATAAGAATTCCATCTATTTTAAGTTGAATTATACTACTTTATATGTTTTGAACCTCATATGTTGGTTTATATAGTTGAGTGATTTTTATACCATATTGCTTATTTACAATTTAAAATTTGCATTTACACTTAATGTCATGAATGAAATTATAACTTTTGATGTGTTATAACAATGTACAAATTATATATTGGGGTTGCTCTACAAATTTTTTATCATCTGTCCATTTTAACAAAGAAATTTGTTCGTAGCATAGAAACTATATCTTTATATCTTCCATGCTTTCATTTGGAGAAAATGCTTAAAGATAAGAATGCCATCTATTTGAAGTTGAATTATGCTAATATATTTTGAACCTTACCTGTTGGTTTAATACAGTTGAGTGCTTTGTATAACATATTTCTTATTTACAAGTTAAAATTTGTATTTAGACATAAACTCACAAATGAAACTATGACTTTTGATATGTTACAACACTGTATAAATTATATGTTAGGTTATTCTATGCATTTTTATTCAATGGTCCATTTTTATAAAGAACTTTGTTATTACTAAGGCCACTATCTGTTTTTGAAAAAGGAATTATATGACTTTTTTATGGATTTCACTGTTTGTTGGTTTTTTTACAATGTTATTGAACTAGTCCTTGGTAGATTGCAATTTACATTGTATTTTGAGCGATTCAAACTTTTTAGGCTTATACAATTTTTGAAATTTTGGCTTTTTAGGCCTAACCTAAATATATCAAGTTTTTTAGATTGTTTACGCCTGCTTACATTTTATTGACTTTTGAATTAGACCATTCATGGCTAGATTTTGATATGACTCTTCTTATATCTAATCTAAAAATTATGTTTAAGGCATTATAAATTTCTTAACATAAAACTGTCTTCAAAGTGGACTAAGAAATTTTGATTTATACATTAGTTATATGGCTCTTTAAATTGTTCCATTATCCAAATTAATAATTATTTAAAAATTTCTTATTTCACTTGTCATATCATTTTTTTAAAAATATAAAATTACATTTTACGTAAATTGTAAATATTTATCTATTTAATTTGAATAGATAGAATTGATTGAAGTTATGGCCTATCTATGATTTAAGGAAATATTGAAAAATGATGGATTATAATATTTCAAACATTTTAATTTTATGCTTTTATTAAATACCTAGTTCTAATGAACCATATAACTTAACTAAGAAATAAAATAAATTGAAGTATAAATAGTTACAAATATGAAAAACAGAAGAAAATGATTATGAATACAATTTTATAGTTTTTTTAGAAATTAAAAATAATTATTAATTAAGGAAAAAAATTTTAAATGTTAAATAATTGTATTAAAAAACCTTAAAGGTTCAAAAGGTCCAAGGTACATTCACACTATGAGAGCAACTACTACAAAAACTCCAACTAATGCCATAACAGTATCATTACCAGCAACTAACACATACTTATCTTTTGTTCTTAAGAATTGGTTTAAATTTATGTCCTGAATTTAAGTCTTTAAGTTTCACCACCTCATCCTGATTGTCATACACTTATTCAAAAGTTCTTCATAATCTAGCCATACTCAGACGACAACCCCTTACTTCTTATTATAAGCTAATTTCTCTCGCATCTAATGTATAATTTCTCTTAGCAATTTTTCCTTAAAGTTCTCCACTCCTTGTAAACAGTTTCTATTCCTTTCTTTCCATATTTATACATATAAGAGCCCAAACTTATAACAATAATAGCTAGATCTCACCTTTTGATTGCTTGTCCTCTTTGCAGCTATCTTACTACTCTTTCATGGTAAAAATGTTTCCTATGACTAAAGCATTGGTGTTGTACCTTATTCCATACTCATTTGATGTAACTATAGTCAAAGAATAGGTGGATAGTATTCTGTCCTTCTTCCTTGCATAGAGAGCATAGATCTAAGATATTAAAGGAAAATGCCATGTCCTTTATGGTTAATCCATGTTTAATGGTTATCGATATTAGGAATGATGCTTTGTGCCAAGTTCATATTCCAAATTACCTCATACCAGCTCACTTTATCTCCAACGCTTCTTAATACTTCCATATAAGAATTGTTAGTAAATTTACCAGTTGTATCATGAATCCAAATTTAAGTGTCCTCCCTCTCTAAATCTAAATTGTATTTAGGTATTGTTTGTGGAAAATTAGTTAATTGGTTTCTTATGATCCATTCTTTCGCTTTAACATTCTCTAGGAACCTTCTGAATATAGGATCTCAAAGGTTAGATTAGCACAGAGGCCCATTTTTACTCCAACTATCATATTACAGAAAAGCTCAGTCTTTATTTCCTATGTTGGACTTTAAAGAGTCCAACAAGGCCTCTTTTAGTTTCATGAGTTGTGATATGAACTAAAAGAATTTTGGACTAGAGAGCATCTCCGATAAGCTCTTGCGCTTAAAGACATAAATGTGTATTGATCTAATCTGCATAGTATCCTTATTTTCTGATAACTTCGAAGCCCTTTTCCAATGAGAACCTTTTTATTTAGATTGATGAGGGTAATCCCAAACCATTTCTTTTTTTTTTAATTTCCAAACCTCCTTCCAGCTTACCTTAGCAATGGTTTTCCCATCTCTTCTGCCTCCCTATATAAATGTTCTCGTCATTCTCTTAATTGATATGGTTATGCCTTTGGAGAGAAACATATGAGCAGACTAGTAAACATGTAAGGAACATAAGATAGACTTTATCAACAATAATCTGCCATTATAATATAGGTCTTTATGACACCAATTACTCAACCTTTTCTCTATCTTTTCCATTAAAATAATACTATCTCTATAATCTGCCATTATAATATAGGTCTTTATGACACTAATTACTCGACCTTTTCTCTATCTTTTCCATTAAAATAATACTATCTCTATACTAAAGTTTCTTTGTGGGCACAAGAAATCCAAGATAGGTAAATGGAGCTTTATCCTAAAAACATGATATGCTTGATAACTAATCAACATCATTCATTGCATTCAAGGAGACATTCAAGTTGCTTGTTTGATAGTTCACTTTTAGATAAGATAGATTTTTAAACATATATAGGGAAGTTATTAGTGTGTAGATTGACCTATCATGAGCTTTATAAAAGAGTAAGAGGTTATTTGCAAATAAAAGATTGAATTATCCAATCTCCTTACACCTGTTATGGTAATAATAATTTTGATTCAAAGAAACGTTATGCCTCACATATCTGACCAAGGCTTTCATCGATAATATAGATAGGTATAAGGATACTAGATCTCCTACCTAAGTCCTTTTCCTCTTCTATAAAGCCTTGTAGGTTCCCTATTTATAAGTACACTAAATAAGGTAAAGGTGATACAATGCTTAATCCATTCCCTGAACTTTCCTGAGAGGCCAAACACCTAAAACACCTGCATGATAGAATCCCAACTAATTTTGTCATAATCCTTGTAGAAATCTACTTTCAAGGTGCAATTTTTAGGTGAGTTCTTTCTTAAGTAGCCTCTAAACAACTATTGAGCTAACAATGTATTATTATAAATTATCCTTCCTTTTAGGAAAGCTCCCTATATATCACTTATTAAATGGAGCATAACCTTTCTCATTCTTAAAGTTAGCAGCTTTGATATAACTTTATACAAAGTTGCAGCATGAAATTGGGTTGCAATTACCAAGAAAAGCTAGATTATATAATTCTTGTATTAGGAATATAAAGGACTTATTAAGATCCTTTAGCATCTTAACATTCTTAAATAATTCCAATATAACATATATATAACCAAGTTTCTGATCATAGGCTATACTTTATGGAAGAAAAAATTGTAAAGGCCATCTATACATGGAGCTTTATATAGGTTTAATTTAAAACCACTTTTTTTTTTTAGCAGTGAATGGGTTGCATAGGTATTCCTCCATTTCTTCACTAAATTGATACCTGATGAAGGAGATCAATAATGGAACTGAGCATCTGCTTCTATCTTTAGTTCCAAGGAATTTGTTAAAGAACTTGTAGACTTCATCTTTGAGCTCCATCTAGGAAGAGATCTACTGATTTTTTGGACTAATCAAAGAGATGTTTCTATTAGTAATGCTCTTGGATATTATTGAATTATATACAAAATTTGTATTATTTTCCCCCTTTTATCCAATTTATTTGAGCTCTTTTTTTATAAAGGAGTTATGGACTGTAACTACTCTAATGTAGTCTTTCATTGCTTTTCTTTCCTCTACACTTAAGATAGGGTTTGTAGGTTGTACGTATAAGATTTTTATGTAAGGATCATTATATTTTTATCCACTTTAGTATCCATTTTAGTGTGCAAGGTATTTTTTACATTAAGACTCTTTAGATCCCACTTAATTAATTCTAGTTTCCTTACATATATAAAAAATTTTACAGTTCCAAATCACTACCTTCATACCTATAATAATTACTTTATTTGATCTTTCTTCTTCTACTAGAAAATTATTGAATCTAAATGGTGTTTTCCCCCTTTATTCGATTATAATATCTTAAATAATTATTAGAGAATGATTTGAAATCATTATAACTCCAAAAACTACTCTACTCTCAAGGAACTCATCTAACCAGTGTTCATTAACTAATGCCTTTTCTAGTTTTTTCCTCAACATCTAACTTACATTTTTTTTTTGTTCCAAGAGAAGAATTATCCTTCCACCTTCAAATCAATAACACATATCTTTTGTACATAATCCATGAAATCATTGTTAAAGTACCTGAATCCCACATAACCCTCATCTTCATCTCTGTGAAGAACATTATTAAAATCCCTTAACATAATCCAGAATCCTTGCACTATTGAATGAATATTTACCAACTTCTCCCATAGATACCTTCTCGGGAAGTTAAAATTGGATCCATATATATAGGTTATGTATATTATATGATTTCCTTGAAGCATTTAGCTGATACATGCAATATCTGATCATTTTAGTCTACTAGATTAATAACTACTTTCTTGGAGTCATAAGCTAAAACTATGCATCCATAATGATGGTGTTAATGGTTAGATAGGAGTGTCTAGTGGTTCCCTTATGTCTTAAGCTTAGAGATATTCTATAACTTAAGTTTTATTTTAATATTCCTATTATTATCGATTTAACTTTAAAATAAACCTTTCAAAGTTGCTAGTTTACTAGGGCAATTTATACCCATGATGTTCCAAGATACAATCAACATAATTATTATTTTAGGCTTAAAGACCACAGACTTTTCTTCCCCACTTGATTTTCTCCTACTATCACTTTGAAACTCACTTGCTCCTTATTCCTCTACTTCATTAAACATTATTATCTTGTTATGATCACTTTCAGTAATTTGATAACTTTCCATCATCAAGTCATTTAAGCTAGGATTCACTAGGATAATTTCCTTTTCTCTAGGATTTTTTTTTACTATGATAACATTGTCTTTATTACATTATCCTCTCTCTTTTCCTCTGAAGAATACTCTCCTTCTAGAGTCCTTTAGTTTTCAACTTCATTTGTTTTCTCTAACTGGTCTTTTCCCAACATGTTTTCCTTATAATTAGCTTCCAAAACTATAATCTCGTTATAATTAGCTCTCACAAATCTCCTTCTTGTAGCCTTCCATTACTTTCCTTATTGTTTTAGAGATGGCTTCTAATGGTATGATGCCAACATGAAAGCCTCAACCAATTTTTCATCCTCACCAAGTCTCACCAGTCATATTGATTTAGGGATTAATTTATCTATTTCCACAATAACACAAATTCTAGGAAAATTATTTCTTTTCCTCCTAGTTTTAGTCTCATCTATAGATAATGGTTTTCCAATGTAACCAACTAATGAAATCAGCTCATTAGTGGGCCAAATACTCTAGTGACATATTATAAATGTCCACCCATATTGGTATATTCTTATATTTGATCTTCTCTAAGTTGATTCCTAGCCTTCAATCTTGTAAGAATATGAGAAAATTGTATATATACCATACACCAGTCTATACTATTCCTTTAGTCTCAGCTTCTGTCAAGAACTTGAACAATACACAATTATCCTTTGAAATTAATACCTATAATAGTCCCTTACCTTTCTAAACCTTTTTTGGTTAGTTGTTTATAATTGGAACGGAGCTTTTTTATCTAGGAAGAAATTTAACTAATGTGGAGTTCTAAATCTTTGATCTCCTCCTTTAAAACCTCCAGTTTTGGTGCTATAATGGTCTGACCCTCAAAAGTATCAATGTAATGTTTGACATTTCTCCTATAACTTCTCTTTAGTTCATTCACATATTAGCATGTTGAGAGGTACCGGATCCTTGTTTATCCTTTCTTTCCTTTCTTGAGGCTTCTCCTGGCTTTGCCATAATAATAAAGGATAATCTTGAGGGTAAACACGAGAAGGTAACTTGATCAAACTTCTCTTAACTTGTCTCTATACTTCTGACATCTATAAACATTAGAAAAGGAAGAAAGAAAACTAGGGAAAGTAAAAGTCTTTAAAAGTATGGTATTAGAAAAGGAAATGATGTGCACGGCAGGAGGTTTTTGGGTAAAATTTCCTAAACTACCTTTAAATAGTTTAGTTGCCATAACACAAAAGGGAGAATGGTTGCTTAAACCCAGGAAACAAAAAAGAAAGGTTAAGCAACACAATAAGGGGTTCAAATGAGAGGAGAAAGACAACATAAGCAAAAAGTAGAGAGAATAAGAGGTTTTGAATAATAGGGTGAAAAATGGAGGTTTTAGCTTCCTTGAAAGGGCTTGCTAGACAAAAAGATGGAGTAAGGAGAGAACAATCATTTTTTAATGCTTTATTTCAAAGAGATGTAGTGAGAGAAGCATCATTAAAGAAAAAGAGTTGATTACAAGCTTAAGAATAAGCATAAATATCCAAATAAAGAGGCAAATCTAATAACAAAGATAAGTAAAGCTAAAGAAGTTGGAAAGTCGTCAATTCCATCTAATTAAGCTTTAAATAACTAAGAAAAGTGATAATTTATGCCTTCAATATATCAACTACAATGAACTTGAAAATGTTATTTTCTCAACATTGTATTTGTTCTATATAAAGACTTTGGGGATAAGCTCTTACGTTGGCAAGCATAATTTTAAATTTAATGAACTTCTTACTTTAAGACCAAAAAGATGAGTGATCAATTTTTCCTTAATTGAATTGATCAATTCCATCTAAAGAGCATGTATATGCAACAACTTTTATTGGAAAATCCTTTGATTTCTCTCCTTTTATAAGTCGTACATAGTGTTGTTAAGAGATATTTTACACACAAAGAAGTCTTCATCGCTTATATTCTGCTTAAGGCATGCTCTATTTATTAACTCCTATCAACTTGAAGATAGATAAGTGATATTACATATATTATATTCTACCCCAAATAAATGAATATTCACTTAAAAAAGAGGTACTCCATTGATTCTTATTTTGACGAGAAAAAACACACACATATGTTATATTAAGGTACTTCTTCAATCTTTCTAAGGTACTCAACTTACCTTTAAGAGCTAACTTGAAAATAAGTAAAATTTTTAGCCATACATGTTTAATCCATACAAGCTTATGCCACTTTATCTTTGGTGCTTGGTTCCTTAAAATTTGTCTGTAGGAGCTATTTGAAAAACATCCATATGAGTGCATGCTCATGTAATGGAGTCCTTCCCACTCGGGTTTAAGGAAACATATAGGATTTTATTGATAGTATTCGATATAGACAAAAGCTCCAAAAGTCTAGAAGCTTAATTAAAAGCCTTATTAACTAAATTTAACTCTAAGATTATCTCCTCAAGGGCTGGATTTCATTAGACTTAATACGTGGGTCATTTGATATCTCCACTTATCATATCAAAAGGAAGTGGAGACCCTATTGCGAATTTGATACTGAAATTTCATTCCGGAAGCTTCCTTTAACTTGAGTATGTGGACCATAGTTTATAAAGAGTTGTATTCAAGCTTATTAAACCATAACTAACCCTCCTAAGGTAATGCGCCTGAATTCATCTTACTAAAAATGCTTTAACTCGCTTATTTGTCAATATCCTCTAAATCCTAGTAATCATAAGCACTTTATTTAAACAACAACGCAAAACTTTTAAAAAGTATCTGCTAAAACTTATAAATTAAGAGTTAATTCACCCTGTAATATTCTGAAATTATTTTATATAACTCATATACTCCACAAACTTAAATTCTCTTATAATTAAACTTCTTAAAGTTAATAAGTTCATATAAATAATCAAACTAATTAAATCGAATAAGTTACAATTTTTGCCTGTAAAAAGCATTTGGTCTTTTATAGTTAATTACTTACACATTTTTATTTATAAAATATTTATAGGGATTGAAACTCTTCAAAATAATATTTTGAAACTTAAAGGAATAATTATATAAAAAAATTCAAACTTTACTCAATTTTGCAGAATTAGTCCAAATTTTAAAAAGTGACACTAAAATACATAAACTTTTAATTTGTTTCAAAAATAGCCCAACGTTAAATTTCTTGTTAACGTTGCTGATATGGCTATTATTGTACTTACCACGTGGCTGCCACATGTTCCCTTTTTCTAACTAATTGTCATATATTTAATAAATTTGAAAACATAAAAACTTATTGTTAGTGTAATGAATCGATAACCACATTCTCGTTCCATGTCAACCCTTTTCCTTTCCTAGCTCTGATTGCAATTGCCTAACTCCTTCATTGTGATAAAATAAAGCTTTTGTCTCTTCCTTAAATGTCAAACTAGCTTAGTTTCTATCTCTCCCTGACTGACTTCTCTCCACCAACTCTTCAAATTTCTAAGTTTTTGCTTGTGTATTGATTGAAAGGCAATAGGACTTTGTTTCTCTGTCCATGTTTTCGTTTTCTAGTTATGGGATAGTTTAAGGAAACACAATGATTATGGGTAGAGAGGAAGTCCTGAAGGTGGCTTGTTGCTTCTGTTTCACACAAAACACTTAATTTTTTTTGGCATCTGGGTGTTTAAGATTTTAATTAATCATTAATAACTGATGGACAAAGGAAAATAGTTAGATAAGTTAATGTTAATTAAAAATGATCAACTATGGTTATTTCTATATTGTTTTTTTTCCTTATGATAAGATGTTGTCTACACTGTCATTTCAAAAATTGCATAAAAAGTTGAGTCATCTTTCATAAATTTCCTCATTTGCTATCTGTATTTTCCTATTAACAAGGTTGTTGTAATTCTCTATACTTGCTATATAAAATCTTGTTTACTCAAAATTAATCAAATTATTGATCTGGATAAAAACTTCTCAAAATTTGATAACATTAGGACATCTAGATGATTAAAATGTACAGATTGAAAGCCATGTTAGGATAAGAAAACAACCTAAACCTTCTGACTACGAGGTGAATTCCCTTTTCTCACTCTCCATTATACCATAAAAGATTCAATTTTCTTGACAAACTACAGAAAATGAAACTAGCCAATTTTGTAGAATATTATATGGACTAAAGTCTGTTCATTGTATATGTTACTAGCATCCATAACTTCAATGCAGAAATTGTTCCATAAAAATTTAGCTTTAGCCTAGTTGTTGAAAATTTTCTTTCATTCACCTGCACAGTTCGCATGCATATATTAACTAACTTGATTGGAGGAAACTAATTCAAGTATATATCCAAACCACCAACTTGCACAAATTTTAAAAACACTAAAAAACATACAAACCCCACCGAATAGAAAGAACATCTAGTGCCTAAGTTTCTTCCTCTCTCTCAAACCCAAATCAACTGTCGTCAGGCTTCTTCTTTGACAAAATCTTCAACGCACCTTCATGAACTCTTTATCACAACAAAAAAGTAGGGCATTCGAAGTTAAGAGAGGAAGAATAAATGTAAATTTATTAGGTTCACTAAACCAACTTTAGGTTTTTCTGTTTTTCAAATTTATTAAATATAAATAATTGAAAAAGAAAGAACACTGGGACAACCACATGATAAAGACAATAATCTGACATGGCTAGTAGCTACATAAACGATATTAATAAAAAATTTAATACAATAGCTAACTACATAAGCGAGGTTAATAAAAAAATTTAACAATAAATGTTTTCACAATAAATTAAAATTTTGAATCTTTTAATACTACCCTT
>JAOQML010000005.1:24758769-24776350 GCA_027568935.1 Erythroxylum urbanii
TATTCACGTTTAAAACTTAAAAACATGCTATTTTAGTAAAATAATACACTTATATAAGAGTTTACCTCAAACACGATCAAAAAACGCGAGAGAAGGAGTCGAAAAACTCTGAACCTTAAGCAAAGAGCAGAAGTGAAGGCGCGAAGGAGAGGGGGGGTCGGACGCGACTTATAGCCGCTGGATTACCGACGGAACGATAAATTCCATCGGTAATAAAGGTTTCCAGAACATGCGGCCGTCGATAGTTACCGATGGACAAGACCATTCCGTAGGTACAAGCGCGGGATTCGCTGACAGTTACCGATGGAATGGTCTTGTCCGTCGGTAAAAGAGCGGCATTTACATTCGGGATGAAACTCAAATAGCGACGGCCACCGTATTCCGTCAGAAAAATAGGTTTTGTTGTTGACATTTTCCGACGGTATGATCGTTTGCTGTCGGTACCAGCAGACAAATACATCGACAGAATTTTTGTAGTGTCGGCAAAATTGATTCATAAAACCTTTACCGACGGACAGAAGAAGGTCCGTCGGTAAAAGCACGATATTTTATTATAATTAAACCACAAATACCGACGAACTTGTTGTTCCGTCGGTAAATAAGGTTTGCTGTCGATAATTTTCGACGGTAAGATCAACGTCCATCGGTATACGCTTCCAATATTACCGACGGTAACTTATTACCGTCGGGAATATTTGTCCAACAAAAAATTCCCAGACGGAATATTGTCATTCTGTCTATGTATCGTTCGTACTTCATTAACACGACGACTTCTGTTAGCAATTACCTGTCAGAAAAGATTGTCCGTCGGTAAATTAATCGAACATTTACCGACGGATAGCTTTTTCATCGGTAAATTGAAGCTAAATACCGACAGAATGTTATATCGTCGGTAAATGGCAAAGCAATTAAATTGCGGGAATGATTCCCGCATTTTTTCTCGTCGCTGAGACCTTTGGCATAGCTATTTTCTGTCGGAGATTTTGCGCCAAATTTTTTCCTACAATATTACCGACGGAGTTTTAGGCCGTCGGTAAAACATTCTATTCTCCGACAGATTAGTGACGTTCTGTCGGTAATTAGCGACAAAATTTTTGTCGTCGGAAATATTCCGACGCTAATACGCGATTTTCTTGTAGTGACTACTATTTATTTATTGGAGTTGTTAAGTCCCCTCACACTGACACTAGGAAGGAGACGAAGAGGAACTTACAAGATTTTCTTCTTGGCCTATATATACACCAGGCATTTTTTATTATAGTAAAGTCAAATTCTTCTTATATAGCTTTATTAATAGAAGGAGACTCCATCTTTATCATTGTATTAACAATTGTACCATTATGGTTGTTCAATAGGGACCTTTTAACTTAGTTGCCAGTATTTTCTATATAAGCATTTTGAGTTTCTTCCTTTTTGTTAGGACCCCCTAATTTCTCCTTTTTTTTCTCCCTTTTTGTATTGGCTTATTAGAGACCTGATCAATACCCTGACACTCTACATTTAGTGTTAATGGTCATCAATTCATTTGCATTTTCTTTTTTGAAAACTTTGCTCACTAGTCTCTATTCCTTTCTCTATGAATTTTTTTTATTTTTCATTGATAAGAGATTGAAATCTAAGTTAATTACATTCCTCCATCATCATTGAGCTTAATGATTTTTAATTTATCATGAAGCTTTTAATCCTACTTCATTTTCACGTATTTTATCACATATGATATCCTCTTTAACTCACTGTTTATACATCAAGACTAACTGGTTTCTCTAGTGTGCTTGTTAAATAACTTAGTTATGTTGTGGTCTGGAATTCCAACTATATGTTATGAATGTTATCCTATACTAGTATCATTTGCTTCCCTTTTTATCTAATGATTGACATGGCTTCTATTTCTTATGAATATAAGTTTTTTGGGTATAATCCAAATTCCTAATTCCTAGATTTTTTAACAACTGGCTTAGTTAAACTTGAAAATGAAGAATTCTTATTCGTTAATCAATATTTTCTTAAGTACTAGCTTTTCCTAAGCTCTCTGAGCCCAAAAGTCCATTTAAGGGAAAGAAGAATGATTATCTACAAAGTAACCAACTAGTATAGCGTACCACCTCATAAATCCAACTTACAAAACGTCTAATAAAGGGAAATCCACTTGCATTTCATATAAGATGCTTGAGTTTTGCTAGAGTTTATTAAGAGGAGAGAGAATCTAGCGTACCTTTTGAAAACTTAGGTTAAGCCCTTTGTAAATTTAAAAGAAAACGCATTTTAACAAAATTTGTTTAGAATGTCATACACTTAGGAAAAGTATATTTTAAGCATTGAATAAGGTTGAGTTTTATAATTTTTAGGAACTTTTAAAGATTCATATATGTTTATGGTTTACTGACGCATGTTTCATATTTGTTCACATCCATCTGGCACACTAGTCTCAAGTTCTTCAAATTAAACTATGCTCAATCGCTTTGATTGAAATTAGATTAAGGAGCAATTTCCAATTACTACGACACCCATGCACCACCTATGTCCATGTTTCCGAAGGCACCCCTCTCTTTCAAGAGGATCTAGTAATTAAAATATGGTGTTCAATTCAAAGTGAACTTAAAATACTGACACCAAAATCCTAAATATCATATTAGAGTTCATATTGGTTTTAGTACTAATCTAAATCGATCAATATCATATACTAATTTGAACAATTTTAAAGATTAAATTATATTTAATCTTAAATTTTACATGGTTTTATAATATTAATAATAATTAAATATTCAAACTTTTAATTTGTTGCAACAATGGCCCATTATTAATTCTATAATTGATAGTATTAACATGGACCACTACGTAAACGAGATCCTTTATAAGTCAATAATAACATGATGTATAAAATAGTTATATTTGAAATGACGATAATAAAAAAAGAAAAGAAAAACAATATAATCAATTTAAAAATGAAGAAAACAAATTGATCTTATGGCATTGATTCTTTATCTCAATTATTGAAAAGTTAGCAGCAAATTAAAGCTCGAGCATTTGATTGATACTTTTGATAGTTCTAACTAATATTTCAAATTCAAGAAAAATTCATTATTTTAAATATTATTTATCATTTTAAAAAATTATAAAATAGTCCTTTATTTTATATAATTAAAATTTAGTCCTTTATTATAAAATTTATCTTTTAGAAGGCAAAGTTAATATGAAGTTCTTTTAGGTACTTTTAAAATTAACAACTTGAATAATTAAATTATATAAATTCTATATTTTAGAAGTTGAAAAAATGTATTAATAGAACTTGTTTAAAGTACCAATACAAGTTAGCTAAAGAAGTCATGAGAAACCTTTAGCTATACAAAACTTAGCCAACAAAAGAACTAATTCTTATCAATTGAAGTAATGTATGGCTAGGTACAAATGCTATAGGAAATACCCTTAGACATAAACGAATTAATATAGGATATGAAATAGAATTTGACATTCCATTTTGCTAGTAGCTTTCTCAATTATGCTTTTTCATGTTAACATTGTGTGATGTTCCATCTAATGACTATTACATTACTAATATCAATATGCAAGTTAAATGTCAAGATTATTTCGTTTATCTAAAAGACAATGCCATGAGTCAAGGTTTAGATCATTTGCTCTTTGCCTTGAAATGTTCTTATATTCTTTTTTTAAAATTGTTTTAAATTGCATACACCCCACACCTAAAAGTTATTTTAAAGATGTGTGGTCTCTTTTGATAGTCGGTAAGATAGTCACGTCATTCAATATATTAAAATTAAGAGTAAATTATAAAAAATTCAAACTTTATTTAATTTTACAATATTAGCTAGAATTACCAAAAGTAGTAATAAAATACTCCAACTTTTAATTTGTTGCAAAAATAGCTCATCGCTAATGGTATTACGTGACATTAGTAGTAGACCTATTTAACACATGGTAGATATATGCCAAAAAGAGACATGTCAAATTATTAAAGAAAAAATTAAAAAAATGTCCGCCTTTATGTCTCTTATAAGGGTATCAAAATCTAGATCTACCAAAACAATAGCAAATAACACTTTTCAAATATGAAGACAACACAATATACATCCACTATGGTATATATGGAACCCAATATTGCAAATATTAGGATTAGAAGTTGTTAGGAACAAGTTATATTTGGAACTAAATACCAAACTAAATATTTTTATAATGAGAAAAAATGTAAAGTATTTATAGATCACTCTGGCCACCCATTTGCTTAAACTATATTAATATTCATTAAGAAAACATTGTAGTAGTAAAGAAAAGTACTAGTTCTCATTTGTAGTCTTTTACAAGGGTCTAAATAAAATCTTAGATATAGGATCTATACCTATTATAAATGAGAAATATGAATAAACTTAATAGCTAAGGTTCCTATCTTAAACCCATCGTAAGCAATAGAAATAACTAAGTATACCATATCACTTAATATCTAACTCTTGAAAACAAGAATGAACCATAAGAATGTATACCATATCACTTGATATCTAACTCTTGAAACAAGAATGAACCATAAGAATAGGAGCAAAACCAAAATAAGTAACCAGTTTAATATTAAACAAACTCAATTAGTGACCAAAAGATTTTGACAACTCATAATGAAAAAAAGTCCTAGCGTTGTTAAAGAGAGCATAATTATAAAAGTTGATAGGTTCTTATTACCAGTAAAATTCTATATTCTAGATATTGATGATAAAGAGGAAAAGTTATTGATCTTAGATTAACCCTTTTATAGATATATTAGGTGCAACAGTTTATATTAAGGATGGTGAATTAATATTTAGGGCTATAAACGAAGAACTAATATTCACTGATAATGAGATGCCACTATACCTATTAAAGAATAGGGACAAGCCAATTGTTCTAATACTTTTTAAGGAATCATTAAGAAAAAATTCAAAGGGGAATGATAAGTAAAGGTAAAGGTAAGAGTAAAGAAGAAGGTCCAAAATGAAGATGATTACACTTTGCATGGTACTATTTAAGATGATAAAGAAGGGAGGAATCACATTACCCCAAAAAGTAATTGCGTTTGAGAAAAGAGTCCAACTAAAAACTCATAAAGAAGACAACTAAACTGCTACTTAATTTCTTATTAAGTTTTTCTAATATATTTTCTATATTGAGGACCAATAATTTGGATTTTTATTTATTATTTGATTTATATTTGTTTTTTTTAAATTAATGAATAAGTTTATGTCTCATTTTAGTTATTTATGTTTGATATATTTTGTGCTTCTATTTTTATGTTTTTATACAGTTAGGAATACAAAAGAAGGAACTTATGAGCTTGAGGAGGAAATTTAAAGAACACTATAGATAACATAACTAAGAAATAGGCTAAGATACAGGTCAAAATTTAGGTATATGTTTAACTATGTTACTAAAAATAACTTGGGACATAGTCGTATAACTGATTTATGAGTCATTCTAGGCAGATATATAGCATGGGATACACCCATGGCCTAGGTTATGTCATGGCCTAGGTTATGTCTTTAACAAGATAAAGACAATAGCATCCATGGCTTGGGAACTTGCTTACACTCTAAGCTATATTGTTTAGAGTTAAGACAATAGAATCAATGGCTTGGATAAATATCCATACCCTTAGTCACAGATTTAGAATTTTTTTTAAGAATGTCCCATAGTATAGGCCACACACATCTCCTAGTTTAAGTTCCTAAATTTCTAAAGTCATAACTCACAGTTATATCATTGATTGGGTTCCAAAAATTTTGAAAGACAAAGGACTATACCAAAACTTGATTCTTGACATTCTCTCCACTTTTCTCCTAAATTCTCAAAGAACCAATATACATCACAAGTCCCCCATTAATTCCCATTATATTTTTTAATTATCCCTTTAGTTTCACTAAGATTCATCAATTCTTTCTCATCTAAAAAAATTTAGGAAGTTAGGGTTCAAAACTTCTATTTTTGGGAAATTTTACAATCTTAAGAAATCTTTCCCTCTAAACTTTATAATTGAGCATCTAAATAAATTTTAGAGAAATTAAAGATTGCATTAAGTCTAAAAAGTTGTATAAGGATAAGTTAGGATTGTCTAACGAAACAAGAACACCAAGAAAAGAATTAAGAAGCATCCTAACTCAGACTAGTTACAAACCAGAGGTTAAAAATCCAATATTAGAATGCTAAGGAATAAGGACAGATGTAAGTAACAAGTTATACATTAAATGATGAAAAGTATAAATGAATTGCATTAGTGGATCTTAAAGAAGTTTGTCAAGTCTTTGCTTCTCTAAACATTATAGGCTGTTGTTAAATTAAGTTGAATTATACCAATGTTCACCTTTAGCAACTATCTCATCCATTTTCTTTGTCCTCTTCATCTTCCATCCTTCTTTGACTAAAATGTTGAAAGGTTATACATTTTCTTTCTCCCCATATCCAATATACATAACAGTTAATTATTAATTTAAAAATCTTCTTGTGTGCTGAGATTGGAAAGTATATGTTCATGACCATGATAACATCTTAATGCTCATATCCATATATCTTTATAGAAGACATAACTAAAGAATAGGTGGTGTAGAGACTCTTGATCCATAATACACATACGACATAAGTTGTCAACATCCATTCCTTTGATCCTGCCTTTGGTGAGTTGTTTGAGTTTAGTTGTTAGTCATAAAATGAAGTTTGTCTTTAGGTTGTATCACTAATCTTACACTGACATGAACCATGTGAATTCGGTACCTGAACTTTTGAATAAGGATAAGCATGAGGCGTTGGTAAGGGTTCCAGAAGATTTGGCTTTCTATATGATTTAATCTTCCTTTTCTATGTTGGGGCTATAGTCTAGTACATTTTCTACATTGAAACCTCTAAGGTTATAGATTCATTCTCTTCCCCTTACTAACTTTTGAAATTAATATATTTGTACATTAAATTTTGAGCTATTGGTATAAGGGAATTTTGAGTAGAGGTAAAAGCTTATTCCAATAGTTAAACCAAAATGAATTATCATTACTATTGCCAATGATTTTACATATATTATGCTATAACTTACCCTTGAGCTTGAGTAGTTTCAACATTTTCCAAGAAGAATTTGTAAGGGATTTGGAGCTCCATATGTTATCTCTATATAAGTAGTCAGATTGGATCCATTCGACCCATAGATACTCTTTATCCATTAGAAATTTCCATATTCTTTTAGCTGTGAGCATATTGTTAGCAACTTAAAAAAAATGAATCCCTAATCCTACTTCATCCATAGAATAACATACCTCACTCCATTTTACCTTGGCATGTGTATGGTTATTTAGGTCTCTAGTCTAAAAGAATTTTTTAATTAATTTTTTAGGCTTTGATGATGCTTCGAGGCAAATATATAGGAGAGCTTTAATGTATATAGATGTTATTGAGAATTGAGATAACTATTTAAAGTCTTATAGTATATAATAAGTTTTTGTTCTTTCAACATCATATTCTCCTTTATATAATATTAGACAGGGATTGATAGTCCCTATTACTAAGTTTAGTGGAAGTGATTGATACCCCAATTTAAAAGGGAGTCTTAAGTTTTATGTAGCAAAGTCGGACAAATTCTTAATATGGCCTTTATTATTGCCTAAAATATTATGGATCTTTATCCTAAATTAATCCTTAGACCATAAAGAGAGCTAAATTGGCTCATAGAGTCCATAAGTTGCTTTGTAGGTTCTTCTTTAGTTGCATATAAAAGCATGAGATCATTTGTAAAGGAAAGGTAAGAAATATTTTTCTTCTTGCATTTGTAGCGATATTTAAAGATGAAATTCTTCCTTATATTTATGATCATTCTTGTGAGCACTTCCATACAAATGGTGAACATGTAGTGGGATAAAGGATCCCCTTATAGTATTATTTTTCATCTTTTAAAAAATTAAGTGGTTTTCCTATTAATAAATATTTTAAAAGTGGTGGTTTCGATATATATTATGATCCAGTTGATAAAGAGAGTAGGAAATCCCATCATTTCCATAGTTTCAAGGATAAAGGACCATAAGACTGAGTAAAAAGATTTATGAAGTTCTAGCTTAGTTCACATATCTTGATAGTTTGCACCTATGATAACCCTTGAGTAGCTTTTGGATTAGTAAAATATTGTCCTTAATGATCTTACCTATAAAAGGTTACCTATAAAAGCCCCTTTAAAGGTAACCTTTGAGAGGGCTTTTCAACCTATAAGTAAACATATTATCCAAGATTTTATAAATCAAATTGCAACATAAAATTGGAGTAAATTAATTTAATCTCATATGGTTAGTTTCCTTTGGAACAAATATATGTGAGTGCAATTTATTTCCTTTAGCATGCAATAGTTGAAAAGGAGTTCAAGCATAACTATTATTGCCTGGTTTTGTAGTAAGTGCCATGGCTTTTGGAAGAAATTAACATTTAGGCCATCTAGTTCATGAGCTTTCTTAGGGTTCAGACTCCATAGAACAAGCTTGATGTCTCCTTCAAAGAAAGGAGTTATTAAGGATCTACCCTGCTCTTCCTTAATAAGGGAACAAAAGTCTTGGGATTTTATAGATCTAGTTTAACTTTTATAGTTGATCTAATAGTTTTCTTAAAGTAGGACAAGATAGCTTCCTTGAGGTTATATTGAGTTAATATGGTAGTGACATTAGGGCCTATAAAATATATGATTATATTCTTTTAATTTCTTAATAAAAAATAAATTGTGGAAAAGGTTGGTATTCTTGTCACCATTTTTCAGCAATAAGGTTCTTGATTTATGTTTCAAAATAGATAAATGGAATTATAAAGCCTTTAAGTAGTTGGAGAGAGCTTCCTTCTTAGGATACGTGAGAGAGCTTTAGGTTATTATAAACTCTTGTTTGGATCTATTCTAACATTTGCCTTTTAATGTTTACATTCTTTATAATGCTTCTTACTTGTCTTCTATTAAAGGCTTTGAGTTCCTCCTTAACTTCCTTGAGTTTTCTCACAAATTTATAATCACCAAACCTTTATAAATGCATATTTTAAAAACTATTACCTTAAAACCCTCAAGATTTATAAGATAATTATTGAACCTAAAAGGGAAATTCTTTGGACTAGATGAAATTTTTATACGTACTTCTACTAGAGAATGTTATAAAGCTAGACGGTGACTGAAATATGCTTTACTATCTGAGCAAGTATTAAGATAACGTGTATTCACCATTACCCTATCCAACATTTTCCATTAAGTTAAGATCCTTGTTGCTTATTGCTCAAAGTTAGGAAATTTTCATCAAAATTAAGGTATAAGGCTTAAATTTTGGTAATGCACTCCTTAAATCCATCATTAAATAGGTTATGACCCTTATTGTCTACCTCTGCCTCATATGAATCCATAAGTTATTTATCCTAACATGCAAATTGCATAAATCTTTATATAGTTCAACTATCTGAAATGCATAGTTTATTGCATATATATATGAGATGCTGAGTGCTCTGAAGCTTTCAAGTAACTCAATCTCCATATGAAAATGTTAAGATACAGATAAGACATCTAATACTTTTTATTAGCTAAGTCACAATCAATGATAATACTCTTATTCACATTATACTGCTTATTGGTAAGAATATATCAATTCTTCCCAAAAAATCATAAATAAGAGATGAGATTATTTTCTTTTATTTAAATTTTTAGGAATCTAACCAAAACATGTTTTCTTTCAATCAAGAAATCATTAACTATTTACTATTTTTTTAGAGAGTTGATTCCCTTCACATTCATATGATGAAGGATATAACTATTTGTGATTGAGTTTATTTTACCCCTATCTTTCCTCCCTAATTTCCTTCCACTGCTAGATGGTTTTTTGGAAATTGATTATAGATTTGATCTCAATTATATGTTCAAATTTGATTCCTAGTTGTACTGATCTAAGCATTCCTCTTCACTGGTCTTAACTTTGGTGGTTAGTTTATGAAGATTCTTACTAGGATGTCTATGCTTAGAGTGGTTTAGGTCTAGTTCAAGGAATCAAACAAGTTTGTAGGCTCTGATGTATTCATTTAATATGTGGTTTCCTTCCTTGTTTCCTTTATAATCCTTCTTATGCTTATGACATTTTTGATTTTATTCTCATAGGAGAATTAAAAATCTCTTTTTTGTTATTTCCTTTTATCTTCATTATATCTCTTGTTTCTTCCTGAGGGAGCTTTGGAGCACTCTTAATATGGATTCAGTCTTTATTTCTATTAGTGGAAAAGGTATATACATTGAGTTCCTCGAAGTCTCTATAGTAAACCTCCTCTCTATTGGCCTGTAAATTGGTTTATTCTTTGGTTAAACTAGTTTCCATTAATAGAAAACTGAAACTTTAGTTGCAAAAAGTCTTCACTCTTCATCCAAGCTTTTCAATTAGGTAATTCCTTAGAAGTTTCCACATATATACATAACCTTATATAGCCTATTATGCTAAGAGAGGCTATGTTATAATCTATGTACGAGGGCTTACCTATTGAGCTAGCAAGGTAGCTCAATCTTAGTGTATTATAATATTCGAGTGTAATGTTTTAGAAATAAATCCATATTGAAAACACCCTCAGTTTGCTTTTATGAAGGCTTATTATAAGTTTCCACTATTGTAAAATAATAGGCCTTTTGATGATGATCCAAGGCTTTAGCTTAAAGATCATCAAGGTATAAGTTTCTTCTGTGAACCTAAAAATGAAGAAGTCTTAATAATTGATCAAGATAACCTTTAGACCATTTTTTCCATTATCCTTATACCGGAGCTTTCATAATAGGTTAATGGAATTTTTTATCAATGAAATATCCAACTAAGGAAGAAGACCATTTTGCTGCTCCTACTTGAAGCACTTCTTGAGGTAGAGAGACAATGGTTTAATCTACTTCAATAGGTAAGGGAGTGTAAGACAACTTTAGGCTTGGTGTCAATTAACCTACTACTTGAGGCCAATATCTCTTTTTTAGAGAAGCATCAGGCCCATAACCTTTATGGAGCTCTCCAAGGTTAGAGGAAGAGGGATTGAGAGGTAAGGTAAGTTGGTTTTGGTTTTGTGGCTCTTTAAATGGTGTAAGTAAAGAAAGAAGAGTAGGAGAATTTAGAATGGATGTGGTAGCTAAAAGGTTTAAAGATGAAAGGACAATAGTAACATAGCTTGAGATGGAAGGTTGAGAAGGTGTGTTCACTTTGGAAATGGAGGTTAGTTTAGGAGAATTAGTAACAAGGTTTGAGGAAAAAGGAGGAGGAGGAACATCTTTTCAACTCTCTATGGGGAGCTAGAAGTAAGAATTCCCTTGTTTTCTTACCAGAAAAGGTAATAGAAAGAGAATTGAAAGGATTTCTCTGACATCATTCCTCTTAAAAATGACACCTAAATAATTATGGAGAAATATATCAAGTAAAAATTATAATTATAACCTATCAGTAACTAATACCACCAAAATTACTTCTTTTTCCCTTTGATAATTATACATAATGATAACTTATACACTTTTGGAGGGAAAGGATAGTAAACGAGTAGTTATATATAGGAATTTGTTTTATTTGTGATACATAATTAGGAGGAGATGGTATTACCTATGTTGTTGTTTCATTATGTATCTAGAGCAAATGGTAAATAAAAAGCATGGCTTAATATATGGAGGCTACTATCCGATTAGATTGTTAAAAAACTAGGTGTTTTTAGTTATCTTCCAGATGTTGCATAGGTACTGTCAACCTTGAGATGATAAGTCATATAGGATTAGTTAGGAAGGTCGATATCACTTATGTTCTATTTTAGAGAGCTAAGATCCCTGTGATGGCAGGAGTGGAATGAAAAAGAGTGGAGCTAGATTCAATAGTTGAAGCTCTAAAAGTAGCTAATGCACCTCAAGAAGTAAAGATGGTAGAAAAGCTTAGAGACATCAAACCACCTTTATAATAGTTTCTTTATAAAAGGATTGAGAAATATGTTCTTTGCATAAAGATTAAGATGTATACTCATAACTACATCCTACATAGACTACATATGTGGTTGGAAAGAATGGAGTAGAAATTATCTACCTTTGATTACATAAAAAAAGGATACTAATGATGAATAAAAGCATATTGCTAACTAAGCTCTTATTTACTTTCCTTATCCTCATATTTTGTATATTTCAAGGATTCTATTCTTCCTTTTGTGATCTTTATCTATATTTTTAATTTAGTCATGTTATCTTCTTTGTGTTTAGTACTTTATATGGTTTAATTTAACATTAATCCCCTTTTACATTTTATTGTGTTTATAAGGTATAAATAAATTTTAAACGATGATTATAAATACTTTGGATAGGGAAGGAAAAACAGGGACTCGATACCTTTTATTTCCTCCCTTTTGATTTATTCTCATCCATGTTTATTTTCATTCTTTATATTTAGTACATTGAGGATAATGTACAACTCAAATGTTGAGGAGTAAATCAATTAATTTTTATGCCTTGTTCATTTTGCTTATCAATTTAATCAATTAGCTTATAATAGAAAATTTTAAGAAAATTTGGGCCAATGAAAGAAGATTAATCAAGATGACACATTATAAGTTTGGTTATTCTATAATTCAATGATTTTAGGTCAATATTTATGAGGATTGATAACAAATTTAGTTTTAATTTCCCTAAAATTCGTGACAATAAAAATGTATTATGATATTTTTGTATAATTTAAGCATATTATTAAGTTAGAAGTGAATTCTTTCTAAACATTTTAGTATCCTATTGAAAATAAATTATTATGTAAATAAAAATAAATTTTTTGCATAAGTAAACATAAATAAATTCACTCCATAGGTTTAAAATAAGTGAAAAGGTTAAAGTTAAAGAGACTGAGTAATCAAATTATTTATGATAAGGTATTTTCTTTATGTGTCAAAATATTAGGCAAATTTTTAAATAAGTCGTTACTTGCTCCTTTGTTAATTCAAATCTTAATGTTTTATTGTTCATTTAATTTAGATTATTAAAATTGTTGAAAGTTGAAGCATCTTTCTCATATATGTCTACTTTATACACTAGGTTGAATATTGTAAATCAAGTTGATGTTTAAAGGATTCTTGAAGAAAATAGAATTGATTTATGACTTAATGTAAATATCAAAAAGCCCAACTAATTGATAAATAATGCAACTGAATAAATGATAAATAGTATTGATTACTTTTATTTATTTATTGAATTCTCTCCTAAAATTGTTACATTTAACTTAATAGTGGTGAAATTGATTTGTTTAAGGAAAATCAAATGCTTAATATGGTGATGTTTGATATGCATGAAATATCCATATATTATCTTAAGTATTTTGTTTGATTTTAATGCTAAATTACCTTGTCTTATTTTTTATTATCTTTTCAATTAATTATGCAAATTTGAACCTCACGATAATATTATTCAAGAATTGAAGGCAATTTTAAGGAATATTATGAAGAAATAAACAACAATTAAAGGAACACATTCTAGCTTAAACTTGTGCGTGAGCCTATACGTTAGAAGGATCAAGTACAATAAGTGACATTTTTTGAGCCATAATCCTACAAGAGACTGTGTGCAAGTTAGAGAAGAAATAGTAAGATCTATGGTTAAGAGACACAATTATGTATTCATCTTCAAGAAAACAGTGAGATCCACAACTTGACGATATGAATATGTCTATTATCCAATGAATCACTAAGGTCCTTAAGGTTAAGATAATGTGGCAAACCATGGCCTAGGTGGAGTAAAATGTATTTAAGGGAGAAAAACCTACTTTTTGTGAGACTTTAGCTGAATTTTGGAAAAACGTATATAAGAAACATCCTTTTCTTTCTAAAAGATAAGGCTAGACATCAAAAGGCTTCCCCAACCTTTAGATGATTGATTTTATGCTACTTTTAACTAAAGGACCAAGATCTAAATATCATCTTTTCGATTCAAGTTGTCCATAAACTTAAGAAGTTCATCTAAATCTATTTCAGCTGTGACTTCTCAATTTGTGTCTTTTAATTTTATTATTTTAAATATGTTTTATGGCTAAATAACTTTTCTATGTTTAGATAGGGAAAACTTAATGATTATTTTTTATGCATTAATTTAATTTAATTTAATTATGATGGGAGATATATTTCTATAAGTTATTTTAGTTAGTCTTAATAATTATTTATTCATGACAACGTTTAAATTTGATCTTAATTCACTTGTGGATGACTTAAAGAGGGGATGGTTGTAAGTGGATGGTAGCTTAGTAAAGGGAGTTGAATGAGGTGCTTGAGAGAGATGTAGATCTCCCTAATGTTAGGGAAACCTTCCATGAGATATATTATGCAAGTGTTAGATATCTAAGTCTAATATTTTATTATTAAAGCAGATCTCATTATATTGATGTAACATTATTAAGATAACAAACAAGAGAATTTTTACAAAACATAAGGAACTTTCACAAAATTTTTAAATTATGGAAAATTTTAATGAAATTTATAAAATTATAAGGAAGGTTGGTATCTTTTACTGATAGAATATGCAAAAGATACCTTTAAGTTAATATGATCTTTAACTTTCTTTTGAACTAAGTTTTCTATATGACATTTTTTTAATAGGAGAGTATAGTGGTCTGAATAGTTCCCTACCCTTCTCCTTTTTCCTCACTTCCCATTCCACAACCCCTTCTCATTGAAAACTTTGAATTTTATCATATACATATTACCAAAATATTTCACTATATGAGCTTTGCATCTCGTCCACACATTTTCACTTCCCTTATGTCAAATCTAACAAGAAATATTTGATTTTCAAAAGGAATAACCATTTATATAAAAACTTGAGTCTTCTTATAATAATGGGAATAATATAAAGAATTTGGAATGAGTTAGATCTTATGTGTAATGAAAGAATTAAGAAACTTTTTTGTATGATTTTTTAAAAACAAAGATCACTTTAAATTCTATAACATGATTAATGTACAAAAAATAATAAGGGATGAATCATAAATTCATACTTATTATAATTTTTAATCCTTTTCTTATAGCTACCCTTCAGTCAAACTTTTAAACTGATTAATCACAATCATCAAAGTTATACAAGTGTTTGGCCTCTAACGATATCTATAAGAATTAGTTGAACATAAGTGGTTTAGAGAGGGAACAAGTTCTAACTCTAACTATTTATAACAGGGTTTGATCTTTTAGTAATTTAATTTAAATATAATTTTAATTTCAATTAAATTTTTATTAGTATTACAATTAATTCTAATTAAATAGCGATCGGGTTTAATAAAATCAAATATCTTATAATATTAATTATTTATTGAATATCTTATATTTAATCTTAAAGTTTATCAAATTTTATAATCAAGTCCAATTTGATTAAATTACATTTTCTCTCATTAACCATTTTTATGTGTGACTCATTAAGTTCCTAAATATGTTGACATTTGATATAAATTATAACTCAAATTACATTTAAGATTAGATAACTTAAAATATTTTATTTATCATTAATTTTTTAATTAAATAATTTATATCTATATATCAAGATTGACATTTAGCGATGCTTTATGACTACCCAAATACTAAAAATGTTAAAATAATTTGGATTAACCTTTTTGGGCAAGATTGTTTTTATATAATTCAATCCTTTCGTCATATAATATTTCGATTAAACATAAAGCATATAGTTCAATTATATTAGTTCTCCACCATTAGTAATTGATTCTAATAATGACATTTGAAAATTATTTTCAAAGTGTTATTTCACCTTTAGCTATGGAGGGATCATCCAAACTTTAGCTATGGAATTCAAGAAGGGCAACAAAGATATTAACCTCACAATTTCAATAGATAACCTCAATCTCCTACATATGCTCAATCTCAATCTCAATCTTCAAATTCAGGTACGAAATTGCTAAGGCACTGCTATTAATACTCAATAATTTCAACAGGAAACTAGAGCAAGCCTTCAAAACGTAGGAAATTTGATCACTCAATTAGCCACCTTTGTTAGTAAATTGGAAGTGCAAGCATCGGTAAAGTTAACTTCCTAATGGTGAATCCTAAGGAAAATATGAGTGCAATGACTTTGAGAAATGGTAAGAAAATTCAATCTGGATCTTCCTTACTAATAGAGGTAGAAAAGCAAGACAAAAGAGAAACGAAAGATGAACCTCCAACTTAAGAATCAATAAAGCTGAAAGATGATTTATCTTCATCGATATCAACTAACGCATATGTGCCTTCTTTCCATAGCAGATTGGATAGATCTAAAGAAAAGAAACATGAAAGAGAGATCCTATAAACCTTCAGGAAGGTGGACATCAATATACCACTTTTAGAAGTCATCAAGAAAATTCTAAAATGTGCAAAGTTTTAGAAAGAACTATCCACAAATAAAAAGGAAGTTAACGGACAAAGAGATAATAATTTTGGGTAAGAATGTATCAGCTGTGATAAATACAAAATTGAAAAAATTCAGGTATGTTTATACTTTAATGGGTTATTAGTGATAATAAAATTGAGTTGTGATAAGGTGGTTGTATGACAAGTAATTGAACCTCTTATAGCCACTTGCTACTTATGATTTATAATGTGATTCCTGTCGAGGCAAGCACAATTATAAGCCACAATAGTAAAAATTTTCGAAACCATAATAATGTATCTTGAGTAGAAATGTGGAGTCGTAGATAACTATTTTAATGTCACTAATTGCTCATCAAGCATTCATTTATTAGTATAAGTTGTTTGCTTTCAGAATAAGTTACCAGGAAGGAAAAAGGGAATTATGTTTGTTGAAGAAACTGTTAAGGGTTTTCAGACTCTAGAATTTCATTAGTTTCTAGGATTGCGCTTCATGTTTGTGTTTTAAATCCTTCAAGTGCAATTTTTCTGACTGCAATTTTTGCACTTGCATGGACTTCATGGAAAATGCATAACCATAATCACTGTTTTCATAGAATTTCATCTTTTCTTATTTTTCATTCTTCACTAGTAAAAAATTTATAATGCTTAGGAGGTTCACATATTGGGGTAGAAAATCTTTCAGTAATTTATGATCATTATTTTTGTCAATAGTTAACACTATTGTGGTAAGATGTTCCTTTGAAAGTTCGTGGATTTAGTTAACCTTTATATGGATGTATTCTAAACCTCCATTTGGGGAGACAAGATCCTCTGTCTAATGTTATGGTATCTTATTCTGTCCTATGAATCTCAATCATTTATTTATGCAGGTCCCCCGTAAATAAATGCAGGACCCTCATAAATGAATGATTGAGATTCATGGGACAGAATAAGACAACATAAAATTGGACAGAGGATCTGACTCTCTGTTGAGGAGATAGCTTGTTTGATCCAAATGCTTCGTGTTAGTTTAAAATAGCTTGTCTGATCCAAATGTTACGTGTTAGCTTATCTCGCTTTTTAAACTATTTAGGAAACATATTACATGAGATACTTCAATTACTTTTCTAATCAAAGACAATATTTAAGTACTACTCTATTATAAATTTTCACATTTAAATCTAATCCAATATCTTTTAAAATTTTTTCTGGCAATTATATATATTCTAAATTAAATTTTATAATTTTTTAAAAATAACATATAATT
>JAOQML010000005.1:24785920-24796337 GCA_027568935.1 Erythroxylum urbanii
GTACAATGTAGACTTTCAGTTTTGTGAAGTGAAATGAGGAAAAAGTTGGTTTTAAAATATTGTGATTTCCTTATGATGCTTTATAAGTGAGTAATGATATGATGCCATGTGAAGTGAATGTAGTGATCGATAGTAGCCTGCCCTTATCGTAAGATATGTACCGAAATGACCTCCAAGCATCCCGGTGTGTACCCTAAAGTAAGGGGCGCTACAGGTAGTCCAATACTCGAGTGGAACTCTATGAATGTAGATCTGCAGTGGAATATACTCCTGCTAAGTGTCTTCCATCCTTATTACAGGTCTTTAAATATGTAGAAATAAGGGCTTGTTATGTAAATGCCATGGTCCTACCTTAAGAACCTTCTTGGCATCATCTAGATTGGAAAACTTAAATAGAAACCCGTCATCAGGATTTATGAGAATATCTTAGAATCCTAAAGATTTCTAATTATTATGGCCCATTGCTTCATTCAGGGAATGTCACTTTCCTGTCAATAAAGAAACCGAGACGCGTAGAGTTCCACTTGCTAACTCCTGCTCTAAGAATTTCGGCTGTGGGGTGGGGGTGAGGAATAATCTTGGAATATGAGGAACCAGAGGGAGGACAATAGTTAAGTTTAAGTTCAAGTGTGGACTGACTTACAACCTAAACCCAGGACCTTATAATAGGAGCATAGGTGTTTACATCAAAAGTTGGAGGGGAGTGCTAAAAACGATTAGAAGCAGGTGAGGAAGCTTAAGGTGTTTAGGAGTTTAAACTCAAAGGTGAGAAATTGACATTATCTATAAAGAGAGGGTAAAACTTGGTGGATAAAACTATCACAAGGAGCTACAAGAAAGTAGTAAGGAACTAACACAAGAGAAGGATGAAATGGAGAAGAAATGTAGATTAAGGAGGCAATGAGGATGTTGTACAGTGAAACTAAGAGAAGAAATGTGAAAACAACATAAGGTGTGAAGAACAACAGCAAGAAAAAAATGAGTTTGAGGTAGAAACTAAGTAAGAGAAGCACAACAAATAGGTAACTGATCGAGTGGGAAAGTTTTACAATTTCTTATACCTCAATATACCACAAGTGCACAGGTCGTGAGTGTAGTACATGAGGTTTCATTCCCTCGAGGAGTTGGTGAACTAATCAAATTCTAAGTTGTTTAAGGCCTAAAAGGATAATTAAAATGAAAATAAAAATTAACAGAAAAGAAAATAATCGAATATGTATTGATTTAAAATGAAATCGTAAAATTAACTCAAGAAATCAAAATTGAGCACCACCAAATGACAATTGGAATTCAAACGAAGATTAACAAATTATGAGAAAGGGGGTTTATCCTATCATTAATGCTAACTTAGTCATTCTTGAGTTAATATGGTGTCGGTCCTAAACTTTTGAATGGTGGATTACTCTCACTCAAGTTATAATCATTAATCCCTAATTAAATTATAGAATTTTTAATCTCTTAATTAACAAAAAAAACCCACACATCTAATAGATCTTAAGTCCTCTCATAGACTATCGGGTCCTCACATGAGATCTCTCTTCGGATAAATTACCAATTTGATTATTTGCGTGATCTATTAGATTGCTTAACTCTCATTACCTAATCTAGTCATTTTCTTATCAATTCAATCTCTCGATTTGTTACCGAAGCATGCAAATATAACAAATAATCACAACACCAATCATCATTAACAACAAAAGCAACTAGATTAACATTAAATCAAGTATAAATCCCTAAAAGAGGTTAGAGCATCCTTAACCCAAGATTCATCATCATCAATCCCATCTCATACATCGAATACATGAAATAAAAGATGGACAGAAAGAAAATAACTTGGAGGATTGGAGGTTGAAGCAGCTAAAGCTTCACCTTCTTCTCTCTCTTCTTCTCTCCTTTTCTTCTTCTTCATTGGATCTTTCCAAATGTAGCAAATGGAGGCACAAGAAAATTAGTTCTCCCCCTCTCTTTGTAGTCTCTTCTAATTAGGGTAAAAATTAGGTTTTACCCAAACTCAAAAGTCCAAAATAACCTGCGAAAATTTAAGTTTGGGAGGTCGGTCTGTGTCTGTCCTTACATAGACCACAACCATGGCTTGCTAAAATGGTCTTTGCCACGATAGTAGCCCTGAACCCTAGGTCCTCCGACGGATTTCTTCTAAATCTTCTCCGTTCTTCGATATCTAATCTCAAACATTAACAAACACATCAAAACACCTCAAACACACAAAATTAAGGCTCAATAGCATGTTCTAACCTACATAACACTCAAAACACAAATATCTAACTAACTAACACAATTCTACCTAAACATGCATGAATCAATTAATTAATAACTAAAAACATACTAAAATGTCCATTAAAATATCATGCAACTTACAACTATCAATAGTACCACACTGAAGGAGTACAGAGGAATCCATGAAAATCGAGTAAGCAAGATAAACAATAAACTTAGCGGAGTGAACAATACCAAAGAACAAGCCATTATTCTTTTATTTTTCAATAGCACAATAAATTGATAAGGCATTTTGGTGCTAAAATGTGGACAGGCATATGATGTAGAGTTTAGTTAAAGATATTGTACTCTTTTGGTACATTCCCACGTAATTAGATATTGTATTTTATCCTGATTTGAGACTTTTTAATGATATTTTCCTTTTTTGTAAAAAAAGGCACAAAATAGATATAAATTCTAATACACATGGTTATATTAATAAAAACTTCAAATGTAACACATACAAATAATAATTTGTTTGAAGCTAATGTGTGAAAAACATACAACCTTGTTTTTATTGATAAAGCAAAATTATTTGAAATTGTCAATAGTAATTTGCAAAATGTCTTGACATCTTTGATAAATTATTTTGAATCTATATATAATAAATAAATTTCCAGTAATTAAAAATGAAAAAAATGACATCAACTATAGTCATAATTATCTAGTTCATTGTTTAGGTTGCCAGTTGCCACTTAGGACCAAAAATATTGTCGAGTTTTATCATCCTCCAACGATCCTTACCTGCACGAAATAGAGTTTAAACTTCAACTGCTTGGTTGGACTCATTCCGACCTTAAACTAGTCGGGTTTCATCACACGATTTTACAATTTAAAATTTAGTCTGAAATATGGGGGAAAAACAATAATATTTGTTCGTTTAAGTAGGGTCACCACCTTTAGGGCTACGACCATAAATTAAGAACAAAGTAATTTCAGTTAAAGCTCATAGGGTTGGGCAATTCGAACCAAAAAATTTCCAAAATAACTGAGTTAACTCGCTTCTCACAACTTTCGAGGTCCTATCCAAACAAACCCTAGAAATCCTTCACCATCACAAAACGATTATTAGACTCCAATTCACCGTTGCCCCATAAGGTGAGGTTCATTATCTCATTTAGATTTGGTCAGTTTCCTTGTTACATTAAGTTGTATAGGTGGGGTTCATTTTCAAAGTTAATTTTAAAGTGTGCTTAGTTTGGTAAAAAATGCAAGTTTCATTGTTGCAATCGTTGAGAACTGCGATATTTTGGAGATCAAATCTCTAATTTGAGTTAGAATAGAAATGTGTAATTTGGGACATTGAATCTGAGCTTTCTCTGCGCAATGTTATGGGTTCTTGAGGTGAAATGAGAAGTCAACTGAAGGACATAGTTGTCTTTTACTGTTTTCTTGTTGAGTTTTCCATATTATATTTCAGTTGATATGTAGTAGTTGATGAACTTCAACTATCATTGTGGTATAAGTTTTTCAAGTATGAATTTGAGTTAAGATTTTGGTTTCTTGAACAAGAAGAGAATGGAAACACAAAGTAAAAAGGATTTTGTTAGCAAGAGGGCTTTGAGGAAGAGAGACCGTATGCACAATTATGATGAAAATTTGATGGATGAATTGATAGAGAAGCATTTAGGTGGTTCTTTAAAGAAGAGGAATAGAAGTAGGGGGGATTTCGAGAAAGAAACTGAAACTGAAGCAATGATAGCAATATCGTTGGGATTCCCTATTGATGCATTGCTTCAAGAGGAGATCCAAGCTGGAGTTGTAAAAGAGTTTGGTGGCAAAGAACAGAATGACTATATTGTTGTGAGGAACCACATCCTTGCAAGGTGGAGGAGTAATGTACAGATATGGCTATCGAAAGAACATATTAGAGAAACTGTTAGCAGTGAGTATGAACATTTGATATCTTCTGCATATGACTTTCTCTTATACAATGGTTATATTAATTTTGGAGTTCTAATGCCACTTAGGTCACACATGCAAGAATTTACTAATGAATGGTCTGTGATAGTTATTGGTGCTGGACTTGCTGGGTTAGCAGCAGCAAGGCAGCTGATGTCTTTTGGTCTTAAGGTGGTTATTCTAGAAGGAAGAAATCGACCTGGTGGTAGAGTTTATACTCAAAAGATGGGTAGGAAGGGAGAATTTGCTGCCGTTGATCTTGGTGGAAGTGTTATTACTGGTATAGATGCTAATCCTCTGGGAGTTATTGCTAGGCAACTTTCTATTCCACTTCATAAAGTCCGAGATAATTGCCCTCTGTACAAACCTGACGGTAGACCTGTTAACAAGGAAATTGATTCCCAGATTGAGTTTGTTTTTAATAAGTTGCTGGACAAAGTCATGGAGCTGAGGAAATTAAAGAGTGGATTTGCTGCCAACATTTCACTGGGTTCAGTTTTGGAGAGACTGAGGGAATTGTATGGTGTTGCTAGAAATTCTGAAGAGAGGCAACTACTTGATTGGCATCTAGCTAACTTGGAATATGCAAATGCAGGATGCCTTTCTGAACTTTCAGCTGCATACTGGGATCAGGATGACCCTTATGAAATGGGTGGGGATCATTGCTTTCTTGCAGGTGGAAATTGGAGGTTGATAAAGGCATTATGTAGAGGGGTTCCCATTTTCTATGGGAGGACTGTCAATGCCATCAGATATGGTCATGAAGGAGTTAAAGTGATTGCTGGAGAAGAAGTCTTTGAAGCAGATATGGTCCTATGCACGGTACCTCTTGGAGTTTTGAAAAAAAGAACAATTAAATTTGAACCAGAATTGCCTCAGAGAAAGCTTGCAGCAATTGAGCGATTGGGTTTTGGGCTGCTCAATAAAGTTGCCATGGTTTTCCCTCATGTCTTCTGGGGGGAGGAGCTTGATACATTTGGACATCTCAATGAGCATAGCAATAAGCGAGGAGAGTTCTTTCTGTTCTATGGTAATCATACTGTTTCTGGAGGTCCAGTACTGATTGCACTGGTGGCTGGAGAAGCTGCAGCAATGTTTGAAGACACAAATCCGTCTACTTTACTGCATCGTGTTCTAAGTGTTTTAAGAGGTAAATTGGCATTGTTGCTACTGAAATATTTAATGTTTATTTTATATTGCCCTTTGTGAGTGTTCAATTTTTCTAAAATTGTTGCAGTGTTTGTTTTGAACGCTACTGCTTACAATAACATCCACTACTGTTTGGCTTTTTGACAGGTATATACCAGCCAAAAGGCATTCATGTTCCAGATCCCATTCAAACAATCTGTACGAGATGGGGCAGTGATCACTTCAGTCATGGTTCATATTCACATGTCAGGGTTCGGTCATCTGGCAGTGACTATGATATACTTGCTGAAAGTGTTGGGGGACGGCTATTTTTCGCTGGTGAGGCTACAACTAGACAATATCCAGCCACCATGCATGGTGCTTTCTTGAGTGGGTTGCGAGAAGCTTCTCGTATAATAAAAGCCAGTAGAGACTGGCAAACTAACATCAGAAAATCTTTGTCAAGAAATATTGGACTAATCAATGATACATTGGTGGATCTATTTAAGAGGCCTGATCTGGCATTTGGAAATTTTTTGTTCATATTCAATTCTTTGACCGAGGATCCAAAGGCAATGGGGATTATGAGAGTTACTCTCCAGAATCTTGGAGATGAGTTAAAAAAGGAATTGGAGATTTGCCTGCATCAACCTTTGAACATACCCCTGCAGCTTTATACAGTGTTATCTTTACAACAGGCTCACGAACTGCAACTGCACAATGGAGGTGATGATGATAAGCTCTCATATTTGATTAAAATTCATGGCTTGAAACTAATGGGACGATGGACCCTGGCAAATTCAAGTAGTTCCTTGATTTCTAGCATTGCTAGTGCAAGAAGAGGCAAAAGCAAGAGTAGGATGGTCGCTGGACAACGCAATTCTGGACTAGGTATATCATCGGTTTCAGTGATCAACCCTTAGGTGGTTTACTAGCAAGTCTTTACCGCGCAAATGTCTAGTGAAATCTTCAAAACGATAATGCCCAGCTGAACTAAAATGTGCAAAATAGAATTTACTTGAAAAATTTGTGTAAATTGTTTGTTATATATTTGTAGTATATAAGATACATGTGGAAGTATATTTAAGTAAAGAGGTAAGATAAATAGTAAAAAAAGTAGGAGAAAAAAAGCAAAGTTAACGATATACGATAGCAGTGCAGCGTTAACTGATCATTAACAAAAGTTATATGTTAAGGTTGTCTTAGATATGATGAAATTTGTAGACAAAATTATAGCAAATCATACGGTCATAACAAGTCGTGGAAAATTTCATAATAGAAATTATATCGTTGTTTATTTAAAATAGCATAACTAAGAGAGTTAAGCAAATTTAGATTGCAAATTCCTTTGTTATGGGAAATATAGGAACAATATCTACTGAATTCTTGGTTTTTTAGAGCAATTTATCAAGAATTAAATCCACCAACATGCATGTTTGTTTTGGCTAAGACATTTCTTAAAAATTACTTGAAATTGTCGATAAAGTTACATTAAAAAAAAAGTTAGATATTTTTTGTGTTTTTCTCTAGTATTTTTTTACAAAAAGGTGTAGTATTTTATAAAACTTCAAATATTTACTAAAAATTGACATAAAAAAGAAAAAACTTTTCTAAATTGATTATATAATGCACAATTTCTATGTACTAAAATTTATATTGTTTATAACGTACAAAACCTACAGACCCAAGGAATCAAATTGTTGCGTTAAGATCAAGTCGAGGCTTCTTAGCGAGCAATGATGGGGATGCAATGGTAGCATTATAACAAGGGCATTAGGATCGTTCTTCAAAGCTATAACATAGATACAACAACCAAGAATCAGGACACCCAGCAGCAAACATGGTTCGTCTGCCATCCATTTCACTTCCTTGCGCTTGTTCATGTTGTTCCTGTTTTTGGTTATGGTTTGACAACGATGTTAGTGGAGATGAAGAGGATCGTTTCTTTAAGTAGGATTGTTTCTCTACCCTTTTCATAGATGATTTGACCTTATCAAGAGTATAGGCTCTGCAAATGGGTTGGACTATAAGTTGAAGGTCCCAGGAGTTTCAATTATGGAGAGATTTCTTCCAAGAACGTATGTGATGAGAAGTTATTCAAATAAGACAATATCTCAACAGGACATGGTGATCGTAGGTATTATGCTTCTTGGCATCGCCCATATATGTTAGTAATGATAAGGAATGCATCGGTGGATTAGAGTTATGTCACAAGTTGCAAAGTTTATATTAATGTAGGGAGAAAAGCTTCAACTTGTTAAAAGAAAATTAAAAAGGAAAAACCAAAAATGATAGATATCAGAACTAAAGCACTAAATTTAGGGAACGTTTGATCTTTGATCTAATATTGTCATTTTGCTTTAGGTTGACAAAATAATTTCGAAACCAAAAAGAAAAGGTAAAAAGATTCATAAGCAAAACCAAATAATTGTAGCAAACACAAACTATTCAACAACAAAAGGAAGGAGAAAAAAGAAAAGAAGTTGAAACAAAAGTTGCAAATTTATAGCCAATAAGAAAAAAGAAAGATTGGAAGTTGAACATATACCACCTTCAACTTCAAGTGAGGAAGCAGGATAGCCTGTAAATCGTTATGAATAGCAATTTTTGATAACTATCTAACCAAGTCATTAGTCACTAGTATTTTTGAATTGCCATTGTTAACCATTAAGCTCACATCAGCTACCATTTTCTTGAGATGTTCTTTTGGCTTCCTAATTTATTGTTTGAGAATATCATTTAATTCTTTGGAACGAGAGAAGGGGATGATATGATGTATACGTGCTTCTTGGATGCATTGAGAGTTGTCTGTATGCAAGTGCAAATTTTGGATTGATAAATGACCAAAACTTAAATCTAGTCGGCTGTGTCAGGTAATCATTTTCTCTTTATTGTTTTTCCTTAATATGCGATATCTGGTTTGTTTTCCCAATGTTGGCTATCTTTCTTTATATCCATCAAGCTCTCATGGTTAATAAATAACGAGCAGTGACTTTTTGTTGATTGCTTAAGGCCATTATCGTAAAACAATGATGATATAATAAGTAAACCATCGATCTTCTTTCACCTGAAGCTTTAAGTTCACCAAAGTGGGAAGAGCTATGAAAACCATCGATCTTCTTTTACCTTAAGCTTTAAGTTCACCGTATCATCGACACTACCAGTTGACTTATCAATATTTTGATAAAAAGAGAGATAAAGAAGAATTACAAGGTGGATAAGTTTTGAAGAGGAAGATGTAATAGTTACTAATGAGATTATAGAGAGATTGAGAAAGAATGCATTTATTGTCTTAACAAGTGGGGTTCATTATTGGTCTAAAGAAAGATAAAATTCAGTCATATCCAACCGTTATTCCTATTAGTAGTTTTATTAAGAGGGAGGAAGATAGACTGACGTCAAAAAGTTTTGAGGTTTTGAAAATTAGAGCTATGTGTCTGTGTCTTCTAACTGCTATTAAAGTCAATGTGGCCATCATTATTTCATTTCATTTGTGAAGGCAGCAATTATTTCATTTCATTAACTCTCTTAAATGAATGAAGGCATCGAGGTGTGCGTGATCATTATTTCATTTCATCTGGGCAGGTGACAATTATTTCATTTCATCAACTCCCTTAAATGAATGAAGGCATCGAGGTGTTTAGTGTAGTTGTCCAAATAAAAGAAAGAGTACATTTATACTCCACTTGAAAGCAATATCTAGTCTCTTTTTCCATTGTCACCTATCTTTCTTTATGTCCATCAAGATCTCACTTTTAATAAAGAGCTATCAATAAAATTCCAATCATTGGTTCTTTTTTAATGCCATTAATTGTCTTAGTAACTGGGGTTCATTATTTTCCAAATTGGTGCAACTTTGTCATCTGATCTGGGAAGGTAGCAGTTATTTCATTTCATCAAGTCCTTTAAAAGAGTATGTAAGATGTGTATTACAAGACATAGTAATTGCAACTGAAAAATGGAACTTAGAAAATAAAACAAATATGTTATTATACAGTTCGAAACTATTCTTTTCCTCTTTAGCTATAAAAAAGATCGGTATCACTGAGACAAAAATATAAGAATTTGGGATTAGTTCGGGCCCTTAAGACCTTTCATTACCATTCATCTGAGGATTCAGCACAAATTACAAGAGGAGAATCGTAGGAGAGCAATATATGAGCTTCTCTCTGTTTCTATATGTATTCTAAGGTCTTTTTTGAATTGAAACAAAAAGACAGATAAAGGGACAAGAACTGCTAATGTCTTTTACAGTGGTGTTGGACATCATTGCAATCTTACCACACTTTAGTCCAGTGTTTCCAAAAGTTATTTGGTAAGTAAAGATGAACGCAAACCTGTTCAAGAACCAGGTGGGGGTGATGACACCACTCTCATCACTAAATACTTCATGTAAGGAAGACAGATACACACATAAGGAGATCATATGAAAGGGGAAAATAGATGCAGGTTTTAATAGAAGTCTAAGCATAAGATCACTTATAACAACCTTTTTAATGGACATATTTCCTGTTCTGCCAAAGGACCTGAAGATGAGACATCTCAAAGCTGGAAAAGGTAACAAAGCAAAAGATAAAGAGTAACAGCTTTTTCAATATTTATTATAATACCCCTCAGCATCATCCCAGTCGTCATGAAGGCAACTCTGTACAATTAGCAATCCATCTCCTTTACCCTGAAAAACACAAAGATAAAACTATTGGCATTTTGTTTTATTGATATCATAAACAGCAGCTACAAGAACCAGATCATATAGCAAATTACCTGTTTTTGTACTCGAGTAGACGTCTCTCTAAATATACCATCTTAGTACTTTTCATCTGATCTCTCACCCTGCACAAATTCAAATAAAATGTATCATTACCTAAAAACCTGAACAGATAAATCCATTCAAGAGTCAATCTACTTTCATTACAAAATGAATATACCTTTGGAGTACCCTCACTAAGTCCTGCCCCTCCTAGAGCTCTTTCAGAAGGTTGCATTCTGTTTTGATGAGGTGATTTCCCCACTGAAACTAATGGATCAAAACCAAAAATATCCCCATGATCATTCCTACCTTCAATTATAGCAACATTGACAGTTTGCACTGATTTAGTTGGATGTTCACCAA
>JAOQML010000005.1:24832377-24857447 GCA_027568935.1 Erythroxylum urbanii
TCAATCAATCATTCACCAATGTTATTCTAGCATTATAAGATCACATAATATTTAAATTCTCATTCATCTTTACTTAAAACACATCATTCATCTACTTTGAATCACATTAACATTCATAAGATCACTTTCATTCCTATAACATCTCTAAATTTTTTCAGCTTTTTGATACATTTATATCATCAATTTATTCCTTAGTTATAATCTCAATTATCACTCTAAACATATCAACATTTAATCACTTAGTCCATCATTAAACTAGGTTCATTTCATGTTTCATTTAATTCTAAATATACCATTGGAATTACTTTTGCATTGTTGTTTCAATTATCACTTCAAAGACAACATTTAACTTTTTATGCCTGCCCACGATCATGGTGGACCTTCCCACGTTCGTGACAGAAGCTTATGCAAAAAGCCATGATCGTGGGGATTATGCCATGATCGTGACAGAACCCAAATAACTAGGCCATGATCGTGCACTGAAGGCCGCGATCGTGCCCTGCCTTTCTTCCTTCAATTCTCCACGAATTCACATACTTATAAACATCATTTACCCTTCATGTTTTCTAGAATTCATTCTTTTTTATGCAACTTTATTTCATGCTAATCTAACTACCATATTGATTGCATTAAACCTCATAAAAATCTACTCATTTAATTCATTAACCATTCACTTTATACCATTTCATCTTATATCCAACACATCATAGACATAGTTCATCATTTTCTACTTCATTTCAAGAACATTACAGAACTCATTATTTTCTACTTCATTTTAAGAACGTTACACAAACACCCTTCTAGAGCATAAATTTCACCTTCATTATACCTCAAATCCCAATTTATTTCATCTACATAACAACTTATAACTCATGTTTTTATACACCCAAAAATAGAACATATTTATCCATTCATTCATCAAAATTTCTGCACTCATCATATTTCATTTTCATGATCATTCCTTCTCAACTATCATCATAAAAGCTTCTATTTAACAAACCATGAAGAAAAATATGCTACTTACTTGTTTTACTCAAAGCTTCTTCAAATCACCATGAA
Source organism: Erythroxylum urbanii (assembly GCA_027568935.1). Classification (NCBI taxonomy): domain Eukaryota; kingdom Viridiplantae; phylum Streptophyta; class Magnoliopsida; order Malpighiales; family Erythroxylaceae; genus Erythroxylum; species Erythroxylum urbanii. The sequence goes on from JAOQML010000005.1 coordinate 24,833,437, forward strand.
ACCCTAGCTTTCCACGTATACATGATCATCAACTTTTAAGGTGGAATATATTAGGTCTTTTAGTGACAAGAAGAAGAGATAGCAAGGATCTGGAAGTGGCTAGTGTTGAATGATAACAAAGCTCAACATGGTGAGGGTGAGGATGAGAGAGTCGTGAGATGGAGTGAAGAGATTAAACTTGTAAAAACAAAATGAAAAACAACGAAAGTTGGTCTTTTAAATGAGAGTGTCGTGGGTGATGAGTGATGAGTGGTGAGTGGCAAGTGTTGTGACTCCTGTCACTTGCCACATGTCACCTTATTGTGGTCCCTAATTGGTCTTTTAATAACTAATCCATTTATCTCTTAATCCAGTCCATTTATCACCCAATTTTCTATGACACTTGTCATTAAATTCTAATACCACTTGTTAATTATTTCTACTAACATTTGTCACTTATTTTTATTACCATGAGTCAATTTGTCTTGCCACTTGGCATTTTTTTAGTCCAAAAATACCAATAATTTCATAAATCTCTCAATTTTCAACAAAAATTTTTGAATTAATAATTATCATTCACCAAATCGAAATTCACAACATAATAATTCACAATTCACATTTCGATCATTTTAAATCATTCATATTATGAAAAATGTCAATAGAGTGCATAAATAGTCTTTGTAATGTGTACAAACAAAATCGTAATTCGCATATGTGTATGATAAAGTTATGCATAAGTATGAAATGCATTTTCTAATTTCTCAATACTATTTCTCATATATGATTATATAGGTTCCTAACCCTTAGTATGGGAAAACAGGATATTACAACTCTCCCCCTGTCCTTAAGAAATTTCATCCTCAAAATTCTTACTTGATTGAACAAATAGGTAGGGGTATTGTCTTCTCATGTTATCCTCTACGTCCCATTTGGCTTCTTCTCTTAAATGATTTCTCCAGAGGGCTTTCATCAATGGAATCACAGGATTTCTCAACTGCTTATTTTAATATCCCACTATCATGACCGGTTCCTCAGTATAACTTACATTACTTACACCTTCGATCTCTTAAGTCAATAACACATATGTCGGATCAGACCGATATTTCACAAGCATACTCATATAAAACACATTGTGTATCTGAGTATTTCACCAGGTAATGCAAACTTATAAGCCAATGGTCCAATTCTCTCCTTAATCTCATACAGATTAATGTATCTAAAGTTGAGCTTACCCTTTTTACCGAACCTCAGCACTCCTTGCCGCGATGATACTCTCAAAAATACCATATCTATGACTCAGTACTCCATGTCCCTCCAGTGTTGATCCACGTAACTCTTCTGTCTATCTTGTGCTGCTTTTATTCTACTACAGATTAGTTTCACTTTATCAAATGTATCTTGAATCAATTCTAGGCCTTTAATAATTTTTAGACCCTGTTTTTCCCAATACAAAGGTAAACAACACTTTCTGCCGTATAACGCCTCATATGGTGCCATTCTGATGCTACTGTGATAATGATTGTTATAAGCAAATTCAATCAGAGCCACATACTGATCCCATACTCCTTGAAACTCCAAAATACAAGCTCTAAGCATATCCTTAACAATCTTAATCATCCTCTCACTCTGTCTGTCTATCTAAGGATGAAATATTATACTAAAGTTCAACTTTCTACCCAAAGCTATTTGTAAACTTCTCTAAAATCTCGAGGTAAATATAGGATCCTGATATAATATAATAGACACTGGAACCCCATGTAATCTTACTACTTCATTCACATACTTCCAAGCTAACTGATCCAGTTAGTTATTCTCTCTCACTGGTAAGAAATGAGTCGAATTTGTCAATCGGTCCACAATAACCTATATAAAATCATGTTGCCTTGGAGTTCTCGGCAATCTCATAATAAAATCCATAGTGATCCTCTCCCATTTCCATTCCGAAATAAGTAACGACTGTAACTTCTTAACCGGAGCCTGATGTTCTGCTTTAATCTATTGACATGTTAAGCATTTAGCCACATATTCAGCTACTTGCTTCTTCATCCCTGGCCACCAAAAATGTTGTTTCAGCATATTATACATTTTTGTAGTACTAGGATATATAGCATAGGCTACTGTGTGTGCTTCCTCTAAAATCTCTTTTCTTAATTCATCCACATCGGGTACACACAATCTCTGCTTCAACCACAATGTATCATTTCTGAATTCAAATTCAAAATTCGGATTCATTTCAACTTCTCAATAAGATTGACTAATTCTGGATCCTTACTCTGGGGTTTTTTTATTCTCTCTTGTAACATCAATCTAAGCTTCAATGTAGCTAACAATGCCTCATTCTGTCCCAAATTTAGCTCAACAATCAACACTCTCAAATGCACTAGATTTGGTAGCCTCGTTATCTGCACTTATGCTACACTGCTTTTCGATTTTCTGCTTAATGCATTAGCTATGACATTAGCTTTACCAGGATGATACTCTACTGTGCAATCATAATCTTTCAACAATTCCATCCACTGTCATTGTCTCATATTTAACTCTTTATAAATCAACAAATATCTCAAACTTTTATGATCAATATATATCTGGAATATCTCTCCATATAGTTAATGTCTCTAAATTTTCAAAGTGAACAATAATTCAGCAAGTTCTAAATCATGTACCAGGTAATTAAATTCATGAGACCTCAACTGTCTCCATGCATATGCAATCACTATGTCATGTTGCATTAGAACACATCCTAACCCCTGGTGTGAAGCATAATTATATACCATATAACCTCTAGATCTAGACGGAATAGTTAACACCGGTGCCGTAACTAACTAATGTTTTAATTTCTCAAAACTCCTTTGGCATTCATCATTCCATCTGAATGGTACGTTTTTCTTTAAAAGCTTGGTTAAAGGGGTTGAAATCAATGAGAACCCCTTGACAAATCCCCTATAGTATCCAACTAATCCAAAAAAACTCCGAATCTCGTATACATTTCTTGAAGCTTCCCATTTCATCACTGCTTCTACTTTCTTTTGATCAACTTATATGCCCTTTCAAGATACTATATGACCCAAGAATATCACTTGCTCAAGCCAAAATTCACACTTATTAAACTTGGCATATAATTTCCTTTCTCTCATTATCTGTAGGACTAACCTTAAATGCTCTCAATGTTCCTTTCTGCTCTTCGAATACACCAAAATGTTAACGATGAACACAATCACAAATTGATCTAAGTGGGTTGAAATACCTTATTCATCAAGGCCATAAAAGTAGCTAGAGCATTTGTCAACCCAAACGGTATCATCAAAAACTCAAAATGCCCATACCTACTCCTGAATGCACTCTGCGGTACATCAACCTCTATTATCTTCAACTAATAGCACCCTGATCTCAAGTCTAGCTTAGTGAATGCCTGAGCTCCCTGTAACTAATTAAGTAGGTCATCAATTCTTAGCAACAGATACTTGTTCTTCAGTGTTACCCGATTCAGTTGCCTATAATCGATACACAATCTCATAGTTTCATCTTTCTTCTTCACAAATAAGACTAAGGCTTCCAAAGGTGACACACTTGGTCTAATAAGGCCCTTATCCAACAACGCCTATAACTGAGCCTTAAGTTCCTTTATTTCTACATATGCCATCCTATATTAGGGAATAGATATAGAAGTACTTGGAACTAGATCAATAGAAAATTCTATCTCCCTATTTAGGGGTAAACTAGATAATTTTGTGGGAAACACATCTAGGAAATCTCTAACAACTGGAATATCTTGTACTGTTTGCTCAGTACGGGTATCAACTATATAGACTAAATAAGCCTCACGTCCTCCTCGTATCAATCTCAAAGCACTCATCGATGATATCAATCTGGCTGGCATTGCTTGACTATCACCTTGAAGGATTACTCTCGACAGATTAGGAGATTCAAGAATTACCTCCTTAATGTAGCAGTTCATTATAGCCCTATAAGCAATGAGTCAATCCATACCTAGGATGAGGTCTATCCCACTTAACTACAATACAATCAGATCTGATTCTAGCTCTACCTGATCAACTCGAATCATACACCCATTATATACTTCTCTTATCACTGTAGTACTACCTATTGGTATACTCACCTCTAATCCACAATTCAAAATCTCCCTATCACAATGCAATTTAGATACTAGATGTGGTGTAATAAAAGAATGTATAGATCCTGAATCTACCAATGCAAATGCTTCAAAATTAAAGACATTTAACACACCTGCTACCATATTTGGAAAGTTCTGAGCCTCTTGTTTGGTGATGGCATAAATTCTGGCCTGAGACTACAGCCGATTACTCTGCACCTTAATCCTGATAGTAGGACTAGCTAAACTCACTCTGCCTCTACCTCTTCCTCTCTGTTCAAATCTGCTAGCTTTACTCTGTTGGACAATTGTCTCAGTTACTGATCCTCCTCTCATTCTAGACTGTGCTCCGAAAACTGCAGGACAGTCTCTGATCTGATGATCAAAGGAGCAACGATGAAGGCAGGCTCTTAATAACTTCCAACATTCTCTACTATGCTTCTTACCATAGTGTTCACAGTTAGGCATTTGCCCAGATACTATACCTCTACCACTGCCAGATTGTACAAAATTGCCTTTCGATCTAAACCCCGATTGTCTTGATCTAGTTAGTGGTCGAAAAGATCTATTCTGAGGCTTACTAAATCTTCTGCCAAAATCAACCTGAGACTCACCCTGTCTTTTCATTATGAATTCTTATATGTATTCCCCTTGTCCATCCTTTAACAATTGTTCATTTCGGATCAAGGCAGCTCTCAGCTTAGAAAAACTGCTAATAATTGTAATGGCCATCCTCCTTAGTAGGAATCAATGCAATAACATATCCCATCAACTCGTTGAATCATATCTCATACTCAGCGATTGTGAGATTACCTTGCTTCAGATTTAGGAACTCTTTCATCTTCTTATCTAGGTAGATCTTCAGAATGTAATTCTCTTTGAAGACTCTTAGGAAGTCTTCCCACTTTAAGTTACAAGGCCAAGTGGTACTGTCTGGAATAGTCTTCCACCACTGATAAGCTGAACCTTGTAGTAGTGAGACCGCATAGTCAAACTTCTCGTCAGGCTCGCAGGCCATTTGATTAAAAATCCTTTTTATCTGCTCTAACCATCCTTCTACCTCAGCAGGGTCTGTACTTTCGTAGAAGTCCACAACCCCCCTTTCCTAAGCCTATCGTACCTCCTTTCTCTCTTCTTAGCGATTCTTGAAGGCATTTAATCAGATCGAGGTACTAGAGACTCTCTATTAACTCCTATAAACTTTAGGTCAGCTGATTCTCTAACTTGATCACCAATAGCTGATGACCTATAATAAACAATAATCTTGATTACTATACAATTCTCTCAATATTATTATGTCTATATGTCTATATCTGTCCCTATGGTTGCCAAACCATGCTCTGATAAACCTGTAACACACCATTTTTATAAAGCATGTACCGAAACATCCATCGGACATTCGGGAACATACCCTGTAAAAGCTGCATATTAGAGCAGTCACATTCACTTATTATGACATCATATATATAACACGAATACTTAAAAATATCAACACCTCATTCCATTTGTAAAACATAGTTACAATGTAGCATTACACTCATAATTCATATATACAATATAAAAAACATATGAGAGTTTAACACTCTTTACAACATTCTACATGGATGAGGAACTATACAAAAGATTCTAACTAAACTCCTCAGTCTCAGCTGACCGACCTTTGAGCCATTTCTTGAATCCAAAAATGCAATATTACACTTCTTCAAGAATGTCTTAGAAGCTAAGTCTCCTCTCTCATACCTAAAAGTCAACGTTACAATTTTAATGAGTTTTATAAACTCACTAAGTGAACCATCATCGATGTGCTCACTCATATCAAACCACAATGATAATTCACAATTCAATTAACAATCAATCACATCACACATTGAATAGCACATCACATTTCGTTTTAGAACAATTCATTTCAAAAATTTAGATCATACATATCAATTTGTATATACAATGCACATATGACTCACTTTCATTGTTACTTTGTTATGACTGAGCGCCTTTTTAGCTGTCCCGTATCTATTGTGAATACTGAGCTCATTTTACTAGTGAGCTTGTGGCTCTTTCTAAGCTTTAAGCTCTTTTTCACTGGCCAGTTCAGTCACAACTTCCTTTATTTGATCATGCATTTCAATGTAATGATATGCATCATTTCACATTACATGCAATCATTCACTTTCATTAGTCATATACAGTCACTTTCATATCTTCACCGGCCCTTAGTCCGACATTTAACATATTTGTCTTTCAGATTCACATAGAATTAGAACACTCCTAATACATTCCCAATTATCGAAGTCCTCAGACTAATAATGTCTAGACTTATCGTATTCACATCAATAACAGTTCAATAATTGACATTTAAGCAAATACAATCATTTCTAGTGAGAAACATCTAGGTTACTCATAGTACGCTTCAGATAGCTATTGCCTTGACGTTCTGGGAATGTTTCGATGATGTCGTTCTATTTGCGCTTCTAAATCATGTTATACACACATTTATACACATTACTAAGTTGCTCAATCACATAAGTATTCAATCATACACGTATATATGTGTGTTAGGTACAATGCATACTCAATGACATTCCTAGATATGTATCCTTAATTAAAAATCTTAATCATTCTTACCTCAAGACTCATATATGTCTAATTTGAACTTAAGTTTACACCTCAATTATACATGATTATTCTAAGTTCATCAATCAATCATTCACCAATGTTATTCTAGTATTAAAAGATCACATAATATATAAATTCTCATTCATCATTACTTAATACACATTATTCTTCTCCTTTGAATCACATTAGCATTTATAAGATCACTTTCATTCCTATAACATCTCTAAATTTTTCCAGATTTTTGATACATTTATATTATCAATCTATTCCTTAGTTATAACCTCAATTATCACCTTAAACATATCAATAATTAATCACTCAGTCCATCATCAAACTAGGTTCATTTCAAGCTTTGTTCAATTCAAAATACACCATAGGAAGTTCCTTAGCACTTGTTGTTTCAATCATCACTTAAAAGACAACATTTCATTTTTTATGCCTACCCATGACCACTGTGGGCTTTTCTATGATTGTGATAGAAGCTTATACAACAAGCCACGATTGTGGGGACTATGCCATGATCGTGACAGAACCCAAATAACCAGGCCACGATCATGCACCGAAGGCCACGATCATGCCTTACCTTTCTTCCTTCATTTCTCCACGAATTCACATACTTATAAACATCATTTACCTTTCAAGTTTTCCATAATTCATGCTCTGTTATGAAACTTTATTTCATGCTAATCTAACTACCATATTGATTACATTAAACCTCATAAAAATCCACTCATTTAATTCATTAACCATTCACTTTATACCATTTCATCCTATATCCAACACATTATATACATAGGTCATCATTTTATACTTCATTTCAAGAACATTACACAAACACCTTTCTTAAGGATAAATTTCACATTCATTATACCTTAAATCCCAACCTATTTCATCTACATAACAACTTATAACTCACGTTTTTATACACCCAAAAATAGAACATATTTATCCATTCATTCATCAAAATTTCTGCATTCGTCATATTTCATTCTTATAATCATTCCTTCTCAACTATCATCATAAAAGCTTCTATTTAACAAACCATGAAGAACAATATGGTACTTACTTATTTTACTCAAAGTTTCTTCAAATCACCATGAAACCCTAGCTTTCTACATATACATGATCATCAACTTTTAAGGTAGAATAGGTTGGTCTTTTAGTGACAAAAAGAAGAGATAGCAAGGATCTTGAAGTGGCTAGTGTTGAATAATAACAAAGCTCAACGTGGTGAGGGTGAGGATAAACTTGTAGAAACAAAATGAAAGACAACAAAAGTTGGTCTTTAAAATGAGAGTGTCATGGATGGTGAGTGGTGAGTGGCTAGTGTTGTGACACGTATCATTTTCCATATGTCACCTTATTGTGGTCCCCAATTGATCTTTTAATAACCAGTTCATTTATCTCTCAATTTCTAGTCCATTTGCCACCCAATTTTCTATGACACTTGTCATTAAATTCTAATGCCACTTGTTAATTATTTCTACTATCATTTGTCACTTATTTTTGTTACCATGAGTCAATTTATCTTGCCACTTGGCATTTTTTTAGTCCAAAAACACACATAATTTCATAAATTTCTCAATTTTAACCAAAAATGTTCGAATTAATAATTATCATTCACCAAATCGAAATTCACAACATAATAATTCACAATTCACATTCCGATCATTTTAAATCATTCATAGCCTAGAAAATATCAATTGAGTGCATAAACAGTATTTGTAATATGTACAAAAAAATCATAATTAACATGAGTGTATGATAAAGTTATGCATAAGTATGAAATGCATTTCCTAATTTCTCAATATTATTTCTCATATACGGTTGTCTAGGATCCTAACCCTTAGTATGAGAAAACGGGATATTACTTGGATGATCATCAATTTAGACCTTATCCTGAAGAACCTCCAGTGGAGTAAGTGCACGTGACACCTGAAGATCATAACTTTGTCACGTGATGAGGAAAACAAGGATTCGAGCCAGCGACAATAAACAAAGGCGCTTATTTAGAGGCAACTTAGGGGAAGTTAATTTCTTTTCCTTTACATTTTTGCATTTCTTTCTTATATGCATGTATGTTTTTAAGTTTGCTTATTCTTACTTGTTTTTAAGATTTCAATAAAATGAGATAGAGAATACAACAAACAAATAAACATTTTTTTCATTTTTCTATTGGTTCTAGGATTATATGGTCTTTATTAGAGTGTTAATTTACTAAAAGAATCTATGGCAACTTTAGCATATACTTCTACTCTTATGATTAGTCGATATGCATTATCTTTAGAAGATTAGTGACTAGTGGTAGACACAAGCCAGTGAGATTTTGGGCATGTATTGACTAACACATTCATATCAGTCTCATTGTCTTTTGTTTATGTGTGACATTCATGACATGTACATGCCAACTTTGCTTTGATTTTGTATTCAAGACCATATTTTTATCACATGCATTAACTTGGAATGATATAGGCATTCTTTCTTTTTATAAACAACATTAGTCAAATAGCCTACCCTTGATATGATTTTCCTTTTTAAGAAGCCCCCTTGAGCTTTATTAGCTTTTCTTTTTATGCTAACCACGTTACATACTTTAAACCTCACCAAATGTCCAACCTAAGCCTTAAAGCTAATGGAGCAATTAATGATTGATGATGAATGTGGATGTACAAAAGTATAAATGTGGGGGTGTGCATATGTGTGGGATGATTATAATTATTAGGATTTTATGTCTTATCAATGAAATTCCTATGTTAATGTAGCTTCTTTCAATTTTTAAATGAAAAGAAAAAAGAAAAAGAAAAGGAAAAGGAAAGAAAAGGAAAGGAAAAGAAAAAGAAAAGAAAAAGAAAAGGAAAAGAAAAGGAAAAGAAAAATGTTTGAATAAAAATATCGAGGAGGAAATACAATTGTCTTTGAAAAATTGTGCATGATTGGCTTCTCCTCCTAAAGTTGTATTGAATGGTTGATTTGCTTATAATGCATATGAGGTAGATGTGGCTTTAAAGAATCACTCCTTTTAGTTTCAATGTATTGTCATCAATTGTAAAAATGATTCCTTCTAGTTGGTTATGCTTCATATGGTTTGTGATATGAAAGTTTAAATTTAAGCTAGCAAAAATAGTTTTTGCGTTCATCATAATTGAGGTACATAATTGTAAGTGAATGTTAGTTTTTTCATTTGATGTTACGAAAGTGTTACTTTTGATGCACTAGCTTTGATGGCTTTTACACTACATTACCCAAATACATCTTACCTTACCCTTACCCACATTACAACCTTAAAAGTCCTTTAATTCATGATTATGCATGTGAATCCTAGTGGTTGAGAAATGAAATGATATGCAAAGTTGTGGAATGTTATGATTATGAATGGTATTTGAGTGTACCCATAAATATATCCTATTTAAACACATTTTCCAAGTCTACCTCTAGATTGCCCAGTTTATAAAGATGATGAATGTCGATTAATCATGAGTAAAAGCATTGAAAGTTGAATTCTTTCTATAGTTTTTGAAAGTTATTCACTTTTTCTTATGATTGTATTTTTTTAGGAAATAAGTAAATATTTTGGGTCTGTGATTTTAATTTAGATGATTTACTCGAGGAAGGTCAAAAACTAAGTGTGTGGGAAATTGATATGTGTTTAATTGTTGATATATTTAATCTATTACACTTAGTGATTAATGTTTTAAAGTATTTAAGACACTCACTTTAGTTCATATATGGTTTTAGCTACGATTTGGAAGCAATAGAGCTAAAGTAAGTCGAAAGCAATATAATTGAGTCGTTTTTCGAGGATTCACACTCACTTGTCTTTATGGAGTAAGAAAAAGAAGATTAAAAGCAAGAGAAGACAAGAAACACCAAGAAAGATGAGATACATATTGAAAGCATCAAAAGGAGGAGTGTCGAACATGGCTCACGACCATGCATGGAAGTGTCAAAGGCATGAGACATCTCTCACGTTGTGTCAGACTGACACAGCCTGAGAGATGTCTCATGCCTTTGACACTTCCATGCATGGCCCTCTCACGCCCATGCAAGGTGGCTCATGGCCATGAGACACCTCTCACAGTCGTGAGCTAACCACTCACCCCCGTGAGGTTTTGATAGCTGACCCAAAACCTTACATTTTAGTATAAAAAGAACATATTGTGACTGCAAATGTTATGTTTTCATTTGGGACAAGCATTTTAAGGTGTGAGCTCACAGTTTTTAAGAAGAAAAGGGGCAAAACTCCATTCCTTTGGAGACCCATGGAGAGCTAGCTTTTTGACGCCAGTTCCGAGGTGATATCAACACCAGAAAAACAACTTAAGCATTTCTCTCATTATTTGTTATTCTATCTCTTAGGGATTGATTATATTATCCAATGTTTAATGTTTGGGTGTTGTGTAAGAATGATTGAATGCTCTATTTGATTGTTTTTATATAAGAACGCATTGCTAGAATCTTTAATATAATTTATAATTGTTATGTTGAACTTCGTTTATGGCAACTAATGGTTTCGAATCATTAGGGATGACATAACCTAGGTTAAATGACCCAAGCTTGTGTGGTTGTTTCCTTAATTAATCTGTTTTCCTAACTTGTATTGTGATTATCCAATTAAATCTAGAAAGCTTGTTCTAGGTTGTTCGATAGCTAGGTTTAATTAACGAGCTCTTCTTAATTAAACAAGACCTAAGGTAACACGCACCACGGAATGGAAAGATTGAAAAGTTTAGATCCAAGGAAAGAAGAAGAGGATAGATTCGAATTAACTAAAATTACATTTGATACACAGGGTTTCAAATTTACCTACTAGACCTCACGAAGAACTTGTCTCGAGCAACCTAGATAACGGGTAAAGAACAAACCAAGAAAGTTGTTTAGGATCAAAATCACGCCACAATATGATTCAACTGATAAGTGTTGCTTAATTCCTAAGTTGAAAAGAACAAGAGGGGTTTCTCCTCTCAAGATGGCTGGCGGCACACAAGAAATAATATGATCAAAAGTTCGTCCAAAACCCTAAAACATAAGTATTTATACCTAGGCTTAATACTAAAAGACTTGGGCTTAAAATACATGGAAGCCCAAAATATAAATAACTTAAAACAAGTCCAAATTAGAATAATAAAAAATGCATGCCTAGGCCTGGTCCAACACGCTCCCAAGTCTAATCATAAGCGCGCCTCTCCTCTTGGCTTAAGTAATAATGTGCAGCCTAATACAATGGTCTTCAAGTCCTAAGTGAGTATAATCCAAAGATTTGAGATAAATGAATCAATTGGGCTGTGTTTTAGATAGCTCTCCTCCAATAGGCTTGGTGCACTCCATCCTCTCCACAAATTAGCCCACATGCAAATAGAGAGCCTCTTTGAGTCTCTCGGTCCTAGCTCTAGATATAAGTCTAACTGGAATGACAAGCTCGCCCCCATCACGCACGCCATCTCCATGGTGGTCCTTGCTCCTGCTCGCATCAGTCCCTCCCTCCTCAAGAAGATTCATCCTCGAATATGAATCCATATTAGAAGGAGAAAGATCAGTAATATTAAAAGTTACAAAAACAGAATACTCACTTGGTATGTCAATCTTGTAGGCATTGTCATTTATCTTCTCCAACACTTGGAACGAACCATCACCCCTAGAATCTAGTTTGGATTTCCACTGGGTAGGAAACCTCTCCTTCCTCAGATGCACCCAAACACAATCTCCAGGTTTAAAAGTCACCAACCTTCGCCCCTTGTTGGCTTACTTTGTATACACCCTATTTCTATGCTCAATGTGCTATCTCGCCTTCACATGTATGTCCCTAACCATATCAGCTTTCCTCTTTCCATTTGTACTAGACAACTCATACAAAGGTAAAGATACCAAATCCAAGATAGTCAAAGGATTAAAACCATACACAAGCTCAAAAGGTGAATAACCCGTGGTGGAATGCATACATCTATTATATGCAAACTCAATACATGGCAAACAATCACCCCAAGTTTTCAAATTTTTACTAACTACAGCATGCAACAATGTACCTAAGTTTCTATTAACAACTTCCGTCTGTCCATTTGTCTGTGAATGAGGTAGAATAAAGCAATTTAATACCCAACTTTCCCCATAGAACACACCAAAAATGGCTCAAAAATTTAGCATCTCTACTCGAAACAATAGACCTAGGAATACCATGCAATCTAACAATATCCCTAAAGAATAAATCAAAAATAAGCACAGCATCATTAGTCTTATGGCAAGCAATCAAATGTGTCATCTTACTAAATCGATCAACAACAACAAAGATGTTATCAAACCCCTTGTTTTTTCTAAGCAGTCCTAAAACAAAATCCATAGAAATATCAACCCAAGGGTATACAATCCATGAGGTTTAACAGTAGATTTTGCCTGTCTACATGCAATGCATTTGGCCCATACATGCTCAACATCCTTGCGCATACCAGGCCAATAGAAATGTTCATACAAAATATCCAAGGTTTTAATAACCCCAAAATGACCCATCAAACCACCACTATAGGCCTCATGCACAAATCAAGCACGCAAAGAACAATTAGGCACACAGCTGATTACCACGATACAAATATCCATCATGCTTATAAAATTTTTGGAATGCAACATACTCACAAACAGCATACACAGTAGCAAAATCATCATCAGAAGTATACATGTCCTTAAGCTACTCAAATCCTAATAATTTAGAACTAAGAGTAGAAATTAAGGAATACCTTCTGGATAAAGCATCAGCTACCACATTTTCCTTCCTTTACTTGTAATGTAGTACATACGGAAATGTCTCCAGAAACTCCACCCAAGTGGCATATCTCTTGCTCAGCTTGCCCTATCCCTTCAAATGCTTTAGGGACTCATGATCTGTCCGAATGACAAGCTCTCTGGGTTGAAGGTAATGTTGCCACAGCTCCAATGCTCTCACCACAGTATAAAGCTCCTTGTTATAGGTCGGATAATTAAGTTGTGCACCGCTCAGTTTTTCACTGAAATAAGCTACTGATTTGTTTTCCTGTAAAAGCACAACACCTATACCAATACCAGAAGCATCATATTCAACCTCAAAAGCATTCTCCAAGTCAGGTAAACACAAAGTAGTAGCAAAACACAATTTTGTTTTCAATAAATTAAACGCATGCTCTTATTCCTCACCCTATGTATTCTCCTTCTTGACTATTTCAGTCAAAGGAGCAGCAATGGTAGAGAAATCTTTCATAAACCTCCTATAGAAACTAGCAAGTCCATGAAAACTCCTCACCTCACTAACACTCTTAGGTGTTAGCCATTCCTGGATAGCCTTCACCTTCTCCTCATCAACCTCAACTCCCTAGAACTAACTACAAACCCTAAGAATACAAGCCTATCAATACAAAAAGTACACTTCTTAAGGTTCGCATATAGTTTCTCCTGGCTCAATACATCCAAAACACATCTCATATGCATGACATGCTCATCAAGATTAGTGCTATATATCAAGATATCATCAAAGTAAACAATCACAAATTTTCCAAGAAATGCACGCAACACATGATTTATCAACCTCATAAAAGTGTTAGGTGCATTAGTTAAACCAAACGGCATAACTAACCACTCATACAACCCATATTTATTTTTGAAAGCAGTTTTCCATTCATCTCTTGGTTTCATTCTAATCTGGTGGTATCCGCTTTTCAAATCAATTTTGGTAAAGATATATGCACTATGCAATTCATCAAGCATATCATCTAACCTAGGAATAGGATGGCGATACTTTACAATGATTTTGTTGATAGCTCTGTCTACACACATCCTCCAAGTTCCATCTTTCTTCGGCACCAGCAAGACAGGCACTGCACAAGGGCTCAAGCTCTCCCTCACATGCCCCTTCTCTAGTAACTGACCCACCTGCTTTTGAATCTCCTTTGTCTTCTTAGGATTACTTCTATAAGCTGGGCGGTTAGGAATCCGAGCTCTGAGCACAAAATCAATCTGGTGCTCTATACCTCTCAAGGGTGGCAGTCCCTTAGGCATCTCCTCAGGAAAGACATCAGTATAATCCTACAAAAGAGAAGCAAAAACATTAGGCAAAGCATCAAGAAGTTTAGTGACAGAAACTAAACACTCTCTATATCTCACCACTACTAGTGATCTCTTCTCTCCAGTTACTCTCCTCAAGTCTTTTCCTTTAGTAAACAAGCTCACTTTTCTCTCTTTCTTTTCTTTCTTCTTTCCTCTTCCTGGGCTCCTCTCCTACACATTCCACTTCCTTTTCCTCGCTTGTGCATTCACTCACCATTGGGCCAAACTCATTTTTCTTTTGGGCCTCTTTTCTCTCTTCACTTTTCTTGTTCTCATTACCCGAACCCTCCTCACTTTTACTTGCTTTTATCTAGTCCAAGTACAATTCATGAGGTAATAAAGGTAGTAGAATGAAATTCCTTCCCTTAAACTTAAAGGAGTACCTATTGGTATACCCATCATGTGCTAACCTCCTGTCAAATTGCCAAGGTCTCCCAAGTAACAGATGACCAGCCTTTATTGGCACCACATCACACAACACCTCATCCCCATATCTTCCTAGTGAAAATGGCACTACAACTTGCCTAGTCACCTTCACACTAACACTATCATTGAACCACTGTAAACTGTATGGCTCTGGATGTTTCCTGCATGTCAAACCCAACTTCTGTACTATAGTCCAACTAGTTGCATTAGTATAACTACCCCCATCAATGATCAAATTGCATACTTTCCCACTAACTAAACAACTCGTATGGAAAAGATTCTCTCTCTGATCTACATCCTCATCTGTGGCCCTAGGACTCAGTACCCTCCTAACTACTGGTTCTTCCCCTGTAACAGCTCTCTCAAAGCAACTATCATCCTCAAAATCATTATTAACAACAAGCTCAGATTCACTACCACTATCCTCCGAATTAATCATCCCATTATCCCTCATAGTCATGACTTTCTTATTTAGACATTGAGATGCAATATGTCCCGTACCCAAACACCTAAAACATTTAATGGTAGAATGCTTACTAGAAGAAGGTTGGGTGTTAGGTGTACCTTTAGGGTCAAACCCTACATTCGGGCTTTTGGGTGTCTCCTTGAAGTCCACCCCCTTATCTTTCCACTTCTCCTCTCTCTTGGGCCATTTTAAACTCCATGATTGGCTAGAATTTGTCCCACTCCTTGTTTCCACTCTAACTTTGATTTGTTTCTCCACCTTCATGGCCATGTTCACTATGTCCTCGATCTCTAAGTAGTGCTGCAACTCTATAACATTGGCTATCTCCCTATTGAGTCCACTCAAAAATCTGGCCATTTTAGCCTCTGAGTCGTCCTCTATGTTAGCTCATATTATAGCCACCTCTATCTCCTTGTGGTAGTCCTCACTAATTTAGACCCTTGAATGAGTCTCTGAAGTTTCTGGTGCATCTCTCTGTAATAGTAAGAAGGCATAAACCGCTTCCTCATGCATGCCTTCATATCGTCACAAGTAGTAATTGGCATCTCTCTATTTCTTCTCCTAGATGTCACTAACTGATCCCTCTGTATTTCTGCAAAATCTGTAAATTCAATGGCGGCTAGATTTACCTTTTTATCTTCAGAAAAATTGCGGCACTAAAAAACGAAGTCCACCTTCCTTTCCCACTCCAGGTAAGCCTCTGCATCATTCCTTCCCTAGAAGGCTGAGATCTGCATCTTGATGGATTTAAGGTCTCCATCTCTCCTATTAAATGGATCAACTCTCTAAGCTCTCCTAGGTTTTCATACCTCAAACTCCTCCTCCTCCTCCTCAAAGTCATCCTCCTCTGGCTCATACCGAGGTGGTGGTCTATAAGGTGGTGGTTGCTGTTGGCGTACACCTGCACGCCTCCCCTGAGGTTCCTCGCATCTTCCTTGTCTGAGCTCATCCATCTACCCCCTAATCTCAGTTAAGGCTAGATTGAACCTCTCAAATTGTTGCTGCATGACTCTCAAAGTGAAAGTGATATTTACATCTCCCCCTTGGTTGTCATCATTACTACCTCCTTGTGACATTGTAGATAAAATGATATACCTACAAAACAAGGTTAGTAATAAACAACCTCACACACTCCCTTACGTGTTTCACTCAATTGATGTCACTCCCCTCGTGTTTAAGTCACGGCAATGACTCCCTCAAATAAGCTCACACACTCTTACCTTTTACCACTCAATTTCTTCTCAAATTCAATTCATCACTCAGAACCAATTCTCAATTAATCAAGAGAATCAAAAGAGTATGAAAATTTTGAATTAACTAACAAGTACGAGTATAACGAAACAAAACTTTTTTTTGGATTTTTTCCAGATTTTTTTCAAATTTTTTATTTTTTTGTTTTTTTAATTTTTTCTGACTTTTCTTTTTCCAGATTTTTTTCTCTGACCTTTTTTTGTTTTTTGGACTTTTTTCCCTAACTTTTTTTTCGAATCTAGGTCAAATATTAATACAAGATAAAATAAGAAAAAGAAAAAACATTAGGCCGAAAGTTAATTCACACCTGAATTGATGAACTGACGATAATTGGATGGTGATGGGCGGCAATTTCTTGAATTCTGACAGAGTTGAATAAGAATTCTCCTCCACACCAATGCTCTAATACCAACTAACGTGCACCATGGAATGGAAAGATTGAAAAGTTCGGATTCAATGAAAGAAAAAGAGAATAGATTCGAATAAGAATTCTCCTCCTCACCAATGCTCTGATACCAACTAACGTGCACCACAGAATGGAGAGATTGAAAAGTTCGGATTCAAGGAAAGAAGAAGAGAATAGATTCGAATTAACTAAAATTACATCTTATACGTAGGGTTTCAAATTTACCTACTAGACCTCACGAAGAACTTGTCACAAGCAACCTAGGTAATGGGTAAAGAACAAACTAAGAAAGTTGTTTAGGATCAAAATCACCCCACAATCTGATTCAGTTGAAAAGTGATATTTAATTCCTACAAGAGGGGTTTCTCCTCTTAAGATGGCCGGCGGCATACAAGAAATAATATGATCAAAAGTTCCTCCAAAACCCTAAAACACAAGTATTTATACCTAGGCTTAATATTAAAAGAGTTGGCTTTAAAATACATGGAAACCCAAAATATAAATAACTTAAAACTAGTCTAAATTAGAATAATAAAAAAGACACATCTAGGCCTGTCCAACGCACTCCCAAGTCTGATCATAGATGCGTCTCTCCTCTTGGCTTAAGTAATAATGCGCAGCCTAATACAATGGTCTTCAAGTCCTAAGTGAGTCTAATCCAAATATTTGAGATAAATGAATTAATTTGAGCTGTGATTTGGATAGTTCTCCTCAAATAGGCTTTATGCACTCCACCCTTTTCACAAATTAGCCCACATGTGCATAGAGAGCCTCCTTGAGTCTCTCGGTCTTAGCTCTGGATATAGGTCCAACTGGAATGACAAGCTCGCCCCACATCACGCACGCCATCTCCATGGTGGTCCTTGCTCCTGCTCACATCATAAGGGAAAACTGGGGTTAATAGAGCTTATTGTTAACCTACGATTAATAGTTGCTAGAAGAGGTATAAGAACAACAATTCAATGAAATATGTTCAACCATGTGTAGGATAAGATTGAACCGATGACTAAGTCCCTAATGAATTCATGACTTTCATCATTTTTAGGTTGTTTGATTTAATTTGCTTTTGTTAGTTTAGCTTCATTTTATTTTCTTATTTGAAAACAACCAAAACCCTCTATAACTTAAACACCAATTCTTTCCATTTCCAAAGCTTTACACGCACTCTCTATAGGATTGACCTTGACTCAGCACCGGTATAATTATTGGTCAAGTTACTTTAAGTAGTGTTACAATGCGCTACGTCAAGTTTTGTGGCAGATTTAACCATAAAGATCCTAACAATAGAAAACATCTCATCTCACACTCCTTACAATATACATAAGCTCCCTAACTATACTAAATTGACTAACATCTTTAGAAGTACGAAATTTTGAATGCTTACCTTTGAATTCCTAAGCTTGACCTTTGCTTTCCCTTTGGTTACTATCAAAGTTGTTTAACTGGTATTTTTTTTAGCTTTTCCTCCTCAACTACACAACGTATAATTAATAAATTTATATCCTAAGCCTCATAATAAAACTATATATAGTAACTAAAATACCAAATTTTAAAGGAAGAGTATTTAGAGCTTGGTATACTATACAAGCATCAAGAATAAAAATAATAAAAATCTTCAACTTACTCTAAAGGTGGACCATCCTAATGATGTATTTCCTCATTCCCCCTATTTAATGTATTTTATAAAATACAAATCTTTTAGTATGATACATTATTTTAGCATTTAAAGATACCCTGTACCATTAAGATATATTGTTAAGGAAGTCTCTGATCACATTAGACTTAGTGGATGGTCTATGATGGATTTCTTTATAGTCAAGTAAAGCATTCTATTTGACCTTTTCCATGTTACATATGCTAATTTCAACCTCAGGACTATGGATGTGGGAATTGGAAGTCTATCTCTGATCATAGACATGTTAATATATGCCACCTACAAGGTAAAGTCCAAATATTGCTTCCATTTCTTGAAGTTGGAACTAGTAAAGGTTTCAATGTTGACTATTGTTATTTTTAAAAAAGTTGAGTACAATATAGATAATAAATCATCAACATAAACATAGGATAACAGTGATACACAAAGCTATAAAATAGTATTTGTGATGAGCATCATATGACATATATCATGAAACAACTATAGGCTAAATGCAAAATGCAAACAAATAAGACCTCCATATAAAAGCGATCAAAATACATATCATCAACTTTAGCTATGCTACCACTTGTGGATATATAGATTTATACACATCTCAAAATCAAAAATAACCAAATACAAAACCAAAGACATCTCCTAATATGTAAGCAAAACAATCCAAATACTAACTTGAAAGACTATTGCAGTGGCTTATTTATACTTAAACTATTCCATAAGCACAAGGGACACACCTATATGATATCCTCTTATTTACCTATATGGACATAAACATGACCACTTACCAGTGATCAATGTAAAATCGTGATCCTGATGTACTTAGATGCTTATATACCCTTTATGGTGCTTATGGTCCATATGCTTGAAGCATAGATATGCCCACCGCCTTATAACATATGTGTCACATGTTCTGGACATGCGTCCAACTAGCCAACGGCATATGCCATCAAGTGAAATATATGCCAAACGTTAGTACAAGAGTTTCTTGTTCTTCGTATTACTATAACAAGTGATTTCTAGCAGTTGTTTTTAGTGATTTTCTTCACATTCCAGTAACTTTTTTCCTTAAAATACCAAAAACTCCATTTTTTATCGTTTTCCCTATAAAAACCAATCCAAGTAACATATATGTAGTTTATACAAGAATAATAGATAATTTGTTTGTTTTTACCATAGAGAAACTTAAAAATCTCCATTCAAATTTGTAAATTCATAAAACTACTCTAATACCACATGATAGATATAATATGAACCTTAGTGATTGGTCTCGGATCAACCATAAACTTGTATAAATATGGAGACAATTGGGAAATTTACTTGTTTTGCTATCCATTTCACGATAAACATGCTACTGATCAACTTGAGCAAGCTATTGGACGGTTTGGATAAACTCTTCGACATATGAACAAGTTAGATCCAACATTTGACCAACATTTATGAAAGTTGTACATATTTATACTATTAACATCTTTCTATATCCTTTTTAGTGCATAAACCTCTTAACAAGTTAGAGAATATGTACATCTATGAACTTACTTAAGAAGATAGTATGAGACTTTAGTAGCAATTTATAGTAACCTTATTGACCCTCCCTCTCACAGGCCTAATAAATAACCAGTATACACCCATAAAGACTCATTTTCCTTATTAAACTTAAGCTCATTTAACTAAATCTTTTATTAGTCTTCTTTATTATCTTTAAGTTGAATCAAATTTCATTATCTTAACCTTAAATTTTATTTTTTTAAATCCTAATTAATAACCATCCAAAAAGAAATTTCAAATTCCAATATGTATTGGTCACAAATAGCTAGAGAATTCCCCACTTACGAAAAAGAATATACTAAAGTTGCTAGTTAGGCTTATCGCGAAACATTCTTGCACTAGATAAAAGTTCAAAGATCGCACAAACTATGCCTTTGGAGGTTTTGTAAGGGATTAAAAAAAGTAGCTATTCATAAGAAGGTGAATCAATAAGAGGTGGAATTATATTCCTTTTCCAATAGACACAAGAAATTAAATCAACAAGTTTATAGCTACCATACCTCACTATCATAAATCTCGCAACTATTCTATTTTCACTAAGTGTAGCAAGTTACCTTCTTCGTTTTGCCATGGAAAGTTGAAGGAAAACTAATATCAACTTATTAATGATATTTGAAATTTTAGTAGTAGTTTTTGTTGATTTATGGTCGATAGACATTCAATTAGTTGTTGTTTAGTAACATAATTATTTAAAAATATTCTTTATCTATACATATTTAGATGTATTAGATAAATTTCATAGGATAAATATACATTGCAAATGTTGTTCTATTAAGACTAAACATTAATAGAGCATAAAAAGACTAGCATATTTTATGTTTTTTCTTATGAAGGAAGTACTCGATCTCATAGAATAAACTATAAAGATACTTAAACAAATGTATAGGTACTTATTAGAGATACAGTTCACTGAACTGATATAAAAAATCTATTTGAAATATTACTTGTATATTTACAGAATTTCTCATTGTGATAATTTTATAAGTAATCATTTAACTTGAGATCTTCAAAGTTATCTTGTATACGGATTACTTTTATTTTAATACTACTTATGACTTGTTCTAGTCAAGGATAGCTCAATTGGCAGTTATTAGATGTAGTATAAACTATATGGAAGTAGTTAAGTAATTAATATAAGATGTTCATCCTAAAGTAATTGGTGAGAATATTCTATTATTTTTAAGCAATATTGATTTGGAAAATTCTTAGTCAGGGTAGAATGACATTTTTTAAAATAGTTTATAAATGTCATTAATTGAATCAGATATTAATGATAAAGAACTACTATGATAAAACTTAAATATAATAGACATTACTTTTATGTTTTATGTCTAATCAAAATATTGTATGATGAAATTTCTGAATTATTTAAAAACATTCATAGATAAAAGGGTTAGTCAAATCACTTTAATATTTCTAAACATTTTGGTAGTTATGATGTGTAGCTAAAAGTCAATTTTGATTTATATAGAAATTGTTTAATTAGAGAATTAAAGATAAATTAAAGAACTTTAATTATCTATTCCTAAATATAATATAGATTTATAATTTATATTCATTGTCAAAATATTTATAAATCTAATAAATCACACATAAGAAAAAAGTTGAAGAGAGAAAAAATATTTTAATTAAGTTAGAATTGATTGTAAAGTTTAAAGAATTTTATAATTAAATATGAAATATTCAATAAATAACGATCAATATGAAATATTAGATTTTATTGGTCATAAATAGTTTTTAATTAGATTTTTTGTAATTAAATTATTAAAATGTCTAAAATATATTATAAATAAGCTTAATATCTAAAGAAGTTGGCACTTGCCTAACACTCTCTGAAATAGTTACAAAGTTCTCTCAACACATTTTGTGAATATCATTAAAAGTTAAACACTTACGTGACTATGTTAGTTGACATGTGCTAATTTCTAAAATGGTTAGAGGGTTGCAATAAAAAAGTTAAGCTTTAGAATAAAATACAAATTACAAATCATTTTATAAAATTTAATGAGATCTTAACTTTCGAGAAATCAAAATATGAAAAAAATTTCATAATTATTTCGGTACTTATTAAATTAAATCTTGATCCAATTTTTCAATAATAATATCAAAGCTATCATAATTCTATAACCAATTTTTCAATAATTATACCAAAGTCATCATAATTCTATAAATTGGTTCAAATTTTGATTGTTACTAATCTTAAATTTTAGAATTAAAATTACAAACCTTAATTTCAAGAACTCTAAAAGCTGAAATGTTCATATTAAACATTTGAAATTTAAAATTCAATTTAGAATTAAAATAGAAACCTAAAAAACCATATTTATGAAATCTGAAAAACCTCGCTTCTGGATGCAACATGAACTTGAAATTATGACTTGTGATTTTGTGTTTAAGAAACACAGTCTTTAGCTTATGTTGCTTGTGTGATGGGTGTTATTGGGCTACGAGTGTTGGTTGTGTTTTGCTAGTTTGATGCTGCCGGAGACGCACCTGAAGCTCCATGAGATAGGGCCGTCGGTGATGGCTCCTCGTTGTGGGAGGCGGCGTGTGTAAATGTTGCTTCTCTTAGAAGTCACCAGTGGCGTGCTTCAGTTAATTGGAGAAGCAGGCACCACATAGGAGTAATGGTAGTAAGTGACTGTCCATGTGGAGATGATGTCTCGCTAGTGATTTACGCTGGGGGAAGATGCAGGCTGGCAGTGACGGATCAGGATAGGTGGTGGCTACAACTTGTGTGCTTGAACGGTGATGAAGGGTAGTAGGGTGGTTTTGCAATTGACAGCAGCGTGCAAGGAGCTAGAAGCAGAAGTCAGCGTTGTGATGGTGCTATTCATGTTAGTCCGGTTAAATCAATAGTGGCACCGCAGGCAATTGAAGTTGTTGTGGAAGAATGCAGCTGGAGGCGATTTGGTTACGTCTCCTGGAGCAGTTCTTGATCGGTGGCGACTGTTGGCAGCTGGGGTTTTCTAAGTTCGTATCTAGGGTTTGTTTAAGAAGAAAGTGGTGTTTGGTGAATTAATAAGGATAAAGCCCAGGCTTAAGATAAGTTTATCATATGGCTAGAATAAGAGGTGTTAGGAATAATGAATATAACCACCCGCTGAAAGGAATGGTTGGGTATAAGTTCAAGTATGACTTAGGCAGTATTTGGATCTGCGATGTGATAGAGATAAGTATTTATTTATCGCAATTTTTAAACGCAGTTACATGTTTAGATTTATTGTAAACAACTAGAGGTTGGAGAAAAATGCAGTGCCACCGTAGAAATCAATAAGCAGAAAGAAGGTTGCAGTAGAAAACTGCTTCTGTAGTAAAATTTTTATTTTTCATTAATAATCTTCACTACGAGTCTTACTTTCTATTGCACTCTTAATTAATATGACCAATAATATATTTTTATGAAATATTTTATTTACTAAATTTATTTTATTTATATTTTATTATTTTAATTTAATATTTTATTATTTATAATTTTAAATCTATATGACTAATAATATAT
>JAOQML010000005.1:24876725-24887248 GCA_027568935.1 Erythroxylum urbanii
TGCAATACATTTGTCACCCATTATCAGTCCACGTGTCACCATACTTACTAGCCATTTGTCACATTTATAGATTGCCATGTGTCACACCATAATTGGCTCATAAATTAATATTTTTTTAAAATTCACCAAAAATTTCCAAATAATAATATGACTCTCCAAATAAATTTTCAGCTCAAAAATAATTCACCAAAATTTCAAAATATCCAAAATTGCCAAATCATAATTAATACACTCCAATTTAATCCACAATTTTCACTTATAAATCAAATTTACCAAGAAATGCCAATGAATGCATATACAATATGAATGTGCAAAATAAATGTGTATGTCACAATTAACTTATGCATGATGTGTTTTTTTCCCTAATTCCACATAAATGTGATGGTATGCGACGATTGTTATGTGCCCGATGTGGTTCCAGGTTGTGACAATTAAATTGGTATCACAGTAAGGTTTTTATGTTTTCAAAGGTGTCATTATCATTTTCAAAAGGTTCATGAGCCTTAGGAGATGAGTTTAGGTGTCGACAGTCTTTAGTCAAGAAGTTAAGTCTTGGATCGTTAAGTTGACGTCCTTCAAAGTAGGATGATTTCGACCTGGGTGAGACTACTTGTTGACATTCCTTGTAGTGTGTAAGGGACATCAGATAAGCTAGGCTTAGTCTAATCTATTTTATTAAATAACGTCTTTTTTCTTTGATTTTATAATGATAGTATGGTTGGACGAGGAAGGGGAAGTCTTCACAAGGTTAGACCTTTGCGATTTGAGCCAGAGGAACACAGCACTGAAGTAGTCATAGAACCTGCAGTTGCTAGCTCTTCGGCTCATAGGCAGCCTCACACTAAAGAACTGTCAGAGGTAGCACAGTCGGGTTTGCCACTAGTGCCGAGGGAGGCTCTGCAACAGGTGATGACATGGTGGGCATACTACACTGCGTAGTAGTAGCCTGGGGTTGGAGCGCCACAGATGCAACTACAATACCACCTCCTCAGCAATCAGTAGTAGTACCTAATCTCGAGGTATATTAATGAAGCAAGGAACCTCAGGTGTGGTACCTTTGATGGATGTGGTGATATTACCAAGGCTAAAACTTGGATGAGACAGACCGCAGAGACATTCCACTATATAGGGTTGTCTGACGAGATGCAACTGAAGGTAGTTGTTTGATTGTTGGAGAGAGATACTAGAGTTTGTTAGGAAAATGTTAGGAGACGCTACCGCAATCAGGTTTGAAAGAGATCAGAAGAAGGTTGCCTTTTTTGCACTAACACAAAGGAATAGGTCGATGCACGAGTTTAAGATGGAGTTGAGAGAGTTTGCCACATGTGTCCCGAAATACGTGGCAGATGAAGAAAATCTATGTGTTCGGTTTGAAACTAGATTGCATTTGGCAATCTAGGAAAGGATGACGGTTACGCCCACCACCACATTCAAGGAGATAGTATAGTCGTCCAAAAGAGCCGAGAGGTTGGTGAAAGAGCGCGGGAGATGGTGGGAGGAAAAGAACCAGAAAAGGAAGGGAGCAAGTCCCTCCAGCCAACAGCCTAAGAGGAGCCATGGTAATTCAGCTCTAGGTAGTATTGGAAGCGTTGCATCATCAGCTGTCAGTTTACAGTCACCACGACCAGGAAGTCAAAGCACTGCCCCTACTACCAACTCTGCTTCTTAAGCTCAGCCATCTCGGTCCGAATAGTGTAAAAACTACAACAAGGTACATTTAAGTAAGTGTATGAAGCCGAGAAAGTGTTTTAAGTGTGGAGAGACAGGGCATCTGAAGAGAGATTGTCCACAGCTCTCTTGGACTTCAATTCGAGAGGGAGATAGCTCTATACAACCAATGAGACACCGAGGTGAGATTGCCATGGTAGGTGTCCATTCTTTTGGATCCACACAGAGGACTGGTGTAGGCAGTAGTATACCTCTAGTAGGCAGCAGCGTTTTGCTTTGTAAGCTCAAGCACGAGTTTATGCAATAACGGAGGAGGATGTTCAAGCCAATCCGAACACCATTACAGGTATTTTCAGGATGAACATTTTTATGTTGTTGAATTGTTATATTATGATGGGAATTTTATATAGTACCGGTAAACTCGAAAATAGTATGAGTTACTAACGTGTAGTGATATAAGGTGTTATATGTGTTCTCAGTAGAGACGCAAAAGTTTTGATCGAAACTAGCACGCAAAGGTCCTTTGTCAAGTTAACCTTTGCCGAGGACATTAGTCGTCCCCTGAAGCCATTAGATCCTCCTCTCATCATAGTCACTCCTCTTGGAGAGCAAATGGCTTATGATGAAGCACATACGACTTGTGAGATAAAGGTCAGTGATGTTGTGTTAGAGGCAGATCTTATTCCCCTCGATCTCCAAGATTTCGAGGTGATATTAGGGATTGACTGGTTAAAGAGGTATTATACTAGGGTTGATTGTTTTAAGAAAGAGGTGGAGTATGACACTCAGGATGGAGTCCCGATTAAATTTATTGGTGTCCAACGGAGGCTCCTGAGTTGTTTGATATCGGTGATTAAGGCTAAGAGGTTGATTCGTCGGTGATACCAGACATACCTCACGCATATGATTGGCACTTCGGCACAGAGGGTTGAACTTTGAGATATTCCTATTATATGCGAGTTCCCTGATGTCTTCTTGAAGGAGTTACCTAGATTGCAACCTAATTGGGAGTTTGATTTTGCTATTAACTTGGTCCCGAGGATAACACCGATATCTATACCATCATATCATATGGCACCAACAGAATTAAAAGAGTTGAAGGTTTAGTTGCAAGAGTTATTGGACAAGGGCTTCATCAGACTAAGTCATTCACCGTAGGGAGCATCGATATTGTTCATCAAGAAGAAGGAAGGAACACTCCACTTATGTATTGATTATCGGTAGTTAAATAGGGTTACCATCAAAAATAAATATCCACTCCCCACGATCAATGACTTATTTGATCAGTTAAGAGGAGCTATAATATTCTCAAAGATAGATATGAGGTCTAGGTACCATCAGTTGAAGATTGCTGAAAGTGATGTGCACAAGACTACTTTCTAGATAAGGTATAGACATTATGAATTTTTAGTGATGTAGTTCGGATTGACAAATACACCTACAGCATTTATGGGTCTTATGAACAGGGTGTTACATCCTTATTTAGATCAGTTTGTCATAGTCTTCATTGATGACCTTCTGATTTATTCTAAGGATGGGGAGGAGCATGTTAGACAAATCCAAATTATGGTGCAAATACTTCGTGAAAGACAGTTGTATGCGAAGTTTTTAAAGTGAGAATTTTGGCTGAAGGAGATAGAATTCCTCGAGCATGTGGTATCAAGAGAAAGTATTTTTGTGGACTTAAAAAGAGTGAAAGTTATACTTGAGTGGGGACAACCCATGACTGTGACAGAAGTCTGCAGCTTTCTAGGGTTAGCTGGTTATTATCGGAGATTTGTTGAGGGTTTCTCAGTACTTGCAGCCTCTTTGTTAGGGCTTAACCTGAAGGGGGTAAAATTTTAGTAGGATCATAAATATGAGGCGAGTTTTCAAGAACTGAAGAGACGATTGACTTATGAGCAAGTGCTTGCTCTACCTACTCAGGGGGTTGGGTATGAGGTATACAGTGATGCCAGTCGTTAGGGACTTGGCTATGTACTTATGCAGAAAGGGCGTGTGATTGCATATGCTTCTAGATAGTTGAAGAATCACGAGCTAAATTATCCTACTCATGATTTAGAGCTCGCAGCGGTGGTGTTTGCATTCAAGATTTGGAGACACTATCTTTATGGGGAGACTTGTCGTATATACACCGACTATAAGAGTCTGAAGTACCTAATGACACAGAAGGAGTTAAACCTCAGACAAAGGAGATGGTTGGAGTTAAGGAAGGATTATGACTTAGTGATTGACTATCACTTGGGAAAAGCAAATGTAGTAGTCGATGCATTGAGTCGTACGTCTCGTTCAGTAGTAACTATTAGGCAAAATCCTTATATGACTTATTTGATGAGTATACGGAGCCTTGGGGTTGGACTCTTAGCAGCAGAGGATGACAAAACACTGCTAGCACAGTTTGAAATTCGGCCAACATTATTTGATGAGATCAGAAGATCACAAGCCGATGATCCTGAGTTAAATGTCATTCAAGAGAAATTACCATCCAAAGAGGATGAGAGGTTCTGACTGAGAGAAGACAAGTTGTTACTCTTCAAAGATAGAGTCTGTGTGCCAAATGACTAAGGTCTCAGGAGAGCTATCTGGGAAGAATCTCACAGTTCGGCTTATGCTATGCATCTTGGTAACACCAAGATGTATCGAACTCTTAGAGAGAGCTATTGGTGACCAGGGATAAAAAGAGAGACGGTAAAATTTGTGGCCAGATGTCTTCCCTATCAATAGATAAAGGCAGAGCATTAGAAGTCAGCGGGTACATTACAGTCTTTTCTTATTCTAGAATAGAAGTAGGAACACTTGATAATGGATTTTATAGTTGGACTATCTCATACATCACGATGCTATTTGGTTTATAGTGGATAGATTGACGAAATTTGTTCATTTTCTACCTATCCACATAACCTATTCGTTGGAGAGGTTGGCAAAGCTGTATATCGATGAGATTGTGAAGTTGTATGGGGTGACAGTTTCTATAATATCAGATAAGGATCTAAGATTCACCTCCTAATTTTGGCTGAAATTCTAAGAATCTTTGGGGACTAAACAGAAGTTTAGTACTGCCTTTCCCCTCAAACTCATGATCAGTCAAAGAACTGGAGGACATACTGAGAGCATGTGCGATGGAGTTCCAAGGAAGCTGGGACCGACACTTGCTTTTGATTGAATTTGCTTAGAACAATAGTTATCAGACAAGTATCGGTATGCCACTATAGGAAGCACTTTATAGGAGAAAGTGCAGTACACCTTAATGTTGGAACGAGGTTGGTATAGCCAAAGTCGAAGGATCCAAATTAATAAAAATTACCATTCAAAAAGTAAAAGTCATCTGTGAGAAAATAAAAGCCACCCAAGATCATTAAAAGAGTTATACCGATAAGAGGCAATGATCATTAGAATTTGTAGTTGGTGATATGGTATTCCTTCGGATATCACCATGGAAAGGTATTATCTGATTTCAGAGCTGAGGAAAGTTAAACCCTCGATATATCGGACCTTTTCGTATCCTAGAGCACATCAGGACTGTGGCATATTGGTTAAAATTACCACCGGACTTAGATAGGATCTATAATGTGTTCCATGTCTCAATGCTTAAGAAGTATATACCGAACCCATCTCACGTTTTGGAGACAACTCCAATAGAGCTGAGAGAAAACCTAAGCTTTGAGGTGAAACCAGTCTAGATTCTAGATAGATAGATAAAGAGGTTGTGCAGTAAGGAAGTTCCTACAATCAAAGTTCTTTGGAAGAGCGACAGGGTTGAGGAGATGATATGGTAGCTTGAGGATGCTATAAGACGTTATTACCCCCATTTATTTGTATCCTCGACTTAGGAGTTTCGAGGACGAAACTTTTTTGAGGAAGGGAGGACTTCTAAAGTCAAACTTTTTGAGCCCTTTTTGTATTAGTCTGTACTTGAAGATACTACTATATATTGATATATACATGGTTGTATATGAGTTCAAAAATGTATTTGAATCCTTTCTGTATATATATATGCCATTGATATATAATGTCATATGTCGTTACATAAACTTAGAGTTCATTCGTATGCGAAATCGTGGAGATTTCTAACATATAAGCTTCTAAGTGGGTAAAACCAAGTTTGTTGGATGGATATGGCCATGGTGGCCAAACTAAATGTGTTCTAATGCCTTAGAGGTGATTAGACATGATTTATAGACTTATTGGATACTTAGAAAGCTTAATTGAAAAGTTAATGTACATAAGGGATTTAAAAGTAATTTTCCAATTGTTGGAGGACCAATATGTAATTTTATAAAGTTAAGGGGCTTAATTATAATTTTCAAAAGTCCGTGGACCAAAATGAAATAAAATTTTAGGTCATTCTCAAATTTTAGGCTTAATTGCAAAATTAGGAAAATTTTGAAGGGTATAACGGTAATTTCACATAAGCTAAGGGTAAGGTAAATTCACCATGTTTGGTCAAAATAGGGTCAATATTCTAGAGACCTTTCTTCCTTGTAAGTGGCCGTGTACCCCACCATTTAGCATTAAAACACTTTGTTTCAATTTAAAGAGAGGAGAAGAGAGGAGAAAAAGAACACTTTCGACCATCACCCAATTTTCACCATTTTTTTTATTCTCCAACTCAAACCAAGGTGTTCTAAGTTAATTTGGGATCAATGAACTCAAATCTGTCATTAGATTTGAGAAATTCTCAAAGGATTTTAAGATATCACTAAATGAAAGTTTAGGTAAATTTTTGTCTCATCTCTCTCTACATTATGATTTTGAGTTTGGTGTTAAGATATATTGTTCTCCATGCTTGAATATGCGTGAAATATGGTTTTGATGAATGAAATGAGTCATGAAGAAGTCTCCTCAAGCCAAAACCGAGATACCCTCTCTTTGGTGAAAGTTTATAAAATTTTGAATATCTTTCGAAATTAATGCTTTAAATGAAAGGAATTGGATTTAATGGAGTAGGGAAATGTGTTGTTGTTTGGAAGTGCTTGTTATATAACAAAATAGGAGCATGAATTACTATGATAAAGTCTTGAAAATATGACTAGAAAGTCATGCACATTAGGTGTTTGATAAAATGCCTAAGTGAACTTAGCTTAGGATTTAAGGACTATAATGGTGTGCAACGGAAAGAGGTTTTCATGTTTATTTAGAGTAAACTTTAATTTTTGCATAGATTGATGAGTAGTGACCTAATGTTCTTGGTTAAAAATGTACTTAATTATGCTTTGAAATATGTAAGTATTGGATTAAAGGCATTAAATGCCTTGGAAAATGCAAAAGAAAATGTATGCGAATAATAAAGGAAGTAATCATGTGAGAACCTTAATGGTCGAATCCTATAGCTTAAAAACAGTGATATTGTTTTTTTTACACTTATATGATGGTGTATAAATATGAGATACATGTTTTAATAGTAAATATATCGCATATTGTATGTATAAAGGCTCGAGAGTTGAGGATTAAGGAACTCGTACCGAGGATTGTTGAAGTCAAAGGAGTGTACACCTTCTTTTAAGGTGAGTTGGGGAAAACATATCTCTCAAATGGAACTAGAACAACCCAAGACATGCATAATGACTTGTATGTGAATTTTGAACCTAGGTAATGTATAGTAGAATTAAATCTCAAATAAATGCTAATTGCATAACCGAGTCATGTATGCTACGTGTATGTGTTCTCTTTTGGCTTAGAGCCATGACAAGGTTCCATTTTATCGGTTGAACCAATAAATAAACACATGGTACTTTACTTGATTTTAGTATTAAATATTTGTATATGATTTTTTTTGTAATTGGTGAGGTAACGATTGGCCATTCATGGGCTAGGCACAACAGATTTAGCGACCCCTATATCTTTTAACGCTAGTACATAAAAATCGAGTCCTCATATCGACACCTTTCTACGAGACTTATGAGTGATTGCATACCTAGAGGTCTAGTCACCTACGAGGTCATCACCTAGGGTCATGATGCTCTTGTCGATCGTTGACTCACCATAGATAAAAGTCAAGCCAATACCAGGAATCAGTGGGTGTGCACACTAGTTTAGCCGATCAGTGGTGACACACATCACTGTTTTGGCCTATTCTAAAATTTGGCTTCCTAACGAGATTTGATTTTACATGTGATGCTTTTCTGCTCTTGTGTACTGGAACTGGAACCTATGTTCACTGAATGACTGATTAATAAGCTAGGCCTATATGTTTCCTAACCTGTGTGGGATAAGTCATAGAATAGGCCTATGCATTTCTATGTCATGCATGTTCACTTCATAGGTGGTTATATGCATGTTAAATGCGTAAAACCATCCTTAGGTTATTTAGACTGTCTTGATATGTACTGGGTTTTGTTTGCGATATATGTTTTTTTGGCTCACAGTATACATAGTGTAGTCACCCTTTTGCTTCCCAACTATGCAAGTTAATTCAGTGAGCTTGAAACTTTAAGTGGTTCGTGCAGTCTTTTGACATTTCAGGGCATTACCACATATGGGTAGCCTCTGTTTTGTACTTTTGTTGTATATAATTCTGTAAATTAACTTTTGACTATCTTATGGTTTGTAAATGACCTTATGTATATACCTTTTACATTGTCATTAAGATTGTGCTTAAGTGGACTTTAAAGTCCAGTAATTGCGGCAAAGTTTTAATGTGAATATAAAAGTGCGTTTAAATCGAATTTACAAGTGTTTTAATTTAGTTTTGGGATTTTCAAAATACAATCATTTTATTGTAAAAATGCTTTAAAAATATTCAGTTAGCCCTGCATAGTTGGGTTAAGGGTACCGTGAGTATCCTTAGCCCAGGTATGCGGCAGTTGTCATATGCTCGATGTAGTTCCGAGTCGTGACAGCTATGATGAGATTAATCATTGAAATTTGATAAATCATCCATATAATATCATTCGATGTACTTACTACTCTTAGTAAGCATATATATGTTAACTCTAAATATCTCATGCATACAGTTTATAAGAACCACTGCTTAATCAAATCAAGGAGTATAACTTATGCTAGCCTATCCGGATTAACAATGTCCTGTCTCATTAATCCTATGACTAGGGATAATTTAGGCACTAACATAATTGCACATGATAGGAATCTCATTATCATGATCTCATCATGATTTCCTTCGTGCTATGTTTTGTATCATAGACTTCACTAATTTGATTTAAGATAGACATCATTTCATAAATAAATGAACATCAAATTAATGAAATTCTCCTTTCACTTCATTAATCAAAATAAAGTTTGTACAAAGTGCTAAAGGCAATTGTCTTTAGAGCACTACTTTAACACATCCGCAATCGTAGGCCATTATTTCAATCCGAATGTCTCTAAAACTCCTCTGTTCTTTGATGTTGACCCTTAAACACTAGCAAACACATCAAGATACCTCAAAAACATAATATTTAATCTTAAAGACTTGTACTAACCTAAAAAACACTTAAAGCATAAATAATTAATAAACTAACACAATTCTAAGCTAAACATATACTAAATGATTGAATTAGCAACTAAACACATATCAAACTATGCCCTAAAATATGATGCAATTTACACGTGTCATATATATTTAAGCATAAGTCTATTTGTATGTGTTAAAGATTAATTAACCTACAAATCCCTCTGTACTAGTTTAGGCAGATGAAGGTTGTTGCTGACTTGGTTAATTAATTGATGAGGATGATTGTTGTTGTTGGCTAGGATCTGATTGACGTGGTTGTTGTTGAGTAGGATCTGATTGATATGGTTATTGTTGACTAGGGAAAACTTTGATAATTACTACAGCCTTTCCTTTGTTTCTATCAAGTGCCATTATATTGAATATCTATAACTCAAATATCATCCTTTTGCATTAATATAACTTAAACATCAACATTCCATATAAACATAACTTAATCATCAACATTTTGTATTAACATAACTTAAACATCAACATTTCGCATAATCATAACTTAAACATCAACATTCCTTATTAACATAACTCTAACATCAATAATATGCATTAGCATAACTTAAACTAGTGAGAAATTTAGGATGAGATGATTGGGTTAGCTTGAAAATTTCATGGCCGTTATTATCTTGTTGACCTTTAATTCTCACCATCATAATCTTCTGTTCAAATTTTGCTTCTGTTCACTTTTATCAATTATGTTTAAATAATAGATCTTTTCCATTACAAATGTGTTCATCACTAAAATTCAATATACATTCTAGTATTACTTTACCTTCTAATGACTACTGTGATGTATGTTATATGGCAAAACATAAATGATTACCTTGTCCTGTAAGCATTTCTTTTGTTAATAAACACTTTAACACAATCCTAAGACAACTTTCATCGAACACTTTATATGTATGATAAGTTGATCGCCAACTAACTAAAAAAATCGTGTCTTTTACCTTTCTTCACCAACATTAAAACATTGAAATTAAAATTCAACTATTATCAGTTCAAATAAATGCAAACAACTAAAAAAACATCAAAAAACTATCCAACATTAAAGCATTTAACACCAACAATGCAAGCAAAAAAACTCCAAAAACAAAGATTCAACAACTTATCTCCAGGAATGATTCATCGGAGACGATGGAAGTAGACAACTGAATATAGTGGACTCTCAAATGAAGAAGACAGAAGGACGGCAAATGGAGAAGAAATAAAGAACAAGAGCATAGGAGAGGTTTAAAAAAGTTAAGGAGGAGGGGGTTAGGTTCTTTGTTGACAAACGATGTCGTTTTTGCTTTTTTTTTTTTACATCCTGCAACATTTGGCGATGATTTTACAATTCATCACCAAATGTTAAATAGTAGCAGAATATTTGGCAACTAATTTATAAAATCGTCTCCAATATTATATATTTTAC
>JAOQML010000005.1:24922183-24945668 GCA_027568935.1 Erythroxylum urbanii
TCAATGGTAATGGTAATCATTCCTTCCTCTTAACCAACCATCATAATTATAATGATAATATCCATTCTCATTCCTCATTATATTCATTCTTATTCTTATTACCATTCTTCTGTGCGAACCAACCGCCCCCTTATTACTTTTACCCACCAAAATGAAACGTCGCAGTATGTCATTTACAACAATTTTTTATATCCTCACCTATTACGTTTTGTGACAAACTATTGGTCGTAGCAAGATCAATTGGGCGACAAAACTGTGAAAACGTCATAGATAATTATTTGCTTCGGGGCTTTCACAGGTACTGGTTCAATGATTTTTTGCTGTTGCAAATCTTTCTCCGACAAAACTAATCGTCGCCAAAACCCTCTTCTGTTGTATTGAGTTCATTCTTACCTTGTTATGATCCAATAGATATTTTGTTTCAATTGGAGACATCCAAATTTACTTTTATAGGGTGTTAATTAGACAGGTAACTAATAAGTGTCAATTCAAAAACTTATGATGGCCATAGCAAGCGGAGGCGCGACAAGCGTCATAATCAAGCACCCCACGATTTATGCCAAATCTAAAATGGAGCTTCCACCTCCATACAGTTGAGGACTTCTATTTATGAACGGTTGAGTAGCTCATACGTCTGTTAATGGAATAATTAAACGGTCTGTGCCACAATCACCTTTAACCTCTGTTATTGATTACATAAAAAATACATTTATAAAAATTTAATTACTTTCACTAAATGTTATGACATGGTTTTGTAAGATTCCCATCTATCCTTAAAATACCAGAAGTGACGCCTACTTCAACACGCAAATAATTATTAACTTGAATAAGTGTCTATTTGGATTGAATTATACTAATAGAGTTTTTGTCCTTAAAATTTATTTAAAAAGTTCTAAATTTGAGCTTCTTAAAAGGTTATATTTTAATTTTTAAAGAAGATATTTTTATTAAAAAAATACTTTTAAATTTTACGATCAAATACTTATTTTTTTTAAAAATAACTTTTACTGTAAATTTTTTTTTTATTCTCCAAAAACTGATCTAAATAGGCACTAAATGGCTCATCGTTTCATTAAAACAAAATTTCGTGAATTCTTAGATATAGCAGTCCAGCCCTAAAAGTAAATGTTTTCTCGTAGTATCAAGAAGCTAAATGTGGGGAATTAATTACACGAAGTAAAAAACTAGCAAAGAAATAAAGTCAAAAAGGCAAACTTTGTCTGTGATGCAAAACCAGCTAGCAAGCTATTTGTATGCCAGGCTCCATTTTGCATATGTCTAATGCTCAACTCATGATATCTTCACGCTCAAGCATACATATTGGTCTTCCTTCACCCACCAATCAACAAGCTACTCTTAACTGAATCATGTCAAAGACTTACATGGATTAGAAAAGTTTGCTTTGATCACCACTTATCTCGCAGACAAAGCAACAATTTAGGTTACAGGAAAGTTGGAAGATCATCTTCCATCTTTCATTCAACTATCAAAAGCATTTTTGTTAAACTAGAATTTATATCTAAACACTGTACATGAATCTATACACATATACCTAAAGTATTTGAAGATTTAAAGAAAAGACGGGATAGAAGCGACAGAGAATTCCAACTTATTCCAGTAACTGACAGTAACCCTTCATCAGCTTATCTTAGATTTAACGGTGGACTATGCAAATCACTCATCTGTAGGACTTAAGAATAGCTCCACAGAAAGTGCAGACAATAGCTCTCCAAGATTTCCAATAAAATGGGACGTAGCAAAATCTTGTTGATGTCCTCATGTCGGCGACACTAGCTCCAGCGCCGCAGCGTGTGCAAGACCCGGCGACTGGCTTGTAGCTCCTAACCTTCCTGGTTTGATCCACCAAGAAACAGAAGCACACCATGGATGGAACAGGAGGAGATAGGTAAGGAGTTGGGGCAATTATATTTATTTGGATGGCAAGTTACGAGTGACTAACAGTGAGGAGAAGATACATACGAGAGAAATAGTCCCGTGCCCACAAACCTAGCCAACACCTTCCGGAAACCTAGCCTCCCTTAATAATGAAGGAACAAAAGAAACAGTACCCAATTTCTAGCTTCCAATCTAATATATGTAATTATTACTTTAGGGACCCGGACTACATGTGGGCTATGGTTACAAGGGATATGCAACTTCGGTAAAGAGCGAGCAAGTGGGGAGTTGTGTGTGATGTTGTTGACGGTTGGTTAGCTACATGTGGAAAAATTGTTCGATATTTATGTTTCATGTGTTTGTGCATGGAAACCTGCCTAAATTGTAATATCACGATAACCTTGTGTGGCTGCCATAACGCCATAAGTAAGCATATATACCATGCAGTTTTAGTGCATTCAGATTGGACACTTAAAAATGAAAGAACGGCCTTGTTTAACTCGTTAAAGAAAAGGGTTAACAAATCATTCTCGTTAATCCTTTCTGAATTTTTTTAAAACAAGTAACTCAAACTCTTCAATTTTTTCGAT
Organism: Erythroxylum urbanii; assembly: GCA_027568935.1. NCBI lineage: Eukaryota > Viridiplantae > Streptophyta > Magnoliopsida > Malpighiales > Erythroxylaceae > Erythroxylum > Erythroxylum urbanii. Next base: position 24,924,670 of record JAOQML010000005.1, read on the forward strand.
TAAATTCTATAGCTTTTAAGACGTAACTTATTAATTCAAAATGTTTAACTTAAATCTCATCTTCTTAAAAAAATTATATAATTTAAATCAATAAATTACATCTTAAAAATATTTGAATTTTAAATAAAAATTCGGAATTTTGACACAAAAATTTCGAAAAGGTCTAAGATTATCCTTAACAAATAGAAACACTATTTACTTTGATGGTCAAATTGTGAAGACAAAATTAGTATTTTATTGTTCAACAAAAATAATTATGTACCCATAAGGTTATACTATTCATATACTTAAGTGAGCTTCTAATAACATTTTGTATCCTTAAAAATTTAAGTGCATAATTCTTTCATACAATATGGTCTTATTATAGTGGTCTTGAAACTTTGATAAGGTTACTTAGCTTTAATTATCTAATTATTACTTGTTAAAAATCATAGTTGGCTTTGACAATAGCTGCTTGATTTTAATCTTCAACAATGATACGATTTTCACCGATAGGACTGATAAGATTTAATATAAATACAATAGGATTAAGGAATATTTTATCATAAATAAGTTTAATCCAAGAAATCGAAAATACAAATACACAAAAGAAAGATATGAATCACTACACTTTAGAAAAGAAAGGATTGAGAATAATAAAATTTTAAGGTTGATCGCCATTTGCAAGTTAAATAAAATTGATAGTAAATAAAGAACTTAACATATGAGTTTCTCTAAAAATAATGATAAAGAAAAGTCTCTAATGATTTTTGGTTTAAAAATAATAATCATAAAATTATCAATTACATCCATAAGAATCATATAGGCATAAAACCCTAAATTAAGGTTCAAAATCAAGATAATAAGTTGAAATAATAAAACTCTAACTAATTAAAATATGTCCATGATGCCTATATATCTCTGTTAATGTCTACTTCAGTTTTGTTTTGAACTTTTAGTTCCTAAAGTAAAGATGAATTTGACATAGGTTACAAATTGAACTCCAGTATCATTGCGCTTCTTATTTTTAAGTCTACAAATCCAGTGAAAAGCTCAACGTCAGTTTACTTATGATACATTTAGTAACCTTATTCACAGAACTTGCTCCTTTATTGGATCAACATCAAAGGGTTGACTACAGTCATTTTAGGTAACCAAAATTTAATTTTTATATGAAAGACACATCTTTAGACCATTGAGAGCTTCTTTGACCTTCTTGGCTTCACTCCTTGTCTATAGACTTCAATATTCTTTAATAGACCTCCAGTTTTTTTTTGGCACTTCTCTTAAACCTTTTTCTAACTATCTAAGCCCGTCTTTATACCTTTCTTATCTAGAATTTCATTATTTTTCATCTTCTTAAAATGATTCATTCTTATATTTGTACCTTTATCTACATAATAAAATAACATTTAACACTTGAATAAATATACATTTCTTGTCTTTACTTTTTCTGAGGTTTGAACTACCCCAAAGTGTTTGTTCTCTTTTTTTTCCCTTTAAACTCTCTTGGTCATTGTTGTAGATCTCAACTTGATATTCATAAACTTGCTTTGGTGACAAGGGAGCAATGTAATCAATTTGTCATTCATAAAAAAAAGGAATACATGTCTTTATAATCATTATGGATGTCTCTCTTATTAAATTGCCACGAAAACCAAAAAAAAAAGTTTCCCGCTTATATAAGAATTACATCATACAATACTTCATCAACTTACCTCCAAGTCAAGAAAGAATCTAATACCCATTTTGTCACCCTAAATTCCTTAATATAGTTTAACTATTTTAATTTGTATGGTTTATGATGTTTAATGGTTGGCAATCTTAACTTCTACACCAAATTCACACCAGTCACATTAGTACAATTCCCTCCATATATGATCATATTACACACCTATTCCTTGATGACGCATCTAGCATATAAAAGATTTTGCTTTGCTTATGAACACATCTCATCCCACTTGTATGCTCAAAACCCTTTTAATGACCAAGAACCTTCCTCCTATTGGCCTTACAATATACTTATCATCACTAGCATCCTTCAAACTAGGCTTATCGGTATCTACCTCATCTTCACTTATAGCTACATACTCTCTATCCTCCCCCATCATCATCACTCTCTTGTCAGAAGTGTAGCTATATATCCTCCCCTAAATATTTTAAAATGCTACACATGTCAACCTAGTTGTTGAAGATGAATTAGTCTTAACTTTCACTCTATTTGACGAGTGCACTTTTGGCTTAGTCATTTCATAGTTTTTCTTTGGAGCTCTATTTCCTCTCTACTCCCTTAGCTGTTTTATAATGAAAAACATATACTCAAATCACCAAAATTATTGGCATACCTCTTTTGAAGTTACATCTCCACCTTCATAACGATATATACCGCATCCTTAAACTCCATGTAATTATTTAATTTACAATATTGGCAATTGCAAAGTTTAACTCACAAATAAGTTATGTCATTTTCATTTCCCGATCTTCCTTTATACACCTTCATCTCTTTATGATATTACTTCACAATCTTAGAACCTTAAGTCAACGTTTGAAGCATTTGATAAAGATCCATATAGTAGGAAAGTGACGTAAAATATTTCTTCATCATTATCTATAGCTTTTTAATATGTTTTGGTAGTGGTTCTTGGTTCTTCCTCTTAGTGAGAATTTACTAATTTCACTAATCCACATTGTGCTCACCGTACTTTATAACAACTAGTTTACCCTTTTTTTTTAAAGAAATTACATCAATCAAATATTAATTCTACACTTTTTTCTCACTCTAAGTAGGCATCTAGATTTATCTTCCTTACAAAAGGTGGTATTGCCATCTTAAAAATACTCTTATATTATTTAACATTTCTTTATACTCTCTTTTATATCTTAGACCAAACCTGCTTCTCCTTATCTCCTCTTCCTCCTCTTCCTCCTTTACCTCCCTTTAGGTTTAGCTCTCCCAAGTAGTTGGTAGCATCTTCAACTCCATCATCCACTCTGAAGTCATCCATCATAATAGATGGAGATGCATTATGTTATAGTCTAGCTATGACAACATCATATTTCTCTAATTTATCCTGACTTTCACTGAATTTCCAAAGAAGTTTCCCATATTGGCCTTGGATAACGTTTATGAAGGACTCCTGATCTACTCTCACTCTTTTTTCATTATTTACTTTCTTTTCTTTAGACAATTTTCTGCTTCAGGTTTGAGTCATAAAGTACATTTACTAAATATTAGTAGAAAAGCACACCCTTATGTATTTCTCTAAAAGTTTCACTCGAATTATAATCCATAAATCAGATGATATAAATTAAGAAAACTTGTTTAAATCTTCTCCCTTTGACAAATAATCCAAGAGAAGAAAATTTGGACAATAACCAAACAAAAATACAAAACTAGAGGCAAATGAATAAGAAAACTCAAAAGTACAAAATTAACTTCTGAGGAACCTAAGTAGATCAATATAAAAGAAGAAGAATATGATAAATCTGAATTGAATATTAAGGAAAATAAGAAAGCAAATAAATATAATATATTTAGTGTATTATAGAGGATTTAAAACCCCTGCTTGTAATGGATATTATACTAGCCACACCTTTTTGTGTAAACTTTACATGAAGCCTTTTTAGGAATCTATTGACAAACCTTAATAGAAAAATAACTTCTTTGTATTGACTTAAATACTCAAAAAATAAGGAATAAAAACTTAAAAACAATTTTTTCTTAACAAATCTTAAAATAATAAGAACAAGAAAACTGAAAGTATGGTGAAAGGGCAATAGAATTTTGAAAGAGTAAATAATAATATCAATAAAAAACCTAAAAAATAAAACTTCAAATCTACAAACTCAGTGAAAAGACCGCAGCCAATTTACTTATGATTTTATCATAGTTACATTTTGTAACTATTGAGAGTTTCTTTGGACTTTTTGGCTTTACACCCTATATTATTGAACCTCATGTCCTTTAATGGATCTACAACTTTTTTTGGTGCTTCTCTTTAACTTTTTTCTTGCTGTAAAAGTCACTCTTTATGCCTCCCCTATACAAAAGTTCATGTAAATCAAGTTGATTCTTGACTCCTATCAATAACTTAATTATTGTGATTATATATTAAGTATTATGTACTATATTATATATTGAGTATTATGTACTATCTTAAATGAAATTTTCCTTCTTAAATGTATATTGACTTATGAGAATACTATGTTATTTTCTATAAATGATTTTATTTATATCAGATCAATTTTAAATTTCTTAAATTGTTCTTGTTCTTTTTTTCCTCTTTTAATCTTAAGAGTTATCATTTTCCTTTTTTAAAATATAAAAGCCAAATTATTTTTTATAAAGATTCTTATTCCAATAAAGTACACTTATGATATAAGAAATGAAAACATTAACGTGAAGTTATTTATATGTAACATACAGATCTTGTAAAATATGATTTTTGTAAGTTAATTACATTTAAAATTATGATCTTTTTTTATTTTGTAATATTAGAAACTACGAAATGTAGTAATAAAATATTCAAATTTTCAATTTTTTTGTAAAACTAACTCGCCATTAATCTTAAAATTAGCAATGCTAACGTAGCCTGCTTTGTAGGTAAGACCCTTGACAGGTCAACACTTAGATGGTAGACAAAAAAGAAACGATCTCTTTAGCTTCTTCACCCACAAAATCCAATTGTTTGTTGTAAAAATTTTCATGGGCACAAAAGGACCTAAACTTTTAAACAATAAGAAGTAAAAGAAATAAACTTGAATATTTTATTTCTGAATTTATTTTTTACCATTAATATATTTATTTTCTACTAAGTTCTATCTATCTCCCTCTCTTGTTCCATTTTCTTTATGATTCATAACAACTCATGAAATCTTTTCTTTTTATATAACCTAATCACTATAGTATCGTTGTGATATAACTTTTATAGTTTTAGTTTTTGCAAATCAAACCCAGTTCACCATATCTTTATCATATATAAACAAATATCAAATTAAATCACATTGCCCTTATAAATATTCAAGTTCTAACCTCTTTTGTTTGACTATGTTTTTTATTTATAAGTTAATCTTTTCATGTCTATCTGATGTTTTTGAATATGGGTTTTAAAATCTTCAAAGAGTTGTTGGGTACTTTTATGCTAATTCTATTTTACTAATTGTACTATAGATTTTATATTATTATGGGATGTCTTTTTGACAAGTATAGGTTATAAAAAGAAAGAAAATAAGGATAAGAAGAATTTTCTAGCTAAAAAGACCATATTTATGGGTGTTCTCCTTTAACAATTTGTTCAATCTGTTGTTGAAGATTGTATCTTGACTAGATTTAGGATATGAAATCATAATTTTAATTAGAATTTTATCTATACTCAAAGGAATTTGTTTAAAATGTCATGTAAATTAAATGTTGATGCATATTACTACTGCCACATTAATGTTAACCTGTCAGAGGGTTTTGCTTACAATGATAGGCCATAGCAGCATTATCAACTATAGGGTTAATAGCAGACTAGTTTTTCAACAAATTGGAAGTTTTAGTAATTTATTGCTACTATTATAAAATAAAGTAAAGTTTAAGATTTTAAATATAATTTACCCTAAGTTATTAAAGATTTAAAATTAAAATGAGAAAGGATGTGATACTAAATTAAATATAGGTGAAATTTGAACAAAATGTGATAGTGGGCTTCAATGTGCTACTTTCTACTTATAGTCGAAGTGATTTAAAAGTGAAAAGTAATTTAAGATCAAATTGAAGATCTCTACTTTTTATGCAATAGCATGTTTGAATTAGTTTGTCTTTAGAGAGTAATTAATTCAATGTAGATGAACTTGTTAGTTAGTACAATAATGTGTTTGAATAGTTTTGGATTAAAAAATTACAAACTAATTGAGATTTGATAAGTTGGCTCATAATTTAAAGAAAAATAAGAGGAAGAGTTAATATATATACAAGAATATTCTTATAATCCAATATTTTAAATTTTGATAAAGATATAATATTCTTCTTTATGTATGAACTTAAAATTTATTATGGCAGTTGAATTATCATATGAGAAGTGTATCATTGTAAATTATTTGATATTTATTGTTTTATTTTAAATGAGCTAATATATGAATGAGAATATGAGAGAGCATGGTCATATTTATATCATCTTTAATGTTCATTGTTTCTGTTAGTTTTCATTTGTTGAAGATATCATATTAAACTATGTAATAGAGACTAAATCATGATCTATATTCACACCTATCTCAATTATATATCCAAAAATAGTGTCATTGATTAATCTTCAACCATTAGCTTCAAATAAGTAGGTTAAATTAGTATATCATTATCAAGAACTAAAATATTACTTCTAAATAATATACTAGTACTTTCAGTTGACAAATCAGGTTAATTAAAAAAAATTTAAGTTATAATTTCAATATATGTTATAGAAGAATGAACACATAGTATATAAGACATACTTTTTGTTCTCTTTTTTTTTCCTAATAACTAAGAAGATATTGACTCCATATAGTTTTAAGGGTTACAATCACCGCAATTCTTGTTTAAGTCTTCCATATTAAATACTATATTTTGGTTGAATGAATTCGTACCTATGGTAGATTTCCAACAATTTAATTCAGCTATTAAAACAATTATTTATTTAATATGATTGCTAAATTTCTTCTAATGGAAATATTGTCTCTAGCTAAATGAAATATGGAAGAAAAGTCTTTAATTGCATGAAGGAAAATAAGAGATATTTGTTAAAATGACAAAAGGGGCATCGATTTGATCCTAAATTAAGCAAAAGAGTCACTTTTGAGCCTAAGTTTTTCACCAATCGATAAGTTTAACTTTAACATTCCAGAGAGAATATTTATAACCCTAACATCTAGAAAATGTTAAATTGGACCTCACCATAATAGAAAATTTAACCACGTCTATTAAATGTCAAGTTAGTACTTACCTGACAATTTTTAATATTTTTTATTTTTGTAGGCCTCAAGTATCATGTCATTGCTGATGTAGCAAGACGAGAGCCACATTTAAAAAAAAAATTAAAAGTAGATCTTACCTTGCCACGTCAACAATGGCATGATACTTATGGCTCACAAAAAAATATTAAAAAATGTCATATCAACGTTGACCTGACACTTAACAGACAATGATAAATTTTCTGTAATAATGAGGTCTAATTTTAATGTTTTCTAAATGTTATGGTTATAACTGTTTTCTCTATAATGTTTGAGTTAAACTTGTCAACTGTGAAAAAGTTAGGGTCAAAAGTGACCATCCTTTTGCCTCCTAAATTACTCTAGTTGATGGGATAATGTAAAAGATGTCAAAATTTTCAAGAACCTTCTTCAATACATAAAGTGGTAAATTCTTGTGAAACTAACTATAAATCAAAATCAATTTATAACTATCAATAATATTTAATTATTTTTAAATATGTGCACATTAAGTATCTTCAATATTAAAATTATATTATATGTCTACAAACTTACTAGAATTTTTTTATTACATGCTAGTTTTTTTGTGTTGTAACACTTTGACGAATCATCCTATCTTTGGGTATGCTTCTAGAGCTCTCATGTTCAGCCTTTTATGACACTAATGTATTCATTATTTAAAAAAAAAACAATATTAAAATTATATGTTTAGCTTACAAATGTTAAAATATTCTTGATTCTTGATATATTTTGGCAATTTTTAATTTTTAATAAAAGTTGTGTTCGCTATCATTTTTGAAATACTTTTCACTTTGTTATATACCGAATGAGTTAAGGGCACAACCTATTTACAAAAGTTGATAGGAGAGTATATAATTAATATCATATATAGATGGTGAGTATGAGCCTGTAGCATGACAGTGCCACCTTATTCAATTATTCATGGCCCCAACAAAGGACAGTTGGGGGATAGGAAAGCGGTGATGGAACTTCCTTGTAATTAAGATATTTGCAAGTATAAAAACTTGTGAAAATCGAACATTTTCGGTTAGTTATATCACATACAAGAAAATTAGTAAGAAATACCAGAATTTACTGTCATTTTATGACAGTTGAAATTTACCGTCAATCTGGACGATGTACGTACGCTTTGAGACGAAATTTACTTTTTAGTTATATGCATACACTAAACATTAACAGTTGATGGCGTATGTTCAAAGTAGAAAAAGAGAAGCACGGGGGTTGGGGGTTGCTGTCATATAATTAATTATACGTTGAAAACACTGAATCTGCCATATACTTATCGACTTCTCAAGTGGTAAATTGAAAGTAACTGATTTTGACGACGAAGAACACGTTTATTTTCTGGTTCACATGCCTAGACCAAATTGTTACGTGGACTAATCGTGATTGCTGCTGACCACAAAACAAACAAAGAAATTGTTTGTTGGTGGAAGGTGGAATGTGGAAGGAAATTTGGAGCCACGGTTCAGGCCCCGGCGACCGGCTGCCTGGCTATATTTTCACTTTTGTTTGCTATTAACACTGAAACTCCTCCCACCGGCCTAAATTTGTTTTCTTTAACCAACTTTGTAGACTCCTTTTATTCCAAATCTGAGATCAGTTTTGTCATTTGCACAGCTCTATCTTTTATTCCATTAGATTAGTTGCCAGAATGTGTTCAGAGGAGAAATGGATACATCAGAAGCCTTCTCAAATTGCTTATTGCTGGAGACAATTCAAAAGTTAGGTATTATTTCACAGTCCACAAGAAATTTCGAAATAAGATAACTGAAAACTACCAAAAGAGGGTCTTTACCTCTTGAAACTGAGCCGTGCCTGTAAGACAAGACAACACATATCTTGGTGTTAAAACTGTACAATAATGGGAAAATTATCTCAGTTTAGATCAAGCTACCTGAACTGATATAATTCTAGGTGAATTTATATTGCAAATGAGATGCATGGTCTGACAAAGAATTTACTTTCAGGTCAATAATAATTTCTTGTCCAATTTTGTTTACGTGTGCTATATTATATTAGCCTTAACAGTCTAGCAAATCCATCTTGTCATTTTCAATTTCATCCTCTTCATAGGGTTATTTTCTCACATAAAAAAAAAGAAAACGAATATAGTTCCTTCAGAATTGGCAGAAAACGTAAACATCCACGATTTGCATCCTTTCCAGAGTTGGTATCTAGAAGAGATTACCCCAGTAGAATGAAGATCAGGAAGAATTTTATACGTATCTACGTTCAAAATGGAATATGTGCTGATATGACACAAACTGTTAGACACAAATAATAATTGTTAAGAACACTAATCTTGCTTTAGATAGGAAGTTACGGAATTATTCAAGTCATTTCTCTTTTGACATTTTCAATTATTCCCCAAAAGCAGAAAGTTAAATGCTTTTGTCCTAATCAAATTTGAACTTGTTGCTCACACTATATTCTAGTAAGGGAACAAGGTTTACAAGCTATAAGTGACACTCGATTTTCTATAAAGATAGGATCCATACCAGGATTTGCACCAGGATGATCCCATCCAAGTCACTCCCACTGTTAATTCTTCAACAGTTGACAATAAACGAGAGTAACAATGTATCTGAAATCTGTTCCTTTGTCAAGATCCTGTAGAATTGAGCCCTTTACGCCATGGAAAATTATCAGTGAAATCTCTTGAAAAAAATGACAATCTATTGTTCCATCCGATATGTGATTCAGTTTTGCTTTTGTTGTCAATTCTACATTCCATAGCTTTGACAAGAGAATGGAGTTCTCATCGATACCAACAGGTTACTCATCATCCTCCAAGTTTGAGCTGCAGGAAGCAGAATGTCAAACAAGATTTCTGAGAATGTGCTGCAATAACTGAAAGTGAATAAGTACTCAAAGCTTGACTCAATCCTTAATAGATAAATGTAGAGAATCAATTGTAGTGATCATTATCTTATGTACAGATATTGCTCACATTGATTCCACATCAGGAATCGAACTTACCTGCTAAAGCTACCTGGGCAATGGAATCTCTACAAAGAGTGATTCCAAAATGGTTTTGGTACTAGGATGACCCCCCTTGAGTCTGTCCATATATTTTCTTCAAGTTTAATGATGTTGTAGTTGAAATTTGCTCATTTGCTGGGTGTGCAGACAATGGGAGCTTCTTAAGCCTTCGACAACAATCCACTCTAATTTCTTGAAGAAAACATAAATCCAATATTCCTCGCTTATGCGATTGAGTTTTGGTAGTGTTGTCAATTCCATATTCTGTAGCTTTGGCAGCATAATGTTCAGATTGTCCTTTTCAGTTACTTCATCAAAAGGTTGCTCTTCTGATGGTATAATGTCCTCCAAATTATAGCAGCGGGCTATGGAAATTTGAACAACATTTTTGAGGAAGTGCTGCAATAATAACTTAGGTGTGAACAAATGCTTGAGCTTAGCACAATCCTTAATCACCTAACAGCTGAAGGTTGTCAAAGGCTCCATTTTTTGGAGGTCTAAATCGAAACCCCTTGGTGTCAAACACAATTCTCAAATTTTTCAAGTCACGAAGATGTAGTACTGTTAAGCCTTTCAAAACTGTGGTTGTATTGCCATGTATGTCTTCTTCAGAGTTTATCATTAACCAGATGCTCTCGATACCATGGCTATAATCAATCACGCTTTTCTGCAAACCTTTTACTTCTTTGAGAGCTGGAAAAATATCCAACACGCTAGTAAGTTTATAGGCCCTATTAATACGCAACTCCTGCAAATTCTCAGGGAGAAGAAGGTCTACCCTTGGTCTAATGGAGCTGCAGTTGTCTATTACAACTACATTACTATCAGTGTTGATGATTATGCCAGGCTGCTAACCAGTTTGGATATAGTAATGACTAAGCCTTCGCCAGTGTTGAGTTCTCATATAAGAATGAAGCTTGTTAATGCAAGGAAATGTAATGCCCAAAGTCTCCAGCTTCCTGAGGCCAGTTAGATCATTCAATTGCAAATCAACGCTGGGATTATGAAATCTGAAACACTGCAACATGGAAAACATTCGTAGCACTCCTATTGGAAATACTTTCTGTATTTTCATATGAGAGAGGTCCAAGAATTTAAGGTTGATCAGCTTTTCTGTGCCATGAGACACTTCGACAAGTCCAGTGAAACTAAGATCCAACTCCTGAAGTTTTGTTCGCTTAGCCAAAGATGGAACAAATTTTAAGTTACCACAGCCTCTAAGAAACAGTACCGTAAGATTCGTCAACTTGGATATGGAATTTGGCAACTGAGTTAGACATGCTAACCATGGTATATCCAAAACGCTTAGGCTGCTCATATAAACAAAAAGATGATTTGGGAGCTTGTACAATTGGTAGTTGTTCTGCAGCATCAAGGTTTTGAGCCTGGGGCAGTTGGTTGACAGGCAATAAAAGCTCCCTCGCAGGTAATTTTCCATTAATGAAATGCATTCGACATTCTCTGGCCAGTTTCTTTTGTCTGGCAGAAGCTTAAGTTGCAAGCCGGCCTTCACCACAAACATTGGTTTTACTCTTGTAATTGAGAGAGTCATATCCCTAATCACATCATGCATCCTCACACAAGATTCACCTCGCATATTCTTAGCACTTTCCAGCAAGCAAGAGTCAATAAGTCTGCTTATAAGAGAGTTACCTCTTTCAAACTGTGCTCGCCTGGAATTCATTTCCTCTATCAGGCCACCTGCAATCTAGTATACAATTAAATCACTTATTGGGATCTTATAGCCTTCAGGAAATAATGAGCAACACAAGAGACATTGTTGGTGCCTTTCATCTTCAAGTCGATCATAACTGAATTTCAATGGCCTAAATACCTCTTGTTGAGCATCAATCATCTCCTTTACAGATTCCTTCAGTCCATTTAAAGCATCTCTCCATGCACTAACTTCTTCCACTCCCTTCATGCTTGTAACTTCTTCCACTCCCTTCATGCTTGTAGCTGTAGTAATAATTGCTAAAGGCAAACCACCACATTCTTTGGCAACAAATCTCATAACTCGTTCCAATTCTAGTGCAATTACCCTTTGTGACTTTAAGTATTTTCATGAAAAGGTCCCAGGATTCTTCCATGGAAAGAGGATCTATTTTGAATAGTTGTTGGCAGTCCAATCATCGACACACTTCCAATAAGCGAGTTGTTATTATCAGTTTGCCTCCAAAGTTAAGAGGGATTCCTACCTTCTCCAGTGAAAAAGCCTTCCATACATCATCCAAAATAAGTACAAATTTCCTTCTCCTTTTCAAAGATTTGAATAATCTAGCAGCCCTTCTCATTTCATCTTCCTCTCCAAATAGATCTATCCTTGCTTCTTTTGCAATATCACTCTAGATCTTGTAAATGCTTGATTCTTGTGACACAGACACCCAATAGACATAGTTAAAGGATCTAGCATTATCTAGAGTAAGATTATGGATGTGAGTGACAATGGCTGTTTTCCCAACTCCGCCCATACCGTAAACTCCAATGCTTGAAGTCCCAACATGTATCAAGCAATTCCATATTTGTTCCAAGCTTCTTTGTGCATTCTGACCAACTAATGGAGAAGTTAATAGATCTGCTCCTCTAGATTGGTCTAGATGAATGGAAAGTCCTTCAGGGAATCTACCCTGCTCAACAAGTTCTGCTACTTCTTGAATATTCTTCTCCACAAGCCTTCCCAACCTCAATTGTTTGAGAAAATTGCTATCATTGACTTCCTCTTCCAACCGCTCCACAGAAGTTTTCCTTCTCTGGACATTTCTTAACCAAATTTCAACTTCTCTTTTCCACTTTTTCCCTCGCTGATGTTCTATGGTTGTTAGTTCCATGTTTATGTCAACTTCTCTGCTTTTTAGATCTTCTATTTTTCTTCGTAGAATTTGCATATTATTTTTTGGTTATGGTGTAATCACTCAACAAGTGGAACCCATTTATCAGCAGCCATCTGGATGTTCTTCCATACAGTTGTTAGAAATTCCATCTTCAAGCTGCCATCAAAATTTGGAATGTATAGTAGCACACTAATATAATTTAACATAATAAAATGTAAAAAGCAAATGTAAGACGTAAGAATTTGTGGGAAACATCCTTCGCAAATTATTACTTCATGTAAAACATAGGTATTCTTTTGAAAGCATACCCAAATTCCTTTTCAAGTTAACATTTACAGCAAAATTATGTCATTGACTCCATTGTAAATTGTAAAATATGATTCGTTGGCCATGTTGAAAATGTTGTCCCTCAGGCATCGGGTCTTCTGTTTGTTGAATTCCATGAGATCTATTTATTAGTCTTATGAAACACCATAATTTACGACTGCCTTGTGGCATATAATAGCGACCGAATTTGGGGAGAATGTAGCAGGACAAACTTATAAATTCATCATGCACATCCGATTTCAACTCAGGCACTGGCATCAACCTAGGGGTTTTAGACGTTCTTAGAGATTAGCACCAAAGGCCTATAGTAACGAACAAGATTGAGTTCCAACATATGGATCGTAGTAAAATTTACACCCGGAGAGTTAATGTATGGTGATACTGAAACTCATTTCAACACTGTAAGATCAATTCTTATGTTCCACTTTCCAGAAAATGTATTGAAAAAAGTATATTTAAGAATGGTCCTTGCTGGGAGAAAAACAGCTAAAAGAATCCATCTAGCAAATTTTCAAGACACTGAAGCGTATGAGCCTTAAACTATTCAAGAAACGTAATTCTCAGTTTTACCGTGAATTGCACTATTGTGAAAGTTCTGTAATATCTGTGAATAACCACAATTATTACATAACCACTCACTCCTTCACTTAAAGATAACCTGGGCTGTTTAGACAGACTTCAGCTCAAAACTTGCAATATCAAGCATCAGTCACTTTTTTTTTAAAAAATAGCATCAGTCTCAGAGATCAAAAACCTCTGACCTCTTACTCATCAAAACGCTTTCACCTGTCCTAATCAGAAGCAGCTCTCCAAAATTAAGACCCAGCAAGAACAGAAAGGTGTTTTCTTTTGTCCTTCATTTTCCTTTCAATGAAAATGTCATCAATCTTGTTCATTAATAATGTTAAAAACTAATGATGACTGAATATGCATTAATGACAATAGCTAAAGATTCAAGGGCAAAGCTGCTGATGCTATTAATGACAAGTTTCAATATTGCATTAACAAACAGGACTAGAAAGTCAAATTGGACATGCGAAACACTGTAGAGAAAAAGACACAGAATTTAGATAAAACTCTCGTGCTATTATTCATACTATAGGGTTTATATACAAGATTTACAATGGAAAAGGTGTACGTAATAAACTTCTAACAAACTATTGACAAACGAAAAGAGAGAGAAGCAACAAGGATGGCGTGTGAATTTACAGGTTGGAATAATGAATGTGTAAGTTGTTGCTGCGAAAATTGTCTGTGGATCTTCTGTGGATTGTTCGCGTTGAGCTGTTTCTTGAGCCTTTGATGTTTTATTTGTTTGTGAACCCACTGTGAATCTTAGATTCTACAGCCCCTCCTCAAGTTGGAAGGTGAGTAACTCTAACTTGACAAGAATAACAGAGAGTGTGTGCCTTGGGAGAGCTTTGGTGAAGGCATATGCTAATTAGTACCTGGAAGATAGGTGTGTTATTTGAATGAATCCATCATAAACAACATTGCGAACTAAATGGCAGTCAATGTCGAGATGCTTAGTGCGTTTGTGAAAGACGGGATTATTGGAAATGTGCACGGTAGCTATATTATCACACCAGAGAGGAATAGGAAGTGGAAAAATGACCTGTAGATCCCAGAGAATGAAGCTAAGCCATTTGATTTCATAGAAGGTACGGGCCATGCTTTTATATTCAGCTTCTGCGGATGATCTGCTGATTGTTGGCTGCTTCTTGGTTTTCTACAAGATCAAGGATGAACCAAAAGATATGCAGAATCCAGTGAGAGACTTCCTTGTGAATTTGTAGCCTGCCCAGTTAGCGTCGAAGAAAGCATGGAGGGAAGAAGTAGCCATGATTGAATAGACCATTGCTTTTGGTATGGTCCCCGATAAGTACTATAAGACATGAAATAGGACTTTCTAATGAGAATCATGAGGTGTAGCAATGAATTGACTAAGCTATTGAGTGGCAAAAGCAATATTAGGATGAGTGAAATTCAAATACAGGAGTTGACCAACAACCCATCTATATTTTTTAGGATCAGTCAACAAGGGGCCATCATCAATGTCAAGTTTGGCACCCTAAACCATGGGAGTATTGACATGTTTCAATTTTGTCAATTCTATGTCAGCTAGAATGTCACGTATATACTTCTGTTGAGTTAATAATATCCTGTCCTGTGACCTAGCATTCTCAACTTCAACAAAATACTTAGTATGACCCATATCTTTAATCATAAATGCACTATTTATGAAATGCTTAACATCACAGATCAATTCGTCAGAAGGACTTATAATTAACACATCATCAACGTAAATAACCAAAGCCACGAAGTTATCATTGGTACCTTTTACGAAGAGACAGTGGTCTGATTCCTCCTGGGTAAAACCAAAATTCATTAGAGTCGAAGTGATCTCCTTGTTCCACTACCTCCCTACCTATCTAAGGCCATAAAGTGATTTTTGTAATCGTAGAACCTCCCTTGGTTAGGTTTTAGTATACCCTTATGGTGGAACGATGTAGATTTCTTCTTCGACGTGCCCGTGTAAATATGCGTTGTTGATGTCACAGTGATGAACAGGCCATGTGTTTGTTGCGACTACTGCGAGTAAGGTTCGAATGGTTGTGATTTTGGCAATTAGTGAGAATACATCAAAGTAGTCAACCCCTACAGTTTGCTTGAAACCTTTCACCACGAGTCGTGCTTTTCGTCGATCAACTGATCCATCTGGTTTACGCTTTTATTTTGTATATCCACTTCGTTGTTAAGGGTTTCTTCCCTGCTGGAAAAATGGTCGAAACCTAAGTTTCACTATTTTCCCAAGCTTCGATCTCTACCTAGATTGGCTCAATCCATAATGGGTCATGTTTAATAGTTTCGTATGAAAATGGTTTATGGTCAGTGGATGGATTGGCTAAAAAAGTGGTGTGGTGATTGGAGAATTTGAGTGTGGCCATATCTACGAACTGATCCATTATAGCAGCGACAAAGGACATATTGGGTAGGTTGGTGACATAATTGTCTAGGTAAGAAGGATTTTTTCTTTGTTTGGTCCTGAATCTAGTGGGAAGGAGTGGTGGTTGAGGGTGGGTTAACAGCAACAGTGAAGTGGAAGATGAAGGGGATTCTTGATTTGGGATTAGGGGTGTTGTTGTTGGATCTGGTATGATGGAGTCGGGTAGGTCTAAAAATGGTAAAGTTGGACCATGTGATGTTTTTGGGAAGAAATGTGTGGACTTTGAGGTTCAAAAATAGGCCTGTCATTTTTTGATATTTCTGGTTCTTTGTAAGGGAATAAATGTTCATAGAAAATAACATATTGAATAA
Source organism: Erythroxylum urbanii (assembly GCA_027568935.1). Taxonomy (NCBI): domain Eukaryota; kingdom Viridiplantae; phylum Streptophyta; class Magnoliopsida; order Malpighiales; family Erythroxylaceae; genus Erythroxylum; species Erythroxylum urbanii. The sequence goes on from JAOQML010000005.1 coordinate 24,941,076, forward strand.
ATATTATTTGTTGTGTATCAATTACGAGTAGTTTATAAGCTTTTTGTTCAGTCGCGTATCAAAGTAGTAAACACTTCATGGCCCTAGGTTTTAAATTTTCTTTGTGGGGTTTTGTATTTGTTGTATAACACAAACATACAAAGGTCCTAAAATGATTATAATTGGGTGGTTTAAGATATAACTTTTCATAGGGTGTTTCCCAAGATAAAATTTTGGTGGGTAGGCAATTTATGATGTGAGTTGCGATTAAGATAGCATTCCCCCAAAACTCTTTTGGTAAGTTGGCTTTGAACATAAGGGCTCGAGTTATTTGAAGTAGTTGTTTATGCTTACATTCTACGACACCATTTTGTTGGGGTGTATGAACACATGTTTTTTGATGGATAATTCCCTTTGACTCAAAGAATTGTTTATTTGAAGTATTAACAAACTCAGTTCCATTATCCGTTCATATTTTTGTGATTCTTTGGCCAAATTGGGTTTCAATCATTGAAATGAAAAGTCTGATCGTGGTAGACAACTTAAGCTTTGCTACTTAAAAGGAAAGTCCAAGTAGCTCTACTAAATTCATCTACAATGGTTAAAAAATATGTGGATCCATCAAGGGCTTTTGTTTCATATGGGCCCCAAAGGTCTATATGAATTAACTCAAAGGGTCAAGTTGCTATTATAACATATTTTTCTAATGGTTTTCATGTTTGCTTCACTAGGAGACATGTCTCACAAAAAAAATCATTTGATAGCTTAAGGTGACAGAAATGCAAATGTTCTAAGACCTTAGTGGATACGTGGCCGAGTCAAAAATGACATAAACTAAAAGTATCAATAACATTACAAACAAGATGTTCGTTGAGATAGAATTGCAAAGATGGACATTTATTCGAGTTTGGTGGCAGGAAGTGATGAGGTTCAAGTCTATAAATGCCCCCAATTTCTTCGCAGCTTGCCACAATGAAATTAGTCCACGGGTCCTGCAACACAACCTTGTTTGATATAAATATAACAACTAAGTCATTTTTCTTTGCATGTTTACAAACCGATAGGAGGTTGTGGTGAAAAGTAAGAATATACAAAACATCTTATAGTTGAATTGGATAAGTTAATGCTACGCTTCCTATTTGGGTAACAGATCTAAATGAACCATCGGGTAACATCACAAGGCAAACATCAGGTGTAAGGTCAGTGTTTTTGAGTAAGCTTTGGTTGTGAGTCGTGTGGGTTGATGCACCTGAATCCACTATCCATGAAACACATTCATACTTAAAGCTAACATTATCATTATAGTGAGAATGCATACCTGCGTAGCTATTAAAAACTACGTGATTGACTTCATTAATACCTTTTCCCTTAACTAGACGCATCAGCTCCCGAACCTGTCTGCTCAAAACACTGAATTCTAACTCCTGTTCGACATTTTTACCATTTGAGCTCCTCTGTCCAGTTTCAATGGGGCTCTCAGCTACTAGTCCAGTATAACTATTTTTTTCTCTTGTGCGTTTTTGTTTCAATTCTTTGAATCGTTCAGGTACTCCATGGATCTTGAAACATGTATCCACTGTGTGTCCCTTCTCATGGCAGTGAGTACAATATTTGTCCTCTTTCCTCACATAACCCCTCTTTTTGTTCATCAAAAATCCATCTCTAGTCTCCATTTTTCTATTCCCGATAGGCTTTACTGTGAGAGCTACATTCATCTGCCCTATCTTATTTACAGACAACCCAGTAACATTTCTCTGTTTCTCAACAGTAAGAATCATAGAATATGCTTTATTTATAACTGGCAGAGGATCATTCAACATTTCTTGACTCACTACACTCCCATATTCCTCTCTAAGCCCTATTAAAAATTGAACCAACTTAGTGTTATCTTCCATAGCACTGTTAAGTTTACCCACTTCACACGGACAACTCCTAAAAGGCATAACACACCTTAAATCGTCCCAGAGTTGTTTTAGTTTTGTGAAATAATTTGTCACAGACTTATTCCCTTGTCTTAGATTATTGATCTCTTGCATTAATTGGTAGATTTGAGGTCCCTTTCTTTCACCATACCTAGACCTCAACTCTTCTTATAGATCCCTAGTAGTGGTAACTACGAGAAACGATTTTGCTAGATCCTTAACCATAGAGTTTAAAAGCCACGAGATTACCATGTTATCAGCTGTTTTCCACTTTTTCAATAAGGTTGTGTTATTCTCTGGCTCCTTGCAACAGTCATTTACAAAATTGATTTTGTCTTTTGCTTTTAGAGAAATAATCATTGCTCTACTCCATGAGAGATAGTTCGTCTCGTCTAGCAACATTGTTACCAGGATAGCGCTCGGGTTCTCTGACTTAAAAATCTCATATGACTCACTCTCATCGTCGTTTATGTCAAGTTGTGTTTGAGTGGCTCTTGAATTTCCAACACATTCGTTAATCATTGTATATTAAGAGCCTGACTCTCTGATACTATGTAGAGAATAAAGACAGAGAATTTGGATAAAACTCTCTTGTGTTATTATTCATGCTATGGGGTTTATATACAAGATTTACAATGGAAAAGGTATACATAACAAACTTCTAACAAACTACTAACAAACAAAAGAAGAGAGAAGCAACAAGGATGGCGTGTGAATTTACAAGATGGAATAATGAATGTGTAAGTTGTTGCTGCGGAAATTGTCTGCGGATCTTTTGTGGACTATTTGCGTTAAGTTGTTTCTTGGGCCTTTGATGTTTTATTTGTTTGTGAACCCATTGTGAACCTTGGATTCTACAAATACTCAAAAGGAATGAACTTCTTTTCAGGGAATTTCAGGTTGAAACTGTGCAAAAGAAGTTTGATGGGTTCGTAATCTTGAAAAGAAGAAGGGGAGGGTTTCTTCGACTTTGATGTAAGAAACGCAAAAAAAAAGGAACAAAAGACTCGGGCTTTGGTTAACAATTTTCAGTTGGTAAGATTGCAGAAAGTTAACGTCTGCAAAATACGGTAAGTTTCAGTTCTTGTTTCCCAAAAACACAAGGTAGGTCCAGCCTCAAGTATTCAAGGGACAATTATACTAGAATCCATATCAGACCTTACAGGATCTTCTCAGCCTCTTGACTCAGTCTTTCAGGATGCTCAAAACTTTAATGATAACAATTGCAATCCTAATTAAGATGAGTTAAATTATTTCTTAAACAAACTTCACATATGTGATCTCAATCACACTAAGCGACAAAAGACACATCAACATAGTACTGACAGTTCAAGTAGTCCAGACTCTCCATCCAGCTTGCAATCATGGTATGAACCAATACGTGACAAATAATGCACTAGATTCCATAGGACTTGTTTTTCTAGGTGTTTTCGTTTACGTCTTTGGATGAAAGAGAATCTTTGTACCTATAAATCACTATTTAAGATTCCTTCTTATCATCATACAATTTGCTTTTATAAAGTAGCTTTGTGAAAGGTGTGTTGATTATACTTATAGTTGTTTTCTTTTTGAAAGTTATAATTAGTGTGTCTTTTGAGTGTTTTACTTTCCTACCCTTGCTTCGCCTATAAAAGCAAGGTTCCTCTTCCATTGTAAGGCAGAAGTTGAACGTTTGATTTCAATGATATTAATTTGTGTGGTTTCCATTCTCTCTAAGTTTTCCCTCTCCTAAAAGCTTAAGTCTTGAGTAATGTTACTATTTGTCATTATACAAAGACAAGTATGCTCTACACTCGTCTCTTCTGAGGATCTTATGTATCAGAAAGTCTAAGATAATCTATGACTACATAAAACAATTTCACTATGAGATTAGAGTTTAATGGGGAAAGAGTGTAGATACTGTTGCGACTATTATTTCAAAGGGGAAAAGAGTTGTGAGAGTGTAAGGTTTATAAGAGGAAAGCTGAGAGTTGTGTGCCCATAGAGAGAAGGGCTTTGTGTCTTGTCCATCATGCCTGGAGCTTACTGATAGTCACTAGGTTTCCATGTTGTTCCACAATAGTCTACTAGACACTGTAGTAGTTTATAATCAGACTTTGGTTAGTCGATAGTTTGCTCAAAGGTATTGTTTTAACTAGTTGATTGTCGTACTTTCCTTTTGTGCCCTTTGGGGTCCCTGTGTTAGCATCAGAGCCACCAGGTTTCGACCTGAGCCCCCCAAAAGGATCCTTGAAGGGGAGTGAGCACCAAATCACTCATACAACCACCACGCTCCACTTACGCAACTTTGACGCAATAGTCTACGAGTTCCATTCCCAAATTGCATGACTGGGATTCGAATTGTGATGTGGGGTGAACTAGGCCAAAACCTAATGGCTCTGATACCACTGAGCCCCCAAAAGGATCCTTGAAGGGGAGTGAGCACCTAATCACTTACACAACATCCTGTGCTACTGCATTTGATATCTGCCAGTTAAGAACTTCATCAAAAGGATTTGGGACAAGTGTTTCTTATGAAGTAATGTTGGACCTCGATTTCTTCTTACTACATGTTGGGGATAAATTTTATTATTTTGTTGTGATTAGGCTTTAATTATAGTTTTTGGGGATATAATTTTTTTTTTAAGATTGAAGTTATTAAATGGAGAAATTGAGATTTATTTTTGGAAGCATATGGTGTTAATTGAGATTG
>JAOQML010000005.1:24945768-24968166 GCA_027568935.1 Erythroxylum urbanii
CTCAATTTATGTACGGAGGTAAATTAAATAAATTTGTTCGTTTTAAGCATCCCTGGTGGGGAATTCCTCCCCCGTGGGCCACGGGTCCAGATGTCACGTAGGACGTCGGGCCGTGGACTCGCCCGGGGAGGGGTTCCAGCAAGTAATTCCTATGACTCAAATATAAGGGCCCACGATGATGACTTACATAGACTGGATATCTATTAGATTTAAAATAATGGATAAAAAGGTTACCTTACATCACTATATGATCTATCGTCTGCAAAATTGTGCTTTGGACCTTAACTTTATAAATTCTACTTCGAATGCTCTTTATATGGTTGATGATCGTTCCAATGATTAAACTACTATCATATGCATTGATCTAAGAGGTTATAGGTCATCAAAGTTATACTTTTAGCTTCTCTCTCTCTTTTCTTTTTCCATTCAACTATTTTGAAATGTAAAAAATGTTAGGTAAAAATATATTTTAGTATTTAAGTTTTAATTAAAATTTAATTTTTAATTGACTATTATAAATTAAAAAGGGTTAATTACATAAAAAAGCCCAAACTTTCGTCAATTTTTCAATTATAGCCCAAACTTTCAATTTTTTTCAACTCTGGCATGAACTTCAAAAAGTAGCAATAAAATGTTCAAACTTTTAATTTTTTTAAATTCTAGCCTGACATTAATGTTTCCGTTAAGTTTTAAAATGACCTAAATCAGATTGACCTTACTAATTTAGTACGCTATAATGCGAGAGTAGTTTAGTGCGTTAGAAGAACAAACAAAAAATAAATGGTTGAGGGTATCGGGAGAACAATAGATAACGCGGGGTATAATTGAAGAAAATTGAAAGTTTGAACATTTTATTGTCACTTTTTAAATTTTGGGCTAGAATTGAAAAAAATTGAAAGTTTGAGCATCTTATTGCTACTTTTTAAAGTTCGAGTTATAATTAAAAATTTGACAAAAGTTTGGTTTTTTTGGCAACTAACCCAATTAAAAATATAGACTTCATTGTAATTTAAGTAATTTTATGATCTTTAAAATTCTTTTAGTTTTAATTTTTTTGGAAATACTCATTCTCTTAAACTTCGGTTAAAAAATAACGACAAAATACTTACAGTATGAATATCATATATGAACTAATCAAATGTCACTATAGTAACCCAACTCAACTCTTAAACCTAACTCCAACAAATTAAATTCTATTATAATGAATAATTTAAGATAATTATAATAAATTATTAGTTTGCATAGTAGTTAATTAGTTTGATTCGAGTTTAAAAGTTAAGTTGAATCATCATGTAAACAACATTTGATTAGTCCACGTCTAATGGAGTTTAAGAGTTGGCATGAATCATCATGTCAGCAACATTTGATTTGTCTACATTCAAAGATCATACTAACTGTATTTCGTCATTATTTTTTAATCAAAGTTTAAGAGAATTAATTTTTATGAAAATTTAAAAAGCAAAAGGAGTTTTTCAAATATTTTAAAGACCAAGAAGTTTTTTAAGGTTTCCTAAACTATAAGGGAGATCTATATCTTTTATATACTATTAAACTAACATATTCACTAATTTCAATTATAATTTTATTAGTCAAAGTTTATTTGACATTTTTTTTAATTGGAGGCTATCTATTGTAAAAATTGTTGTTTTAGACTTTAAATGTATCACAGGGACAATTAAGGTTTCATGCTTGTGGTAGGGAGTAAGTCTTTCATTGAAAGCAAATAATGTTACGAAAGCTTAAGTTAAGAGAATCTTAATAAAAATTAGTAGTTCATTTATTTATGAGTCAACTAAATTGATACTCATAATGAGAAGGATTTATTTTAACATTATATTGTGATCAAACTTAAATTTTGATTAAAAAATTCAGAGTAAAAATATATCTTTTATGATTTTTAAGTTCCTTTCTCAATCATTTGATTTTTCAACGAAAATTTAATTATAAATTAGCTAAAAGACATATTTATATCTCAATTATTTTTTAAGAATTAAGTAAACGTTTTAAAATATAAATTCTTTCATTTTAAATTGAATATTGAACTAAGAAAAAAAAGCTTGAGAATTTACAAAAGATGGCAAGGAGAATAGCTTATAAAAGCTGAAACTAGAAAAATAATAAGCTAAAGTTCTATTTAACCTCTAAGAACAACTAACCATAACTAAGAATATAATAAAATAAGTCATAAGAGAAGAAAGTTATGCTTATGCTTCTGCAAGCAGTAAGCAACAATTAACTTAAGTTACTATTTCTATAAAGATTTTATTCAAGTTCCATTTAGGTCTATACTGAATACTTGCTCTATCATAATCTTTGAAAACCACAATTGTTTCTTTAATCTAGTACAAAGTTTTAGCTATAAAAGTAGAGATATCAAGGGATTTTTCTTAGTAAATTTTGTTATTCCTTTTCCTCCATATTATGTATATACTGCAACATAGAACAATGTTAAGAAAGTTAGACTCCCCTCCCAGTTTTCTTAGTTGATTCCTTGCCTAATTTACTACATTTAGCCATTCCCCTCCAGGTAGAAGTAATTAAATAATTGAAGAATAAGATTTCATAATACTTGTGAATATTAGCATTAAAAGAAAAAATATTTTATTGATTCAATAAGTCACTTACAAAGTTGACAGGGGAGATCCAAACAACCTTTAAGTTTATCTCCTATTGGTCTATGTTTGATTGCTAACCAAAATATAAATGAGACCTTAGGTAATAGACTTGAACTAAACGAATTCAAAATAACTTACCTTATGATTCTACCTCCTAAAAATTTCCAAACAAGATTTGTTTCGTGAATTTATTTAATTTATCCCTCAACCAATTTTTTTTGAGAAATTAAAGTGAATTGAATAAAGTCGAGTATAATGGAAGTAAGCTATATGCTACAAGTTCCCCAACCATCAAGGAGATCACACTCATTAGTCAAGAAAGCTTATGAAAAACTACAATGTGAAAAGGGTACAAAGACTTCCCTGTACTAAGCTATTTTATCAACCCCTTTTATTTGATAACCAGCCTTAATAAAGTGTTAGGGATTTTTTGCTCATGATGGAATATAAATGCCATCTTGGTAGCTACGATTTCTTTATTCTGTCCATTATAGAGTAGTCTCCAGTTTGTTATTAGCAAGGAGTTGTAAGAAAGGATGAGTTGGTAAGCCAAAGATTTTCTCTGATAAATCAAGTAGTAGACCCTAGTCTAAAGTATAAAAATGAAAATGATATCACACTATTTCTCTCAACCTAAATTCCATAAATAGTACTACTCATTGCTATCTTGAAGGTTATTTAATCTCCATTTTTGTTCTTCTAGTTTAAGTAGTACCAATCAATAAGTGCTTACCATTCTCTTGTGATTACAAGTACATTACACAAGCTTATAATTGAGTTCCAACTATTAAAAGAGACATTAAACCTAAAGAAAAGATGTGTAATTGTTTTATGTTCTTGATTGTAGAGTACACAAGTATCAAGAATATTCTTACATTTTTTTTACCCTATCTAAGGTTCCCATCTTCCCCTTAATAGCTGGCCAAAGAATTAGGGAGGCTATAGGACTTGCTTTAGGGAATCAAATCAATTTATGCCATGGAACTTTAACTGCACAACTTTTAAAAAATTTTCCTACAAGAAGAGTTTGTAAAATCTCCTAAGGGATCAATATTCTAAGGAACTTTATCTTCCTAACCTGGTGTTAATTGATACTTAAGTTGAGTGAATGTAAATGATTTAAAAAGTTAGAAATGAATGCCTTTTTAACCATTGCATTGTCAACTATCAGGTTCTTTAAAGAGGTTAAGGGGCTTAAGGTTGACTAATTGTCATACCAAAAGGATGTTGAATTACCTTCTCCTACCATATGTGTGATGTTTAACCTAATTGCTCTTCTAAGCTTTATAATATGCATCATAGTCTAACAAGTATCATTCTTTGTCGAAAGGATGTTGAATTCCCTTCTCCTAGCTTATATGTGATGTTTAACCTAATTGTTCTTCTAAGCTTTAGAATATTTATCATAGTTTAGGAAGTATCATTCTTTAGCTTAATGCACCATAAGTTTCCCTCCTTTATATAATTGGCATAAATCTGCTTTACCCATAATGAGTTTTATCATTCATAACCATCCAAATCATTATTATGAACTCCATTTGGTTGGTGCTTTTTATAGGTAAGATCCTTATCCCTACCTCATCCTTAGGCAAGTAAAGGTGTGAGCATTTAACCTTGTCTATGGAAATATTAGAGGCATTCCTAAACCATATGAACCTCTTTAAAATCTACTCTATAATATTGCTAATGTTTTTTGGGAACTAAATATGAGAAAACCAATATACATGAATACTGTTTAACACTAGTTTACAAGAAGCACCCTATCTTTTCTGATAGGGTACTATTACACAAGCTTGCCATACTTAAGCTAATTCTTGCAATGAGTTGTTAGAATTTTGTAAGGGAGGATCTGTTGGTGGAAATTGGGACATCAAGATAAGTTAAGGGAGGTTTGGATGCTTTAAATTTAATAATTGGCAGTTATGAAGGCTTCTAAGGAAAGAAACATTTGACTCTTCTATTTATGGATGATAAGACTAAAAATAACTTTAAAGAGTTAAAAGTAGTCGTTAAAGCATACATTGAGATGGGGTTTACCTTGAAGAATAAAATAAGGTCATATGTAAAGGATAAGTTTGTGATTGCTATGATCTTATATCTAGAGTAAAATTTGGACTTCTTTTCTTGTCTAACTCTAAACTTAATTAATCTAACCAATACTTCCATACTGAAAGTGAAAAACAAAGGGGAAAGAGGGTCTTTACCTTATCCCTCTAGCTCCTTGGATAAGATTGGTTAGCTCTCTATTAACTAATTTACTATAGGTGACCATGGTTATACATTGAGAGAACCATTCACATTTTTGGAGGAACTCTGAATGTATTCATTGTATTCAAGATAAAACTCTAATATAATAAGTCAAATGCTTTATGAATTTAACGGAACAATTCTTAATTGATCCCTTCTTATTATAATTTTTAAGGAGCTTTTGGATTAACACAAATTACCTTTTATTAACTTTCCCTTTAAAAAAGCATTTTGCAAAGGATTAAATATTTTAATGATAATAACTTTTAACTTGTAATATATATATATATATATATAACAAGATAGATAAATATCTTATTTAATTTCTTCAACGTCTTCCTTTTCTAAAAAATTCAAACACTGCTTTCGTTACTAGAGTCTTAGTGTGTTGCCATGTTTTATATAAGAAAAAGACATTGAGACCATCAAGTTATGGTGTTTTATTGGGATTTAGTGCAAACATGACTTCTTTAATGTCATTGGAAGTAAAAGGCTCGAAAAGAAAATCAATATCTTAAGGTTGAATCTGGACTATGGTTAACCCCTTTAGATCAATCACAAATTTTTAATGTAGGAGCTACCTCAAAGCTCATGTAAAGGCAAACTTCCCTTATAATATGACTAGCCATTAGAGGAAGGATATCTGCTATAGATAGTGAAAATAACATCTCAGACACTTATCAAGAACCTAAAACTCTTTCTCAACTATTATTTATATGCAATACCTCATTCAATAAATGGAATCCAGTAATGCACCTATGCAATTATATTATACCACAAGTAATCATATATTAGTGTTGCTCTAATTAGAGGAACAAAAATGATTATTATTTATCATTCAAGATTGATTTTAGCTGATGGTTTATAAAATTTTGGAACAAAAGGAATAAGAGGATATTTAGTCATTCTTTTAGCTCAACTCAAGGCTTATTAAACTGCACTATCCAGACCATCAGGAAATATCTTTTAGCTCACAAAATCAACTTGGTTTGTAGCCCTATGATAGCTTTATAGATTGCTAAATGATAGTTAAAATCTTAGCTACAAAGTCTGTTAATGATTATTTGGAAGTTAAGAAACAATAATTCATTAAAATGGGCTAATATAAAAAAGTTTAAGTGTTATGAAGAATACATGTCAGACTAAAAGGTAGACATCTAAAGATGTCCAATCCCAGAGGAATCTAATCTTTAGGAATACCTAATAAACTAGTTATAATGCAAGGAGAGGGTCCCTTATACAACTGAGAGTCTACAAGAGAACTCTGGCGACATTTCCATAGAGAGATCTTTGGCCATAATTGCTAATCTCACCTTCATTATTAGCTTCTTTAGGCTTTCTTCAATTATAAATGACTGGTCCTTGAAAATCCTATAATTCATCTCTCTCCTTATTAAGTACACTAGCATTCCAAAGAAAATTCTAATGAGTTTCTTGTCTTCTTTACACCTGAACATAATAGATGTGGATAACTGAAGTTTTCATTCTAATTAGACAAACTAAAATGCATGTTGAAAATATGAATGCATAATGTTCCATAGTTGGTGAGAATATTGACATCTGAAGAATAGGTAATCATAATTCTCAAGGCTAGAAGAATAAACCCCATATAAGGAATTAACGATTGGGAACTTAAGTCTATCTTTGGTGGATAGTCTTCAAGAAGCAACTAGCCATAAAATGAAAAAGTGAGATGGAGTAATGTATAAGTCCCATACAAACATGGTCCTGTTATATTAAATTGAAGAGTCTATTAGGAGCTTCTTAAAAGCTCTAGTAAAGAATTTTAGTGAATTATCATTCATCCACACGGTGAAGTCCACTTTATTTAGATTAGGAGAATAATTAGGCTAATTGTTGATAATAAGCTTGTAGCCTTTATTAAAGTAGAAAGGCCATCTCTAATTATTGTTAGTGATTATAGCATGATCCTTGGTGTCAATAAGAACCATTAGTCTAAGATTTGCATATTCCTTGAGCTTGTAAAAAGTGCCTAAGATGTGCCAATTATCAAACAAAAAACAAGTGGATTTACCAGTACCTATGTTATAATGCATTTTTGTGTTAGGTTTCAGATAGTTTTTGTTCAAATTTTAGTCTTTTCTAATCTGTTTGTTCAAAATTGTTGTTAGGATTTTGTGTTTAGGTTGAGCTTTAAGGACTTGAGGAGAAGAATGCAAAAAGATCATAGATGGATAAAGTACATGGCCAATTGGACTAAACCTGGTCGTGCTTGGAGAATGTAGTTCAAAAAATAAAAGACAAACCAAGACATGACTTGGCAACATGGCAATTTCAACAATCTAAGCATTTTTGGCTATCCACGGTTTTTAACGTAGATGAAGACTCCGAATCTAAATGTGATCTTTAGAGAATATTTAAAGGACATATCAATATTTTAGGAAAGCCCAGATTTATAGCTATGCAAATGCATATATAAATTAAAATTTACACTTTATTATTACTTATTTATATGTTAATAATTGTATATAATTTAAAGTGATCTTAAATTTTGGGTAATCGAAACAAAAAAATTCATGATTATTCTGCTACTTACGAGATTAGGTTCTGTCCCGATTTTCCAACATTAATTTAACAAGGACTAAGGGGCAAAATGGTTGAATAGATATATATATATAGAAAACTTATATTACTAGAAAAATAGGGTTAATGCTTGACAAGGAATTAGTAAGGTCAAAAGAAATTTTGCGCGGAAGATTTTGAAAACAATATTCGTAATTAGAGTCATATGTTTTAAGTATCCAAACTTATTCTAATTGAATTTAAAGTCATATACGATTAACAATTTTATTATGAATTATAAATTTATGAAAATTGGTGTAATAATTTTATGTCAACTATAATTATGATTCATGCTTATATATTTATCAATTGAAAAATAGATATGGAAATCATTATTTTCTCAAAAAAAAAAAGATTTCATCGAGTTTAGTTTTAGTTTGCTAGAGAAGAAAATCAAACGGAAAGAATATATTATTTAACTTTATGATTTCACGGGTCCCGCGTACACTATATAATAATTTTTAATTGAAACTCGACTCCGCGGCCACGCGACGCACGACAATCACTTTCCTTATTCCTCGGAAACTGAACCGCTGATACTTATTTTCACTCAACAGACAAACACGAGAACAGAAGCGCCAAGTTTTGCCTCTCAACATCGAATCCCCTCCAAACCCACTTCCCTCGGCATGTCGGACCATGATTTCTTACTCGGTTCCTTTGTGGATATCTTGTAGCAGCTGGTTTCTGCATTGAGTTTTTGAGTAAAAGTTTATTAAGAGAAAGATGATGACTTGTGGAATGTATGATAAGGAACTGGAAGTGGCTGTAAGAGTTGTTCACTTGGCTTGTTCTCTCTGCCAGAGAGTGCAAGAGAGGTTAGTTTATCGGCGTGCTGACCAAGTTACGTCTAAGGAAGATGATTCTCCTGTTACAATTGCAGGTACTTCAGTTGTGCTTATGATAATGAGTTTCTATTTGGTTTATAGGCTGATGGGGTCATCAGCATTTTGAATTTCGAGTATGATTAGGGTTTTCTTGGAAGGAAATTTTGTAGAAGAGAAACTGTTGTCTGTTGCCATTTGATTGGTGGACTTAATTTCCTGAAGAGAGCATGTGAAGCACTCAAGATTCTGTTTTTACATTTCAATTGTAGGTGCTTTCTGGACAAACCAGCTTAGACCAATTGTTTTGACTTGATTGCAAGAGAATCATTGGCTTGTGATTTCTTCAAGTGTCTGTTATCGATTATTGTTGAACTGCTTGACGCTTGGGCACCTTAAGTGAGAACTTGGCTATTTCAGGACAAGTTCTTGTCAAAACATTGATGGTACCATAATTATAATGATTTTAGTGAGTATTTGTTAAGAGTTACTGTATAGCTTGATGGTACCGTAATTACTATGATTTTAGTGAGTTTGTTAAGAGTCACTGTATAGCTATCTCTCAGGCCCATGTTTGAACACTTAAATTACCCTGGTTGTGTTATTATTCTACAGCTGTTTTGCCTGCTTTAATAAATCTGTACGTGGTTGTCTTGGTTCTTTCTCTTAGTTGAGCAAGGAGTACACTGGTTGAAGAGTTGCTGAGTAAGTATTGATGTAAAGAATGCTTGTATACGTTGATATAGGCCTGTTTGGCAATCAGCATATTGCGTTAGCTGTTACCTAACAGCAAATTCTATCAGCTGATTTGACCAGCGGATAACATTAGCTGTTTATTAAAGATGTTTGATAAAATTAGCTGTTTAGTATTAACTGTTTAATTGTAAAATGATTTATGAGGGCGTGACTTTAAAAAAAATTTATAAGGCTATGATTAGATATTTAATTTTACAAAAATTAAGTTTTTAATTCTAATAAAAAACTTAGAACATTCTTAAAAAAAAATTCACCGTAGCATATTTTTTATTTTGTAACAAAAAAACTTATTTCATTAGTAAAAAAATTTTGTCACTAGCATAATACATACTCCCAAGTTTTGTAACTAAAAAACTTAATTCATTGTAAAAATTTTTATCACTGTAGAATATATGCATGACTTTTAGTTTGAATTATCCATAATATCACTATAGCATAATTAGTATAATTCAAAAATTATAAAAGGAGGGTATAATTAGCTTTTTACCTATTAATTTTTGGCTGAACATCAAAAACGCTCTTCTTATGGAGCTTTTCTAAAATTAGCTTCTTGAGGTTAAATAAGCCAACCAATCAGCATTCACCAAATACATTCATTAGCTTTTTAAAATGGTCAAACAACTAACGTGTGTCAATCAGCTAAAAAACAGCTGATAAGCTGTTTGCCAAATGAGTCTATAGGCTTCAGTTTGGTCGATCAAAAGAAACATGAAAATGTAGAACTTGCACATCTAGAAATTGGAGGTCATTCTCTATCACCAACTATTATTATATTGAGAAATAGCTCACTTTTTCTGCCTTTGAGTGTCTTTCGATGAGGCATCCCTACAATAACAATTTCTTGGATTCATATGGTGATGAGATTTAGTGTGTTGTTCCAATTGTTTCTTATGGAGTTGAGATAAAAGATCTGGATGAAATTCCTTTCTTGTTAATGCAAATGATTGGCAACTGTTCACTAAATGCAGCTCTTCACTAGTATTTAGTCTATGAGGACCATCTTCAAAATTACTAAATGAAAATTTGGAGGACATGAAGGCTAGAAATGTTATCTAGATATAGTTTTGATCGTCAAACATAGCCTATGAAGGTCTTTTGAGATTGTCAAAAATAACTATTGAAAAGAAGTAAAATCTTCTCTTATATGGTCCCAACACGCCCTTTCACTTTTTATTATTGGAAGCAACTCTAGAAGGTCTTCTTATGCAAATATTCAATTGGGAAGAAACTTGTTGTATATTACTTATGCTATTAAACTGGTCAAATTTTCATGAAAAGAATGAACAAGTCATGTTATTGTCCAGCCAAAATGGAATTGCATATTCAATGTTCTTTTATTATTGAAAATAGTGAACTTTCAAGGATAGAATTTGTTGACAGAATGCTTATATATGAAGAAAAACATGCATTTAAAAGTTATTTTCACATTTTCTGTCCGTATCTTCATCTGGTCCTGTATTTATATAGGATGTATAGTAGTTGTCCATTTATAATTTGGTAGTTATGGTTGGACAGATTGGAGTGTTCAAGCTACTGTTTGCTGGATACTGTCAGACTCTTTTAAGGATCAAAAGGTGTCCATAGTTGCTGAAGAAGATGTTCAAACACTCTCAAAAGCAGATTCGGCAGACTTGCTGAGATCTGTAACAAACACAGTAAATGAATGTCTGCAAGAAGCTCCAAAGTATGGCCTTCAGAAGCCAAAGAAGACTCTTGAAGCCTCAGAAATTCTAAAGGCTATCAGTCAATGCAATTCAACTGGGGGCCCAACTGGAAGGCATTGGATACTTGATCCTGTTGATGGAACATTGGGTTTTGTTCGAGGGGATCAGTATGCTGTAGCTTTATCCTTGATTCAGGAGGGAAAAGTTGTACTAGGAGTTCTTGGGTGTCCTAATTACCCTATGAAGAAGGAATGGCTGAATCACCAATACAGTCTGAGCATGTCACTATTGTCTACACCTGCTTCTGATATGCGGGAAGGTGGATGTGTTATGTATGCACAGAGAGGCAGTGGTAAAGCATGGATGCAACCATTAAAAAATGGGGATATGAAGCTTCAGTTGCTACAATCTGCAAAAGAGATTCAGGTTTCTTCGATTGATGATCCAGCGCTGGCAACCTTTTGTGAACCTGTGGAAATAGCTAATTCAAATCACTCCTTTGCAGCTGGAGTTGCTCACAGCATGGGGCTCAAGTATGCTATGATTTCTTTTACTGCAGAAGTTAAAAGTATTCTTGGATGTTTGAAGTGATGGGGGGATAACATTAGTTATCTAGATGTTAGTGCACTCTACTTTCTCCTTTGAATACTTTGTCAAGTCGATGAAAAACTATAGTTATTGTTTCTGAGTTCTTTTGATTTTTACAAAATGGAAATTGACAATCCATCCTTTTCCATATGCACAATTTCCAACTCAATAAGTGTAACTTATTTGTCTCAGGGTTATGTTTTTATGATATACAAAATTATTACTCAGGCATGTTTCTTTTAAAAGGTATCTTTGATAAGTTGCTTTCTTATTTGAATCAACCGCAAGGTTTGAACTTTGGAGTCCTTCCCTGGATGCGTTTAAGTAATTGTCAGAGGGCCTTGGGAGATGGATGGTTCCATTGATTTGTGTTCTATTTTTGTCCTAATGTATCTCTTTTTAACATTCTAACGGCAGAAAACAGCCCTTGCGTGTACATAGCATGGTCAAGTACGCAGCCATAGCACGAGGAGATGCCGAAATATTTATGAAATTTGCCAGGGCTGGGTACAAAGAGAAGATATGGGATCATGCTGCTGGTGTTGTCATAGTTGAAGAGGCTGGCGGTGTGGTAACTGATGCTGGAGGTCGTCCCTTGGACTTCTCTAAGGGAGTGTACTTAGAGGGTCTTGATCGGGGAATAGTTGCTTGTTCGGGTGCTACCCTTCATGAGAAACTCATTGGTGCTGTATATGCCAGCTGGGACTCATCTAATTTGTGAAGGCTTCAGAATTTTCGGTCAAGTTGTTGGCTGGGTAAGGCCTCTTAATAATCAACTAATTGCTCGCAAGAAGCATTTTTAATTTTACATGTAATTATGCACTGGGCATCTGAAATCATGTTTGGAAACTTGCTATATTGTACCTTCAGCAAAGGCAATTAACAATTTTACAGTAAGATTTTTTTTTATCCTTTCTTCTGTGAAAGGAGTAACAAAATAAAAATAGTTAAAACTATTTGGGGGGTTAAAGTGGTGCGAAAGTGACAACTTCAGCTTATACTTGATGTGAATGTTTCCTAAATTTCTTGCACTAAAATCTGTGTGAAGTCTGCTTATTTAACCTGCGTATTTCTTTGTCATATTGGTTTTGCACTTTCAATGTTACAGGTCAAATCAATAGTCACCGCAATTTACTACATTGCTACTAAGACTGGCATCAAATTAGTGCTGTTAAGCAACGAAAAATCAACTCTTATTTGGAGAATACCAGGTTTCTCTAGGCTTGTACAATGTTTAGCTTACACATTACCACTGTTTTCTGGACAACAGCACGAGAAATATCTTAATTACAACGATCAAATTTCGACTGAAAAGCTCTGATTAAAAAATGTGGCATTCTCGCTTCTTAGTCACTTTTATCTCATTTCCCATTAATTGGTTAGGAGCTCTATATATCCAGTGTTCTGCAGACTTGGCAAAACTTGGAACTTTTTTGTGCCTGATGTTATCAGATCTGCAAGACAATGAGCTCAAACAATCAAAGATTTGAGTTGTAAGTGAAAATAACAACTCTGAGGAATGGTTTTCATAGTGTTGAATGCAGCACAACAGGTAGGAATATATTTAATCGCTTTCGCAGCATATATGTTTTGGTGATCTGAAAAGAAGAATTATAGTCTGAGGAGCCAATATGTGGTGATCTTGTTGTAATGTTTTGTGTAACAGCAATAACTTATCGAATTCTGTAAGAGCATAACTTTAATTTGAAACATTGAGCTAAGTATAAATACAATAGCTTTTGCACCGGAGCCATGCTAGGAATCGAGTTCCGTGCTCGTATAGTTCCAATTTCCAAATGATCAGATGCATATGGTGATGAGCAGCATGCTTTTCTTGAAGCACGTGGCCAATCTTGTCATACTTTCTTCAAGGGAAATGCTGGACTGATCCTTCTTATTTTACAGGAAACTTCTCACTTTTTTTTAATTTTTTTAGTTTTTTTATTTCACTGTCCAAAACTTAATTACACAACATAAAAACAGCATAGGATTCGAACTAAAAGAGACATAGATTATTGGAAGGAATCATTTGAAAGCTCGTCTAGTAGAATATGTCAAAGAAGGCGGAAGTGGCAAAGACCTTGGAGGAATATATCTAACTTTAAGTTTATTTATTTCTCCTCATGTATTTCATTATAAGTAAAAAAGCTGAAGGCAGTAATAATCTTTCTATAAGATTCCGTTACGTCAGGAATGTAAAAGATGTAACAACGCCGTAGAGTTGCCTTAAAATTGCAACTCGTTATGAGCGTTGTATACGAGGTAGTTCGAAATGCATTACGCAATTTCTTTTCCTTTGCTTTTGAAAGAGTGGCAAGTAGCAATGGGTTAGTTCAGTTGTGCAACAGCAATTATGCACGAAACAATTCCATGTTGACTGGATTCGAGCTATATATGGTAGAACAACACAGGTACAGTGTTACGAGTAAAATGTTACAGCATGCGGGGTCTAGGAGAGGCATTATGTACGAAGTTTTCCCTTCCTTCTTTTTGTATTATTTATCAAGAGATTATTTTCGTGATTTGAACCTGTGACTTTATGATTACAAAGAAGCGACTGTAAAATTACTCGAAAGCTTTAATTCCCTTTTCCTAACAAGAAGAAATATATGAATTAGCTATTTGCTTTCTCTCTCCTTTCTCTCCTTATATATTTCTCTGTCTTCTTTCCTCCTTCTAGATTCTTCTCTCTTATTCTCTCCTATGTTCTTTGTTATTTCTCTTTGACAAAAATTATTCATAACAAATAGTATCAGAGCTTTACGATTTTCAACCAAAAACTTCTATAAACATGATAGAAGATGATTGAGATCAAGAGTTTGCAAAGCTTGAAGAAAGGATCCAAAAAATTAAGGAATCTCATATTTGAAGTAAAAAACGGATGCAAAAAAAAGGTACAGTTCGATTACCATCAATATGAGATAGATAACCTTAAAGCAATGTTCAATCAATTTATGCAATCAACAGGAATGGCTATTTAGAAAATATCGAGTAGAAAATTCAGGTACAATCATATGAGATAGATAACCTTAAAGCAATGTTCACTCAATTTATGCAATCAAGACGAATGATTGCTTCAAAAAATACGAAGCTTACTCTTAATACAACAATAACTGACAAACAATGCCAAGAGTTTTATGATAGCACTAATGGTAGAAAGATGGATAATGATGTTAAAGGAGAGATGCTTGAGAGCAACTTGAATTTTAACATGAGTATTGTGGTAAGTATAAAACAGAAAAATGAGGAACACGTATGGAAATCTCAAGTTGTTTATTCATTCACCATTGATGCTGATAATAAGGAGCAACACATATGGAAGTCTCAAGTTGTTGATTCATTCATCATTGATGTTAATAGAGAGCAACTTGGCAGAGAAATTAAAATCACTCTCCATCTTCTCAAGTTGTTGATTCATTCATCATTGATGTTAATGGAGAGCAACTTGGCAGAGAAATTAAAATCAGTCTCCATCTTCATAATTTCAAACTTAAATATTTTAAGGAGAATAACAATCATAATGTTATTGGGCACTCAGAGAAACGTGATGAAAAGAAGTTCATTTTTGTCAAGAAGAAAACATGGTTGTTTCTTTTTTATCCATTAGATAAACCTCCTTAATAATTTCCCTATTAAACCTTGTAGACAAGGTTTTCTAAAGTAGGATGAATTGTTACGAATAAAATGTTATTGCAATTATACATTTGTAGATGTAACTGTAGGTAGTATAAAAATACCCTGATAACCGTTTTCGTAACAGGAAAAATACATAAAATAGTTATTTGCTCTCTCTCCTTGTGTATTTCTCTGCCTTCTCTCCTTCATCTGGATTTTTCTCTCTCTTCTCTTCTCTGTTCTTCTTTGTTCTCTTTAACAAAAATTATTCATAACATGCAATAACGTCAAACCAATTCTAAGCTTATCACTGATAGATATTATTTTGTTACCAGCTCTTAGATTGACTTGCCTGAATCTCATTGAAGAAGGCCTAGAAAGAGGATTTGGAATTAGGACGGTCCCACTTGAGTGAGTCCCACCTTTCTTTCCGACTATGGATTTTCTTTGAGCCTAATGTAGTTGATGTTTTAAATTGTAAATTTTCGAATTATATTGTGGTTACATGTGATTGCAACAAATGCAAACAATAATGGCATTGATATGAATCGACAAGGGGATGGTTCAGCCAAGGTTGGAGGTAACAACAAGAACCAAGATCCTTTAACCATTCATGGAGCGTCAAAGACAAGAGCTAAAGCTCAAAGGATGAAAAAAAACATTAACTTGTTTAGTTGAAGACATTTGGAAGGAACAAGCTCAACTAAATTATATCAAGAGGAATAGTTTATTTCTCACTTTCAAACTTGAACGATCCAACTTTCCATCAATTGTGGAGGGTGTTAATTTGCATTTCATATGTATTTTAGTTCTTTAGCTATCAGGGTGTATGGTTGCTAAATTGATGATTTCCATAATTTGGTATCAGAGCTTTTGGCTGAAGTTTGAGGTTGCTATTCATCTAGTTCTTCGTTCTCTTTTTTTCTTCTTCTCTACTAGAATTGCAACTATCTCTTTTATTCGTTCTTCAATTTCAATTATGGTTAACCTATGTTTACAACAACTGAGTTCTAACCATTGATAGAGTTTGTATCACTTTAAATTGGCCTACCTTTTATTATTAGTTTTTCTTAAACCTTCCCTTTTTCACTCCATTGAATTGTTATAATCTAAATTGTTTATTTAAGGAACTTAGTTAATCTAAAAACCCATAGACAAAACAAGAGTGGTAAAAGGAAAGAGAGGTGATACTAGCACTGTGAAAAGCCATATAAAGTGTAAAACACGAGTAGAGTGATCCATTAATTGAGTGAAACACGTAAAGGAGTGTGTGAGGCTGTTCTAATTTTTTTTTCAAGTTCAAGACATGTCTAACAAAGACAAGAAGTGAGTTCTTCCTCAAATGATCAAGTAATTTAAGCAATGCATCAACAAGTTGAATGAATGTTCAAAATGATAGGAGATGTAAGAGAACATTTAGAAAAAAAATTATGAAGCCTTGCAAAATTGCAAGGTGAGCCACAAAAATGAAGGAAACTAGCCTTTGTCTATAATGATTATTATGGTGGAATTGATATGAATGATGACCAAGCTACCATTGTTGGTCTAGACGATAATCCTAGAAGACAAAATAGGAGAGGATAGTTTGATCACGTGAACTAAGATATAGGCAACGTTAAAATAAAGATTCCTCTTTTTCAAGGGAAGAATAATCTAGATGGCTATTTGAAGTTGGAAAGAAAATTGGAGATGATCTTTAAAAGTCATATTTATTCCCAAGAAAAAAAACATAAAATTAGCCACTGTTGAATTTTATGATTATGCTATTTTTTGGAGGGATTAATCATGTAAAGATAGGCATAGAAATGGTGAAAGATCTATAGAGACATGGCTAGAGTTGAAATAAATAATGAGAAGGAGATTTTCACTAACCACTATTATATGGATTTGCACCAATGTTCACAAGCTTTGACATAAGATTCCACGAGTGTGGAAGAATATCATAAAGAGATAGAGATAGCAATGATAAAGGCTAATGTGTAGGAGGATCATAAGGCAACCATGGCTAGGTTCTTGAGTGGCTTGAGCAAGAACATTGTTGATCTTGTGGAATTACAATGTTATGTGGAGTTTGAAGACATGGTAAATGTGGCCATGAAAATTGAAAGGTAGCTCAAATGCAAGGATACAAGTAATTATGATTCTAAACTTTATTCGGGTACTTCTTCTTGGAAACTAAATTGGACTAAAAAACATGATAAACCTTTTGTTAAGCCTAAATTTGATGATTTTAAGAATAAAAATGAAATAAGCAGCAAAGGCAAAGGTGAGAATCAAACTACTCAAACTAGAGGCATTAAGTGTTTTAAGTGTCTAGGACATGGTCATTTGGCACTTGAATGTCCATTAGTAAAAGGGTAATGATCATAAGAGATGGGGTTGATGAATTTGAAAGTAAGAGAGAGGATGATGAAAATGATATGCCACCATTAGAAGAAGCTAGTGATGTTGCATATGATGGAGGAGAAACATTGGTTGTACGACGCACACTAGTTTGCGAAGTAAAAATAATGAACATGGTGATTGAAAATCTGTTCCATACTCATTTTTTAATTTCTAATAAATTACATAATGTGATTGTTGATAATGGTAGTTGTACAAATGTTACTAGTACTTTGCTTGTGGAGAAGCCGAAATTACCTACTATTAAACCTCCAAAACCATACAAATTATAATGGTTAAATGATAGTGGTGTTGTGATGGTGAATCAATAAGTATTAGTTTCTTTCTCCATTGGTAGATATAAGGATGAGGTGTGGTGTGATATGGTACCTATGTATGCTGAGCACATGTTAGGAAGACCATAACAATATAATAGGAAGGTGATTCATGATGGGTTCAAGAACCGCTACTCTTTGATAATGGGTGGACATATGTTTCAACTTGGACCTTTATCACCAAAGGCAATTTTTAAAGACCAATTTCACATAAAATAGTGATATAAAGAGCTTACATCTTTAAAACTTTGGGAAAGGAGGAAGAAGGAGAGAAAAAAAGAAAATGGTGTGTTGAGTGGTAAAAGTAAGAGCAATGGGAAACGTGAGGAGGGAGAAAACAAGGAAGAATTTAGTGGAAGAAAACTAAGTGTGTATACAAAAATGAGGGAAGTGAAGAAAGCACTAACCATGAGGCAACCCTTATTGTACTTATATATAAGGATATTTTGATTGCTTCTAACAAAATTGACAAAAGTTTGCCTAGTGTTATTATTGATCTTTTGTAAGAAAATAAATATCTTTTCCTGAAGCAATTCCTAATAGTTTGCTACCAATTAGCGGAATTAAATACCAAATTGATTTCATTCCAGAAGCAAGCATACCAAATAGGACAACTTATAGATGCAATCCTGAAGAGACCAAGGAAATCCAAAAGTAAGTAAGTGAGCTTAAGGAAAAATGATATGTTTGCAAAAGGTTGAGCCCATGTATGGTTCCTATTTTCTTACTGCCTAAGAAGGATGGTTATTAGAGAATATGTGTTAATTGTCAAGCCATCCATAAAATCATGATGAAGTATAGGCATCCTATCCCTAGGATAGATCATATGTTGGATGAATTGAACAATTCATGTGTGTTTTCAAAGATTGAATTAAAAACTAGATATCATCAAATAAGAATGCGTGAGGATGCTGAATGGAAAACTCCATTTAAAACTAATCATGGCTTGTATGAGTGGTTGGTGATGCCTTTTAGTTTAACCAATACACCTAGTACACTAATAAGACTAATGAACTATGTTTTTATGTGCATTTAATGGTAAATTTCTTGTTTATTTTGATGATATACTTATTTATAGCAAGAATTTGGATGAGAATGTAACACATTTGAAGGAGTTTTTGATGCATTTAGGAAGGAAAAGTTATATGCTAACTTAAAGAAATGCACTTTTTTCACTAATGAACTTACTTGTCTTGGTTGTGTTGTGAATGATAAAGGAATACATGTTGATCAAGAGGAAGTAAAAGTAATTAAGGAATGGCCGAAACCTACTTATGTTAGTCATGTGAGATGTTTTCATGGTGTTGCTAGCTTTTATAAAAGATTCATTAAGTATTTCTCTATAGTTATTGCACCATTAACTAAATGCACAAAAAGAATGTAGGATTTAAATGGGGTAAGGAACAAAATGATGCTTTTAACTTGCTTAAAGAAAAACTTAGTTTAGTACCTTTGCTTACTATGTCTAACTTTGCTAAAAACTTTTGAGATTGAGTGTGATGTAAATGAAATAGGTATTGGTGGAGTCTTAATGCAAGAGGGTATACTAATTGTATATTTTAGTGAGAAGCTAAGTGGAGCAATTCTTAACTACTCAACATATGATAAGGAGTCTTATGACTTGGTGAGATTGTTAGAGGCATGGTAGCACTATCTTTGATATAAGGAATTCATTATACACACTGATCATGAGTCCTTGAAATATCTCAAAAGACAAGTAAAGCTAAGTAGTAGGCATGTAAAACGGGTGGAGTTTATTGAATCATTTCCATACATCATTAAGTACAAACAATGTAAGGAAAACGTGGTTGCTGAAAAGGGATGTTAAGCAAATATGTGAGAAATGCTTTACATATAAACAAGCTAAATCTAGAATAATGCCTTATGGGCTGTATACTCCTCTTCCTATTCCTAATGAGCCTTAGGTTGATATATCAATGGACTTTGTATTAGGTTTGCCTAGTACAAAAAGGGGAAGAAATTTTATTTTTGTTATTATTGATAGGTTTAGCAAGATGGTGCATTTCATTCCTTTCCATAAAATAGATGATGCCGCACATGTTGTGGGGCTATTCTTCTGAGAAATTGTGAGATTACATGGCATTCCAAGGGCAATTGTGAGTGATAGAGATGTCAGAAAACACTTTGGAGCAAGTTGGGTATAGGGCTATTGTATTCAATAGCTTTTCATCCATAAATGGATGGACAAATGGAAGTTGTATAAAGGACTCTCTCCATACTTTTAGGAGCCATACTTTAAAGTAACTTAAAGAATTGGGAGGAGTGTTTTTCACATGTGGAATTTTCTTACAATCGAAGGGTACATGCTACAATTGGCCATTCTCCATTTAAGGTTATGTATGGGTTCAATCCATTAACTGTTATGGATTTACTGCCTTTAGCAATTGATAAATCTAAGTTGGATGGCAAATAAAAGGTTAAGTTTGTCAAAGCCTTGCATGAAACGCTGCATGTACAAGTAGAAAATAGAACTCTTCAATATGAAAAGTAGCACAACAAGAACTGTAAGAAGATTGTATTTGAACCTGGTGATTGGGGTTTGGGTACACTTTAGGAAAGAGAGATTTCCTAGCTAAGAAAGTCAAATTAATGCCAAGGGGGGATGGTCTATTTCAAGTCCTTCAAAAAAATCAATGACAATGCATACAAGTTGGATTTACCAAGTGAGTATGGCAATCTAAGTGGCACTTTCAATGTTTCTAATTTAACTTTTTTTGATGCAGATATTGAAGGTGATGGTTTGAGGACAAATCCTTTTAAAGAAAGGGGAATAATATAAATCAACCAGGGTTTGATTCAGCCAAGGGTGGAGGTAACATCAATAAGTAAGATCATTTCATGGAGAGCTAATGACAAGAGCTAAAGCTAAAAAGATGAAAGAAGCATTAACTTTCTTACTTGAAGACATATGCAAGGAACAAGCTCATCTAAATTCTGTCAAAGGTCTATGTATGCAAGTTATTAACATGAAACATATCAAAATCATGAAGAAAATGATCCAACCCACATTGTTTGAATCAATCCAGCCCATTGAAGAATAAAATGTGAATTAGCCTTGATTATATGTGTTTGGATCTTGGATTGTTATTTTGTGTCATTTTGGTAGTAAGTTGGGCTTGGTTTATTTACTACATGAATTCAACATGCTAGAAGTAGGTTTTTAATTTTGTTAAATATGAGTTTTATAGTCTCTTAATTATAATAAGGAGTTACAAGGCTGAACTATTTAAAACCAATATTTATGGCTTAGCTGTCAAGTTGTGGGGCTGTCATTAAACGGATAGTTACAATTTGTATTAAATCAGAATTGAATGTTATGTCTTAGCCTTTATTCTATATAAACAAGTTTGATTCTCTTTATAAACAAATGATTTGATGAATATAAAACATCTGAAGTTTTATTTTAAAGTTTTGTTTAAAGTTCTTGCATTAACTTTGGAATTTATCAAAACTAATTTAGTTTATGACATTCAACACCTAAAATCTTTGTTTTCTTTTTAACTTATCAAACTTGTTAAGAGGATTCAAAGTGTTGTTCTAATTTTTTTATCATCATTCCTTTTACAGAGTAATTGAAATAGTTTGTTTCTTATTTTCAAACTTGAATGATCCAGCTTTCCGTCAATTGTGAAAGGTGTTAATTTGCATTCCATGTGTATCTTAGTTCTTTAGCTAATGGGTGTATGGTCACTAAATTGATGATTTCCATCAAGTGTAATTATGAGAAATGTTATTGAAATTATAGAAATAGTGATTTAGACAGTTATTGAGATATTATGGTTGTGGATAACATTTTAAAACAATAGATGTAGGTAATCTTTCTTTGGTTTCTTTAGCACAGAAAATGATGACCCATTAAGCAATGGACATTTGTCGAATCATTATACCTTTGTATATATGACCAATTTTATTAAGTATATAATACTAAGGACGAACAGAATGGATGAACACGAATTCTATCCTATTTGTCCATTTCATCTGACGGCTCTTATTCATCTCATTCATATTATCGTCACGACTGTGTATTAAATTGTTACAGCCATGACTCATGCCATTTTATGTCATTTTTTTCTTTCATTTTCTAAGTGGAAGCTCTTGCGACATGGTGCACATATATTTTCTTTTTTATTGCACATATATTTTTTTATTGTTTAAGTTAAATATCATTAAATTTTAGTTAATTAAAATTTTCTTATATTATTAATAAACAAATTTCTTTATTGATTAATTATAATATGTTATGTATATATACACGCCTTTAATTTGTAAATATGCTTTTAAAAAATAATTACATGATTCATAAAAAATATCAATTGACTACAAATTAATTATTCAATTGATTAATTAATTAAGTTATATTTAAAATCATTAAAGAAAATATGCATTCCAAACTTAAAGTCAAATATTAAAGTCAGATATAAAAAGTCTATACATAACTCTTTAATTTGCTTCTACCATATTGTCTAATACATATACAAAAGGCAATCTGTTTAATAAATCAAGCAATATAGGCTTGTCTTTTTCATCGTTTGTATAAGAATTTAGATTAACTTGTTATTACAAGAAATTTGTTAAGGAAAAATATGGCTTTGCCCTTGCACTTAATGGCGTGCACTAATCCATTTTTATTTAAGTTTTTTATAAAATTAATAATAACATAATTATAATTATAATTATAATTATAATTTAATTTTTTATTAAATTAATAATTAAATTTAGAATTTAATTTAAATTTTTATTAAAATAATAATTAAATTTCAAATTTAAT
>JAOQML010000005.1:24978385-24992726 GCA_027568935.1 Erythroxylum urbanii
GGTTGAAGGTATTATATTTAACAATGATATTCAACGAATGAGCTATATTTTGCAGCCGTATAAAAAATATATCATTTGTAATGCCATTATGAAGCTAATTCTACCTCAATACCACACTGAAGACTTAAAAATACAATGGATAATTACAAGTCGCACTGTTATTGAATCTGTACCAGATGATGACAACATCATCCTTATGAAATTTAATTATACACCTTTCACGGATCTTATCAACTATATAAACGACAAGGAAAAATCAGTTGGTTAGATCCTTTATCTATTTCTTTATACAACGTTGACTATTTTTTCTTATTATATCTGATGATATTTATATTTAACATGTGATAGATATTTTGGCTGTGGTTATTGAAGTCTTGTATTGGAAAGAAATCAACAAAGATGGCAAACTTTCAACTGTGCAAAAATTTGTTCTTGCGAACAAACAGTAATTTACATTCTCTGTTATTCTTTATAATTGGTAAACCCTGAGATAAGTTCCCTCTCTTTTCTCACATTTCCTTTTTATATTAGGCAACAAACAGTTATACTGTTGATGTGGAATTCTTTTGTTACTAACAAGGGCCAACAAATTATCGAATCCTTACATTCTTATTCGATAATTGTATGTCGCAGGCTAAAAATTAACTTCTATAATGGTATTTTTATTTTTTCTTCATCATGTTTTTACATTTTATTAGTTATCTTCTATTTTATTTTTACCTTATAATTGAAAAATTTTAGGTGTTGCATTATCCACCTAGTTTGACTCAGCAATTCTTATTGATCCACCAATACAAGAAGTTGTGAATCTTAAAAATTGGTACTGCCATATTTTTTATCTTTACTTCAACAACCAAAAAAATTATATACAAATTTTATAATATTTTAATACTTTTATATTTATAATTATTATCTTTCAGGGCACAACGAAATAATAAGGAGCTTAAAAACCTTATTAACCAACAAGTTTATCTGAGATATAATTCTGATATAGCTTTTGGATCATATATGGGCTGTCCAACAAAGATCCAAATGCCCATATTGTAAATTTTTTGGAGTTTTATGACACCTTTCGATTTAATGGGATGTCCAACGATGTCGTGAAGTTGCAACTATTTTCTTTCATTTTGAAAGATCGGACGAAGGCGTGGTACAACTCGTTAAATTCAGAGCAGATCACTACTTGGGAGTAGCTAGCTCGAGCATTCCTCACAAAATATTTTCTGTTAACCAAGATGACAAGGATCATAAAGGAGATCACAAATTTTTAGCAAAGTGATGGGGAGTCTCTACATGAAGCCTGGTAGAGGTTTATAGAATTACAGAGAAGTTATCCCCACCACATTCTTCTGAGGGAGTTCTTGATGTAAACATTCTACAATGGTGAAAATTAGAGCACGAGAGGAACCATAGATGTAGCCACTAGAGGTTCTTTGATGAGGAAGACTATTGATGCAGATCATGACCTTCTGAAAGAATTGGCGAGCAATAGTTGCATGTGGTCAAGTAAGAGGAGTAGACAGAGGCAAAAGGAGCAAAAAGGTATGATTCTGATTGACTTTGTTACAGCTTTGCAAGCACATATCACAGCCCTTTCCAAGCAGTTGAGCACATACAAGGAGCATCTTCATCTACGGCCAAAGCTATGCAAGTACAGTGTGAGTTATGTGGGCAAAATAACTATGGCTTAGCTGAATGTTTCTTGTTAGGAGCTAGTGGTACAGAAAAGGTAAATTACTTGGGTCAGCCACAAAGAGGTAATAATCCTTACTCAAATAATTATAATCCAGGGTGGAAAAACTACCCAAATTTTTCTTGAAATACTAACAATACAGGTGTCCAAGCAAGACTGTAAGGACCTCCTAGATTTTAGCAAGATCGAATTGGATCTATAGAGAGCAAAATAGATAAATTGATGGATGTTTTGGGCTCCAAACTAGTAACTCAAGAAGAAAACCAGAAGAGGATGTTTGCCAGTCAGGGGGGAAGTCAAAAGAGGATAGGGGTGAAGTTTAATCAGGTTATGAAGAACTATGCCTCATCCATCCATAACTTAGAGTTTCAGTTAGGTCAACGTACTAATGCTTTATCTTCAAGAAGCGCAGGTAGTCTACCAAGCAATACTGAGTCTAACCCAAAGGAACGGATCATGGCTATCACTCAAACCCAAGAAAAGAAAATTGAACATGTAAATGAAAATGGAGACAAGAGAGAAAGATAAGTAATTATGGAATTCCTTCCAAGTAAGCTCGTAATTATGCCAATCAAGGAGCCTCAACCTGAAATTCCATACCCTATTCTAGCTCAGGGGAAGTTAAATTCAAATAGGGCAACGAGAAATTTTAAGGAGGTTGAATCAAACAAGGTTGAGTACATAATGGAACAACTACAAACAAGGCTCACCCTAAAGAAACCAGTTAAAAAGAAGGTGAAGGAGCATAGAGCAGAAGGAAACCCTAACATAGCACAGAAGAAAGAGGACCCAGGGGATTTTTACATTCCTTACAGTATCAATAAAGTCAACATAGATAGGGCATTCACGGATTTGGAGCAAGTATCAATATGATGCCCTATACCTTTAGTTAGAAGTTAAGGTTAGGAGAAACCTACAAAGATAGTAGTAAAAACAGCCGACAGAACAATTCATCAACTGAAGGGGATTATTAAGAATGTGCAAAAACAAATCAATATATTTATCTTTTCTATATATTTCTATATATAGGATATTGGAGAAGATGTGGAAACCCCTATGGTCCTTGGACGACTGTTTCTAGCTACGGCTCGGTCAATAATTGACGTTGATAGGGGTGAACTAACTCTGAGGGTAGGAAAGCAACAAATAACTTTCAAGTTGTCAAAGAAAGAAAACAATTCTCCTCTACCTCTAACCAATCTCAAGGAAACTGAACCTAGAGGACAATGGGAAGATATTGAGGATATTGGGAATACATTCAGAAAGAAACGATCGCATAGAAGAAGCCAAAGGAAGGAGAATCACAAGGAAGGTGGAATCCACAACACGGTCGCTCATGTGCAGGTTTTGAGATCAGTGACTACTCTACCACTACATCGTTCATTTGAACCACCTTAAGCACAAGAAGAGTGTCGAGCTAATGACGTTAAAAGAAGCGCTGCATGGGAGGCAACCCATGGAATTTTATTTTCTTTTGAATGTTTCTTGTTTACTTATTTCTTTGATTTATTTAGTTATGATTATGTTTGATTTGAGTTTGTTTAGTGTTATTTAGATTTTTTAAAATTTTAACTTTGTTTTCTCTTCAAATTTCTTGTTGGTTAGATGATTTGGATGTGTTTGTAGTTTGTGTGAATGTTGAGAATGCATGCTAAGCTTGGAAGAGGGTTAAGAAGTGGAAAAATTAGATTAACCCATGATCGTGGACACCAGTAAGTTTCCCACGACTGTGGGAAGGTTCTCCAGAAAATTTCTGGAGCCTTAACCCATGATCATAGGAATGAGGATGTTTCCCACTATCGTAGGAAGGCTCTCTGGAAAGTTTCTAGAGAGTTAACCCATGATCAAGGGAATGATAGGGATTCCCACGATTGTGGGAAGCCCCATCTGAAATTTTTTTTAATTTCCCCATCTTCTTCTACTTTCTTCATTCTTTAAATTTTCACAACCTCTCTCTCTAAAACCACGAAACTCACTCTCCCAACCTCTCCAATCATTCATCTTACACTCAAATCTTGGTATTCTCTTCACTTCTTCCATTAATCTTTCAATCCTTTACACTTATTTCACATTAATCATTCAAGAATCCAAGGATTTGGTAAGATTTTCTCTCTTTCTCTCTAAAAAACGTGCTCACCTCTCTCTTCCTTATTTTTACAGATTTTAATCATCCAATGACTCCAAAGAAGCAAGTTGCCCAAAAACCAACTGATGAACTATGCCTTCAAGTCTCCAGAGAAGGTAAACCAGATATAGCGGTCACTTTTCATGCCTCATTCCCTATTTATTTGGAACATAAAGGTATGCGATTTCAAGACTTTAAAGATAGAGACTTAATGCCTCCTAGACTTTGATTTTGAGTTGTTATAAAATCTAGGATTAAGGTGGAACATTGAGAGATTAGCTGCGAATATTGATTGGAGTAGGTTAATCAGTTGTGATGTGTCGATATATCTTATGATAATGTCAAAATTTTCACCACTGTGCGCCACAATCCTAAAATGGATATATTCTGGTTTAGGATAGGTGGTCAAGTTTGTAAACTTGATTATACTGTCATTCGTGCACTTTTTGATTTATCAAACACTAAAGTTTGGATGATCACGATGACTTTTATATGGATGATTATTGGAAAATTCTAACAGGTGAAACTAATTTTGACTCTAGGAATGCACCAAATACTTTAATTCATAGCATCGAGCATTTACTTCTTCATAAATTTATGTGTTTAATGGTTTTTAACAAAACTGAAAGTAATAAGTGCTCGGCTAAGGAACTTTTCGTCCTTTGGTGCATGGATAGAAAAATCAAAATAAGTACTCCTTATTGGAATTTTTTGAACTATTGTGAGTTGTTTTAATAAGAAGAGCTCTTATTTTGGTATGTCATACATTGTTACTGCTTTGGCTTTATTTTACAACCTTGATGTGGATAGTGTACGTACGGCTAGATATGATGTTTTTTATATCCCTTATTTGAGACGCTCTGAAATTTTGGAGCCCCATTCTATAGAGCTCTGAAATTCTCAGACACACACAGCCGTTAAGAACAAGAAAGGCAAGGATGTAGCCACTTCCCTACCATCCACATCTCAGGCACCTCTAGAGCCTTAAGAAGAATCAGTAGAAGAGGAACGACTACAGCAACAGAGGTCGATAGATTCCAACAAATCCTCAACTAGATGGCCTCTAACCATCAACAATTGACATTGCAAATTAACGAGCTCAGTACCTAGATGAGATAAGTACATAAGGAATAGCGATATCTAAAGAAGAAATTCCTCAAGTTCATTAAAAGGAATAATATTGAAGTCCCTTCAACAACATCGTCGCCACCACAATCTTCATAAGCTCTCTTACCCTAAACTTTTTACATTATTTTAATTACTTTGTTAGTTATTTTGTCTTTTGTTTGGTTTGATGTCAGTTGTTTGGTTTTTATCTTATCTTGTAGTTGCCTTGTCACATTGAGAACAAATTGTGTGGGGAGGTGACTTTTTCTTTGTTGATTGCATTGTTTTAGTCACTCAATTGCACTGTTTTAGTCACTGTTTGCATTTTGTTAAATAGGATGCATGTTTTAGGCATATTAGGTTATTTTATATTATTTTGACTAAGCAATGGAACCGCACTTGAATCATTTTCATTTGTTTTGCTATAAGATTTTTACATGCTAGTTGGAATGATATTGAATGCATGCTTGAACTCGGATTAGGTTACTTGAGTAGTGAGTGAACCACGTTGAGTGATGAAAAGTAGTTGGTTACATAAGCTTACTCACAATTTGACACTTGA
Organism: Erythroxylum urbanii; assembly: GCA_027568935.1. Taxonomy (NCBI): domain Eukaryota; kingdom Viridiplantae; phylum Streptophyta; class Magnoliopsida; order Malpighiales; family Erythroxylaceae; genus Erythroxylum; species Erythroxylum urbanii. Next base: position 24,983,873 of record JAOQML010000005.1, read on the forward strand.
GCAATAAGGCAGTGTAGAGATGCATAATAAATTTTCATTTGAGCCAATATGAGGATTGAGCCTATATGACTCCATCTATAGTCATTTTATTTCTTTGTTTGTGTGATGCTTCCTTAGGTTATTACCTTCAAAACTTGCTTTGAATTGGTTTGAGTTTACTAGATGCATGCTGAATGGAGATGATTAAGGCCCTTTTTGGGTTAACCCTTGGCTTAAATGACCTAACTTTTATTATCCATTGCTACCCTCATTGAGCATTAACCATTTTGTTTCTTGAAAACACCTAAAATTTTAAAACCCGAAACCCTATTAACCTATCCATTCACAGGCTTAGTAGAGTATTAAGTAATGCATTAGTTAGGATTTTTGCTATAATTTTTTTCCGAGATGAGTTGAGTGATACTCTTGCTCTTGAATCACATTGTATTTAGTTACTATTTCGTTCATTGTTTATTCCATTTGAAAAAAAGAAAAAAAAAGAAAAAAAGAAAAGAGAAAAAGAAAAGAAAAGAAAAAGGAAGAACATTTTAGTAGCATCAATAACTATGGAGTAGTACTATATTTACACTTGTGTATCTCAGAATTATGTTTTGTTATCCCTTTATTCACTTATTACTTTACGAATGCTTGTGTTAAACCCTTTACCCTTTTTACCCACCTTAATCCTTACCACATTACAACCCTAAGCAAGTCCTTTTGATCTATTATGCATGCAATCATTGTAGAGGAGAATTAGTGTATTGGCAAGCCTATGGTAGTGTTGTTTCCTATAGGGAGCTTGAGCAAAACACTAACGATCAAACACTTAAGAGAAATGAGTGAAACTGTGAGGAAGATTCAGCGATACTTATTTTTGAGTGATGGTGCCATATGTTGAGTTTGTTTATATACGCTAATGAAAAGTAGTCACGATATGTGTAGTAGCTTGATATTTGAGTTGGTCAAAATTTGAGGGATTTCATGTTTTGATTTTTATGAAGATGAAGTGATGGAATTGATTAGTTGTGTTTAACTTTACTTGAGGACAAGCAAAGATTTAAGTGTGGGGAAGTTGATAGTTGTGCATTAGTGTGTATTTTTCTAAGCATTTGACATATGTTTCTTGTATAATAGGTTATTATTGTCATGTTTTAGGATTTATTTTGTATGTTTTTGTTTAGTTTGACCTTCATTGTGTTCTTTTATGTTTCATGTTAATTTAGGGTAAGAATTAATCATTTTGACGCAGGAATGAAGGTTGACCACATTTGCGATTGAGCTAGAGACCAAGAGAGGAGAAGAGAAGAGGAAGAATCATAACACAAGAACTTACGATCATGGGTTTCATGCCAGTTCCCACGATCGTGGGATGTCTAACCCAAAGATACATGCAGGGTTCACTTATTTTTAGGTTTTCTAGACTATATAAGGTTATAAACCCCTATGGATGAAGGAGCTTCATGTGAGACTTGCCTCCTTAAGTAAAAACACATGTTTAGAGTCTTGGGAGAGTTAGAGATTCAAGGTTTATATTCACAATTGGGAAAAGAGTATACCAATGCTAGATTTTCCATATTCGGCCAAGAAGAGGAGGAGTTTGATTTGTTTAGTTTTCTTTCATTTTTCTCTTTTAGCATTTGTATGATGGATTATTTGATTGCTGAGGATGTTATAGACATCATGAGTGGCTAATTTATTTGTAAAGATTACTTTTGAACTTCTTGTTAAACTCCTATCTTGTTCATTTGAATAAATGAAGCTTTTGATGAATGGTGAACTTATACCTTGCAATATATTGAGAGAATAAGTTGGGTTATTTGTGTAGAGTTGTACAATGAGAGTTGGCATTCTATATACCTGCATTCATTAGGTTAATTGATTAGTTAAAAGAGAGATCTTGGCTAATTTAATTGATCACCCATAGGGTAACTTTATAATTAGTTGAATTGGTGGATTGATTTTGTAGATTGAAAGATTGCTTAATCATCTACATTTAATTTGGCTAGGGAAAATTAATTACACCTTGAGAGAGGGTAGTTAATACATTAGGACATCTTAGGTGAGGCACAATTCAATTAACAAAATAAGAGGGAGGCAACATAGGGAAAAAGTGATCTCTAGTTGTGAAAATCTTAAATTCCAAGTTTCTACATTTTTTAGTTATCATTTTTGTTTTGTTAGTTATTTAATTTAATTTGTTTTTTTAGTTTATTTCTATTAAAAAATCTGGTTCTTAAACAAAGATTAATCTAAATTTAGTGGTGCCTAAGCATAATCCTTGTAAGATAGATATCTGCTTATTACTACAAGTCACGACCCATATACTTGCGATTTTGAGCGTAAAACTAGGAGTTTGTTTTCCATTCAACAGTACCATATCTAGTTCAAATCTAATAACTAGTTAGTTGCTTTGGGCTTCTAGCTTCAATGAATCAATTTGCCGAGGTTATTTCGTAATTCATTCTATTTCTTCCATTGAAGCTAAACCTTAGACCGTAATTCTTTAATAAGTACCCACACATTTGTTTAAGTATCTTCATACTTTATCCTATGATATCAACTACTTCCTTTGTAAGGAAAAACATAACATGTGCTAGTCATTTTGCATTCTACTAATGTCCAGTCTTAATAGATCAATAACTAGGAACAATTTAGGGATAATACATAAATTCAATTTGAATATAATAATTATAATTTTATTTGAAATGTATAATTATCCCATAAACTTTATCATATACATTTAAATATTTACAAGATAAAGAATGCCTTTAAGTAATTTTGTCATTAAACTATAACCAACCAATTGGGTATATGGCATAAACAAACAATCTCGTACTTGCACTAAGTCAATCGTTTAAAGATCTTATATCATATTACCATATTACGATCCTATCATTATTAGGACAATGGCTTAATGAGAAAACAGTAACAATAATAATGACGACAACAACGACAACAACAATAACTTATCCCACTAAATGTGGGGTTTAATAAGAGAATTTTATAAAATTCTCTATAGCTCACTTGCTTGAATCTTACAACTTTCATCTTAATTATCATCATAATTAAGAAAATTTCCTAAATACATATTTAGATATTTGATGAGACCTTAGCTCCTTTTACATGCCCAATGGCTCTAATGTTTTACAGTATATTACTGTCTTAAGCAATGCAAGGAACTATATTAAGTTCAATAAAGAACTTATTGATCTAATTAATCGTTTCCACTAAATGAACAATATATTATGGCTTAATTAGCAACCAATGCTACATTGGAACCTTTCACATCTTAAAATGATATTGATCTAAGTAAAATAAGCCTTAATTAGGATTTAATTATAAAGTAAATGTCCTTATCTCCTTGAACTCAAATGTCAACTCTTACATAGAATAATGAATATCTTTAATACCTATAAGTATTTGATATCTCAAATACTAAACAAATTTCATACATTATTTATGTACTTAGACTTAGAATAGAGAACAACTTCTAATCTATCTCTAAAATCTTCCAATCTATCTTTATAGACCTTATTCCTATAATTAAGCTATTACCTTTTCATATCCATCTAGATTTGTTCTTGGACAATTATGTTTTCAACAATTGAAAATTAGAATTACAGTTATCTGTGAGCAATATCTCTCTACATACTCTCACTGAAGAGGACAACTATATTTCCACTAACCTTCTTTTAGATATGATAAATTCATGATCATCTCAAAAATAAACCATTTGAATTCATTATAAAAGTAAATGTTTCAATATCTCGTAGCCTTTCAACTATGCATTAGATGCATCAATAAAAACATTATTTCCAATTTGATGTTCAAATTTTGTCTTACTCCTACTACTTATCTTGAGAACCATTCTCTTATAAGTGGTCATTGAAATAAAACAAATTTCAACAGGTCTGTAAGATTATCCAATCTTTTAAATATCTCATAACCTTTTATTATCTAACTTAATTCTAAACTTGATGGATGATATATGGTTTAACCAAGCATCAAATCCTTGAATCATTAACTTTGACTCTTTCAAAGACTTAGCATTCCATATCTAATATGAAATCTTACTAATTGATTCAATTGGAACTATTGAAGGTAAGTCATTGTACTAGGCATAGCTATAGAAAAAAATATTATTACATCATACAATATCTCATATTGTATTTTCCTCCTTATTAAAATCACAATCTTATGAACTTAGTTATGAAGGTATTCATTAGAGAATGTCATTACCTATAGATAATCAAAAATTTAAAACTTTCCACAACGCTCTCATCGAGATGTTTCAGCATTCTCAATGTTTAATTTCACTTAGATTTAAACAATTTGAACTTTTCAAATTTTTTAAATCAACATTTCATTTAATGAATATGACTATATCACATTAATTCATTAGTAATCTAATGAAATATGAGTATTATTCTTTTATGAATTGTTATTCCATCCAATACATCATATGTATAAATTTAATAATTCAATATCACAATCATCCTTTCACCAAAGGTTGATTTGGTTATTTTTCAACTTGACAAGTTTCACAAGTTTTATATGATTCATAATCAAAAGTATACACATATCCTTATATGTAAGTTTGTGATTCTCATTACATTGATTTAACCAATGTGGCATAAAAGGATAGTCTAGGTTATCCAGCTTTGTATTCTTGCTATTTATATTAAGCATAAATCCTTTGATCCAACACATGCAATCTATTTGTATAAAATTGGATTAGTTACTTTTACTTAACAATATATTTCTTATCATGCTTTGAACATAATAGTAATGGTGAATTTAAATTCAGTATCAAATACCCATAAGTATGAACTAGAGATATATATGATATCTACCATATCTCTAAGAAAAGTAATGCAATCAAATTTCTTCTTATGACAAATATTATCATACTATAGCAAAAGCCTTTAATTGATATCCATGTTTGTGATTTTAATAGGCTAAATAAAGTGGAAAATTTTTATAAGTGTGAATTGCATCATGTTTTAGGGCTTATTTTGATAGGTATTTAATTGTTAATTTAATCGTTTAGTATGTGTTTAGGTTATAATTGTGTTAGTTTGTTAATTATTTGTGTTTAAGTGTTTTTATGGGTTATTATAAGTCTTTGAGCTTAATTATTATATTTTTTTAGGTACCTTGATGTGTTTGTTAGTATTTTAAGGTCAACATCGAAGAACATAGAAGTTTTGGAGACATTTGGTCCTAAACAACAGCGTACGATCATGGTACAACAGGCCACGATTATGACAGACCACGATCGTGACAAAAGCATAAGAGATTGCCCACAATCATGGCCTGTTTACCACGATCATGATAAAAAGCTCAGATGTGGCCCACGATCGTGGCCTGCATTAGGAAAACATGCAAACACTCGAAAACATCAAGTTTTGAGGGATTCTTTGGACCTTTCAGATCCTAAAAAAATCCTAGGGCTAACCAGAACACAAAAGGTATTTAAGGAATAAGACAAAGAGGAGGAGGGAGCTTTTGCATCAGCCACTTTTGAGGAAACGTTAGAGAGAGTTCATTGAGAGATTGAGAAAGAGAAGAAGGAAAAGAGAATCGGAGACAAACTTGACTCGACATACTTTCTAGATCAGGAGTTTCTTCACATCGTTGCCTCTCGTCTCCATTCAATTTCGTATTTCCTATTATTTTCTATTTTTATTGTTGTAAAAAACTTGGGAATAATAGTTTGATGATAGGATTTGTGAATGTTGAGATGTTCTAAACTCACCTTTGGGTTTTTATCTTTGATTTAATGAAATCTGATTGTTTTTATGTTTATTGGGTTTATTGTAATTGATTTCTGTGATTACATAATTCGGTAATAAACTGAAAGGGTGAATCAAATGAAAAATAATTAAATTGGGCTAACGAGAGTTAGGTGATTTAATAGGACAAGAAATTAATCAAATCTAGAAATTGTGCGAAGAGAGATCTTGCATAGGTTTTCGTAGTTTATTAGACAACTTCAGATAGAGTTTTGGAAAGGTTATTAATTGAGAAATTGCAACTTCCATAATCCGATTAGGGTTTACAAATTAGGGTTAATAGTTATAACTCGAGAGAAAGTAATTAACCCTAGGATCGTCTAGGACCAAAAATCCAGTATTTCATAATCGATTAGGTTAGTTTAAAGATAGGTAAAATTTTCGTTTCTCTCAATTGATAGTTCCTTTAGGTTAATTCTTGAGTGTGTTGCAACTGCTAAATTGCTAATTTTTTCATAATTGATTCTTGAATTGATTTGTATGAATGAACTGAATTCTTGTTTTAGTTTTGTTATCTTTTGAATTTCTAGAAATTATGTTGGCTTTAGATTTTAGGACTAGATTATTCCCCCTCGTTTCTTTTCATTCTTTCTTTCTATTTATGAAATCATGCTCTTGCATGAACATAAAAAGCACGAGAAGTTCAAGTTGTGTAGTTGAAACTGTAGATTTAGACATCACTCGACTAGAAGAATCCATTAGGAAAGCTCAGGGTAAAGAAGAAGAAATCGTGAAATCAATAATGGCCGAGGAATTTCAGCAAGATTTGGACCACAAAGTGAACCAAAGACGTCAACAACAGACCCTCATGGATTTCATGAGACCAGAGTTCAATGCAGCTAACCAAGGAGTAGCTAGGCCACCTATACAAGCAGGATCGTTTGAAATCAAACTAGCACCAGCACTCCTGAACATGCTTCAACAGAACGTGTAGTTTTATGGACTAACGAACGAGGTTCCTAACATATATATAATGAACTTCTTTGAAATTTGTTATACCTTTTGGTACCATCAGATGTCAGAAGATGCAACTAGAATTAGGCTCTTTCCCTTTACCCATAAAGACAGAGCAAAGGCTTAGTATCATTCTCTTAAAACAGCCAATGTCACCACTTGGGATCAACTAGTTCGTGCCTTTTCAGACAAGTAGTTCCCCCTGACTAAGAACACTAAGATCATCAAGAAAATTACCAACTTCCAACTAAAGTAAATCACACGTTAATATAGAAATTACATACAATATAAGATATACACAAGAAGGGGGTTGAATTGTGTATCTTTTCACGAATACAAATTCTTTGTATTTCTGATAAGAACTTCTCTAACTTGTTAAAAGAAAATCACTAACAAAAATTGTTATGAGTTAAATCGCAAATAACTTCTATATACTTGTTTAAGAACAAAATGTACTAAGTTGAGAGATAGAGGATAGACACTGTGATTTTATACTAGTTCACCCCAAACCATGGGCTACGTCCAGTCCTCCGAATTCGTCTAAGTATTCACTATACTTCAACAAATGTACAAGTATTCTTTCTCCTTCTCGAGCCTTTTTAAGTCTTGTACACCAAGTATTCTTTTTCAACTATCTTAGCCTCTCCAGGCTCTTAGCCTTTCCTTTCTCTTACTAGAAAGATATCTTGAGCTATTGTTACAGTAGTTTAGCTCTACAATATCGCACTACAGAATTTTTAAGTATACTCTTGAACGCTCAAAGGTTGTAGAATCAAAAATCTCTCTTGAAAAATTATTTAGTCTTCAATTGCGACCAATATTTATAGTCTAAGTCTCCACCTGCTTCTTTGAATCTTGATAACTACTTCTTGATTCTTGATAACTACTTCTTAATTCTTGAAAACCGCTATTTAGTTGAGTTCTGTAACTAACTCCAACTAACTAACTGCTTCGACGTACTCGCGTATCTTCTGCTTTGTATCATCTGTGTTTTCTTCTGTGTCTACTTCTTTTGTGTTTTACTTCTTCTGTGTTTTACTTCTTCTATCTTCACTTCTTCTGTGTTTTGCTTCTTCTATGTTTTGCTTCTTCTATGTTCACTTCTTCTATGTCTCTACTTCTTCTGTCTTTTACTTCTTCTATGTTTCAACTTCTTCTGTCTTCTACTTCTTCTCTGTTCTGCTTCTTCTGTGTTTACTTCTTTTGTCTTTTACTTCTTCTATGTTTTGACTTCTTCTGTCTTCTACTTCTTCTGTGTTCTACTTCTTCTGAGTTCTTTTGTCTTCACTTCTTCTGTGTTCTGCTTCTTCTGTGTCTACTTCTTCTATCTTTTACTTCCTCTGTGTTTCATTTCTTCTGTGTTTTACTTCTTTTGTGTTTTGCTTCTTCTGTGTTTACTTCTTCTATGTTCACTTCTTTTGTGTCTCTACTTCTTTTGTCTTTTACTTCTTCTATGTTTCGACTTCTTCTGTCTTCTACTTCTCTGTGTTTCACTTCTTCTGTCTTCACTTCTTCTATGTTTTGACTTCTTCTGTCTTCTACTTCTTCTGTGTTTTGCTTCTTCTGTCTTCACTTCTTCTATCTTCACTTCTTCTGTGTTCTGCTTCTTCTGTGTCTACTTCTATCTTTTACTTCTTCTATGTTTCACTTCTTCTGTGTTTTACTTCTTTTGTGTTTTGCTTCTTCTGTGTTTACTTCTTCTTTGTTCACTTCTTTTGTGTCTCTACTTCTTCTGTCTTTTACTTCTTCTATGTTTCGACTTCTTCTGTCTTTTACTTCTCTGTGTTTAACTTCTTCTGTCTTCACTTCTTCTATGTTTTAACTTCTTCTGTCTTCTACTTCTTTTGTGTTCTGCTTCTTCTGTGTTTACTTCTTCTGTCTTCACTTCTTTTGTCTTCACTTCTTCTATCTTCACTTCTTCTGTGTTCTGCTTCTTCTGTGTCTACTTCTTTTGTCTTTTACTTCTTCTGCGTTTCACTTCTTCTGTGTCTCTACTTCTTATGTCCTTTACTTCTTCTGTATTTTGCTTCTTTTGCACACTTAGCACACTGGTAAGAGGCGTGCAGTTAGATGCAACAAAACCTTGAGGTCTCGAGTTCGAGTACCAAAGAGGACAATACTGATTA
>JAOQML010000005.1:25010156-25030731 GCA_027568935.1 Erythroxylum urbanii
GATAAGGAGAAATAATATAAAATATTATTAATTACATACAAGGGCTTAGGGTTAGAAGAAATAATTGGTATTAAGAAAAATTATTGAGGGTATATTAAGTAGTATGTATTTATTAGTTTACATTCTATCCTAAACTCCTCAAATCGGAGGTTTCATATCTTTACTGTTGAGGATAGAATGGAACGTAATATGAAACCCTCCGCTTTTATCTCATTCCATTATGAAACCATCAACTAAACGATGGAAGTGTATTACGTTACATTTCATTTCACTCCAAACCCCACAACTAAATAGACCCTAAACTAAAATGACATCATTTTATTTCGGTAGAAACGAAAATTTGTGTTGCTTATAAAGCAAAATGATGTAGTTTAAATTTTGAAATCTATTGGACCTTGGGCAAGCCTCGGGTTGTTTCAAGCCCTAATAGGGAAAATTCTTCGGGTCTCAAGTCGGACTCGAGCTCAGTGGTCTGAGCCTGAACCTGAACCTGAACCTGGCTCAAAGCCTAACAAATTTTTACTATTAGGGCGTAAAACAAACTTGCCAATGCACTCACTTTTATATAGTTGGTTATTAGCATTAACTAGGCCTAATTTCTAGAATTTTTAATGAGGGAGAGAGAGCATTTTATAGGAAACGAGAAACGAAGAACGTAAATAAACGTTAGGAGGTTATACTCAATGTAAATGCTTGATAGGCATGTAATGTTTTTCAAGTATCTCCATTCTAGAATAGTAATATTCTTTATACCATCCTAGGAGAAGAAAGGGACTCCATGTGTACACTCTCGACTCCTCGGTAAGATTTTGAATATAATATGTAATTTCCAACTTCTAACCCCAACATTACTTTCAATATCCTTTTTAGAGTATAATGGGGAATTTCATAAATTCCTTCTGTCAAGATGTTGAGCAAATTTTCATTGTAGACAAGTGATTTGGATCTTTGTATATAGTAACTTAAATCCTAGTTCTTCCATAAAGACTATTTATTAGTAAACAATGTTGTTTTCTGAGAGGAATTCATTATGTGGCTGCTTTAATTTTTTTATGATGTAATCAAATACTTCTAGACTAATTGCCAGAATTGCTCCTGTTTTTCATTTTAGAGTTGATTTTTGGAAAGAGGTGTTGAGGTATATAGTGGATAGTAGAGAGTATAAAAGGATTAATGTAATCAAGAGGCCCAAAAAGGCGGAGTTGGTGGTGGGATTATGGGAGTTGGTTGAAGAGGTAGGTCGATAGTTAAGGGATTATTTCTCGGTGGATGTGACGAAGAAGACAATCTTTCGGGATTAGAGTGGTGGAGAAGATGATTTTTCTTTTGTTTAGATTAAAAGTTACATTTCCTAAAAATTAATTAAATAATTCATTGGTTAAGTCATATTATCGAAATTAACGGTAGTCACTAATGATAATTAATGTTGGACTATATTTGACAATATATGTAAGAGCTTTTGTATTAAATTATTAAAATAGAGTTCAATTTTTAATAATTTATTATTTAAAATATCAAAATTTTCAAGAAGATACGATGAATTATCAAGTAAAATTAAAGAGTAAATGTAAACTAAAGACTATTTGACATATTCACTACAAAAGTTTAGAGTAATATGACAGAAGTTTGTAATTTTTAAACATTTTTAAATAATTAAAATATTTTTAAAAATTCTAATAAAAACACAAGAGAAGTACGTCGTTTATGCCTTGCCTTCGGTTCATAGAAGTTCTAGTCTTTTTTCTGCCGGATCCAGTCTTTCTCTCTGATGCTGTCCATTTTTATGCTCTACGGGCAACTTATGAATCTACTCATGACACGAGTGACAGCCATTTTTACTTCGAATCTACTTGTCTACTAGGGATCACGAAAGCTTTAAAGAATTCTTATCCAGTTTCTGTTTTGTTCTTGGTCTTCTACTCTTCAAGTTTTCGTCTCAAGTTCTATTTTTTATTTTTGATGGACAATTTATATTTTTTATAAAATATGATATTCTTAAACTTCCATTATTATTTATTTTTCCAATGCTTAAGACGCTACAAGCAGCGCAAGACTTGTAACGTACGAAAAGTCAACCCCGAAACTTGAGAGTTTACACACAGGTTATTTAAATGTTACCTTGTCACCAAGCACAGTTAAGCGTGAAGCTTTGTTCTTACCGAAGGCCAGCCACTGACGCTTTTAGCAACTTCAAATCGATGTCCAAAAATAATTCCACGATTAGTTTATCCTTTGCATTTACTTTTTTAATGGATTCTTACCACTTTCAAAAGTTAAAAGCCTTATTCACAGTGTGAACCCATTCCCCTTACGATTAACTTTTATAGTATCCACTACACCAAGAATGTTACATTTCACTGTCCTTTTTACCTAATGCCACCAAGCAAGAATAACGAAGCACGAAAAAATGGTAGCAACTCTCAAACACTGACCCATGAAACAAAAAACAAAGAGATCAAAATTTTGTCCTTTTCAATGAACTTGACAGATTATGAGCTAATAAAGGCTCATTGCCAAAGGCGACTCGCGAGGATGGTGCATGGATCATCATTTACCTCATTCTATATCAATATCTAATATATCTGTGCTGATTTATGTACACTGGCCGGTGCAAAAGAAAATGTACGACAAATGAAGGAACTTTCACTCCTACACATGATACGATTCATACCAATCCATCAAAATACAGCAGATAGTATCCATAGTTACCAGATGGGGCACCATTGGACATGATTTGGCTACAGAAGGGATTTCCAATGTCTAAAAAGTAAAAACGAACATGGCAAATGAAAGGTAAAGGGAAAAGAAGGTCGAGTAATTGTGAACCTCACAAGTAAACACAAGCTCAATTCACTAAAATAATCCATTTTCATTAGGCAACTATATATGCGAGGCGAACTGCAATTGCAGAGAATTTTCACCACCTTGACCTTCAAGCTAGTTGCTTGCAGCATATTTGGCACATGGTGCCGCTCATTATTAAGCTAGCTGCAAAGTTGATCATGGACATTTCTCATGGAATGGTGATGGCCCTATAAACTATTGCCACATACTTTGTGGTCCAGTGGTCATAGCTCGAGCCTCAGCAAGCGAAACAGCCATGGCCAGCATCATCTGCTCCTCAAAACTCTCAGGAACAATCGGTGCTCGGATATTAACCAAGCTGCCTCCAATCTCATCCAGTGGTGGAGGAGGCGGCGGTAATAATGGAGAAATTCTACCATCATCTGTTGTGTCAGAACCTGCATAGCTGGTCCCTGCTTCAGCAGTATCTGAACCCCGATCTGCACACCATTCCCCACACTCTGGTGATTCACTGCACACAGATGTAGAGCTCTCTGCAGGAGGGCAATTTTCTGCATCATGATCCAACCTATTATAGAAGTTATCTGTCCCTGAAATCATACTAAATGTGGAGACATTTCCAGTATTGTGTGCAGAAGATTCGTTGCCTGTCTGTTGGCGCTCAGCAAGGGCAGCTATTGCACAAGCAAGACCACCAGAAGGAGAAGACGATGATCCAGACACTGGATCCGTTGCTTGTGAAGTATATAGGTTTTCCTCATTATACACATTGCTTTCTAGGTTTCTTTGTCTCCCTTTTTCCTGAACACCGTGATAATCCAATTGGAAAATGAACCCTAATTAGCCACTATTGGGAAGAAAAAAGAATTCATATCTTCAATGACAGCATTGGATAAGATGAATTCAGTTGCTGAGTGTGCATACATACCATGCATGGTTGAAATGCATACCTGGGTTTGTCAAAGAACTTGAAACATAAATCAAAATAAGACTAAAACAAACAGAAAAAGGAAAAAGCACACAAAAAAGGAAAAAATAGACCAAAAGGAGCAAAAATGTAAGTTTTGCATATTCACTGCAGGAACCTGACGCTTCCATTGATCACCAAATGCAAAGGGATGTATCCTAGCTACCCATATCTAAATGAAATAAGATGACTTTTTTAACTGATAACTGACAAAAACCCCATGGAATAGGTCTTTCATTTTTCCCTCAAGTATTGCTTACTAGCACCACATAATATGACAAGAGATATTGGATAAAAAGTTTTAAACACCACCTACCCAGTCACCCATGCATGCAAAGAAAACCATTTACTGTTCCACAAACAAGTTTGAAGTTTTCAAATTGGCATCAGCACATCTATGGGTTATCTAGATTGTACTGATGATAAGTATTCCTGCTCTTGGCGCAAAAGCCTGTCTTGCCTCCTTATAGTTTGAGTTTGAAAATACTGAAATCCTGTTTGTGGAGAGTAAGAACATACCACTAACTTAAGAAAAAGAACTGGTTTCATATCCAAAACAAATAGACGTACCATGAAGTGTAATGTTATAGTTTCAATGATTAGTTCCGTTGAAAAATAAAGCCAGAATTAATCAGTCAATAAACATAATATCTATGCTGGCGAATAAATCCATCAGGGCAGATTAGCAGGAGTAAACATGAGAAGAGGCAAGAGATGTATTTTGATCTTAAAGAAGATTTGTGCACCTTTAACACTTTTACATGTTTCATAAGTTATTATATAGTGCCAAACTCCACAACGCAGCTACGACATTACTCACCTGATGCAAAAGAACTTAAAATTTATAGAACAAATAAAAGAGGAAAAATTAGTCAACCACAAATCTTAATTTGGTGGGATGAGAATTGAGAATTGAGTCGACAACAAAGATAAGACCTGAAATTTAGATTATGTTAGAATTCCCTATTAGATAAGTAATAGTATTGAGTTACTCACCTGATGCAAAAGAACTTAAAATTTATAGAACAAATAAAAGAGGAAAAATTAGTCAACCACAAATCTTAATTTGGTGGGATGAGAATTGAGAATTGAGTCGACAACAAAGATAAGACCTGAAATTTAGATTATGTTAGAATTCCCTATTAGATAAGTAATAGTATTGAGTTAGATATGTTATTCTATTTTAGATATGTTACCTATTTGTGTAGAACTTCAATTTATAAAATTATTATTAGAATAGGATTTAAATTTGCTATGAACCTTTTCTTAGTAGAATAAGAGTTCTGAAAACTTCCCTATAGATATGTATACTCAGCCCTTCAATAATAACAACCTGAATTTTTTTCCTACAAACATAATTTTTCAACTATAAGAGTGATGCTTTTTGTATGAGTGATTCTTAGACCTTAAGAGTGATTTTTAGATTTCTACCCTCCATTCTTCGTGTTTCTCACAAAATTCCAGCAACCAAAACACTAAATTCTAGCCATATTAAACCTAAATTCCAGCCATATCAAATCCAAAAATCCTAAGCCTAAATTTCCAACAATCAAACCTTAAAATAACAGTTATACAAGATCTGAAATTTTAGCATTCCAAGCTGAAATACAAAACATAAAACTTGATATTCCAGCAGGCTGTTACCAACTTTGTGAGTTCTTAACTACTAGTTAAATACTTCTATTTGTCCTACATCATCACCAGCGTTGACTTGTAGGCAAAAGATATTAGGAACTTATTCTAGATAACAAACATTCATATCAAATGGTGGAAGTACCAGAGATAAGAGAAAAAATTTGGATCTCAGTGGAAGTACCAGAAATAAGACAACAAATTTAGATCGTAGTGGAGCTAGCACAATAAGTCAATCATGCAAGGGCAAAGAAGATGCAAAGGTAATATTTAGACATATACAACAGATATACATAGTACATGGGAAGAGCAAAGCAGCAGATTGTTTTTCAGATATCTTTAAAATATTCATAATTCGTTATTAGCATCTTGGAAGTGAAGTCATGCTTTGATCAACATATGATAAGACATTCCAAGAAAAAAATCAAAGCGGATTTACAATTTATCAAAGCAACTTCTGAAAATAAGAAGAAATGGAATTTGTACACATCTGTGATTTTGAGCCAGAAATTATATACTGTTCAATATGTATGTAAGAGTTGACCATTCAAGAATATTTACCTGGATGGAAAGCCAGATAGCTTCCATGACCATAATGTCCTCAAGATCCAGATCAAATTCCTCATCCCTGCAACTTTAGGTATTAGATATGTCTTCACATTCAAAACAATGATCTTGTCAATAAACATCCAAGATAAGCATGTAACTATTAATTCACATTTATTCCAAAAATACCACAAATTATATTGTGAACCTGGCGAAAAGCTATGTTAAAAAACAGAAAAGAAACAAATAAAACTTGATCTTGCGCCAAACTAAGCACCTAAACTATTTACTGGGTTTATTAGATTATGTCTTCTCAACTAGATTTCTCAAGTTATCTACTTTAAGCCATGTAACACACAACTTTCATCTACATTTTTATCAATGCGACTCTACATAATTGTAGATAGAAGCCAGTGAGTAATCTTATCTCAATAAATAATCAGAAAAAGAAGTGAATTCATGATTATAACATATTTAAGCAGGAAGATTGAGGCTGTAATCTAAGCATTTAGAAGAGGGTACAACTTTGATGCTAGTTATACAGCAAGTCACTGGTAATGCTTTCCAAGTTGCCAAACCTCAAACAGTGGCAGCATAGTGATTTAACATATATAATTAGCTGAAATTTTTGAAGATGTCCTAAGTGGAGGCCCTTGATATTTTTTTGGATGTTAACATAACACCATTCACTCACAAAAGAAACAAAAACAAGAAAAAAGAGAATTTCAAAGTATGTAAATTTGAAGTTGTTTATAAACCGGATCATGCAAAGCAGAATGATCACCACAGGATAACCTCTATCCGTCATCTCACATATGAAAATACAAATTGGAAACCACATTACACCTGTTGGTTCTAGATGGAAGTGGATATCTAACTGAGGGATGGGCAGACACAACTTCAGTGTTTTCAACTTGAAACCTACGAGATGGAACTGCAAAAATGAAAAATAGTAGTAAATTTTCAAAAAAAAACCATAGGTCAAGAATAAAACACAAGTTCAAATTAGAAATTGAAGATACATTACCTGCAGAGGAGCCACGCTGAAACTCTTCTGGGGCAATATTATTGCTTGACGAACTTACTTCTAGTCTTTTCTGCATTCTCTCTCCTTCCTCCTGAAGTTCTTGCTGCTGTATCCTGATTTTTGCCTCTATAACACGTTGCTCTTCCTACAAAATATACAACAGATATCTCCACTATTACAACTTACATATAGAAAGTATGATAACTCATCTTCCCACAACCAAAACAATCTGTGCTAGAAAATCTTACAATTTGCTCCAAGCCCTTTTCCTCCTTTGTTTTCACACCTCGATATTCAACAGCATAGTTAGACATTTTGCAAAAAGGGCATCTTATTATGTTAACGACAGCAAAGGTAGAACATGGCTTCACATTGATGTGTGTGGTATGTATGAGAGGGAGAAAGAGAGCAAAAAAAAACCAAAATTTTCATAGGATACTGTGTAGGGCGAGTTGAATTGGGATTTTTCATCTGCAGAAAACACTCTGATAAAAGAATACATAAGGAAAATGTTTGAAAAGGTTATAACTATAATTACCACAATTTATCAACCAATTACCTGTACATATGCCCTTCATGCAACATCTTGATCTGTTGAGGCTTGGGTAATACTAAGTCAAAAACAAAATAAACACGTGGTTTGTCACAGAAAACCTCATTAGGTAAAGAATTTTATTACCATATAACCACAACTTTGAAATTAATTCTTTTCCATCTGAAAGACAAAAAACAAATGAGAAAAGAATACACATCTCAAGAACTAGTGAAATTTTGTCAAAAAAAATTTACATTTCTTTTTCTCTATTCTTAGTTTTCAAATCATCAACATAAGAATTGGTTCAATAAAAGTTTTAGGGAAGTAGATATACAAACCATAAAGCAAATTGGACATTCTTCATGATCATTACAGTGTTCCTCATCCCCAGGATAACATGGAGCCAGCTTCAATTCAAGAATGAGCTTTCTTAACTTCTTATGGTCCACATCTTTATGAACATAAAGCCCTTGAGGCCTTGTATACCTTTCATCCACCACTTGTCGCTTCCTCCCCAGCTTATTACCCATTTAATACTTGCAATGGCACCCGTCTTCTCCTATCTTTTCTTCTTTTTATTACAAAAAAGGAAATCAACCACAAAAGAAAAATCAATGGGAACCGCCTTTCTAAACATAATTGAATGCAACATATTTTAGCCAAAAAGCCCACAGATTCCACCATCAACCTCACATTGCTTTCACAAGCAACCTCACATTGCTTAAAACCCTAAGTGAGGAAAACAACAAACATTTTGATTGAACATGTGATTCATTACCAGCTCAATTAAGTCAACAATTCTCCCATAAAAACAAGATCAAATAATCCTGCAAGAAACGGAATAAGTAATCGGTTACATCAGCAGCAGCAACATCAACGAGTTAACAGAAGATTAAAATATAATTCATCCAAAGATTAACGAATAAAAGGAAACGGTCAGCGAGTCACAATTAGCTTCCCACTGATACAAACAAAAACACCCCCAAAAAGCCCTAATAAATAAAGAAACCGGAGAAATTAAACAATTAAAACTAGAAGAATACAAAGAACAAGAAGGGTAATGAATTCGTAACCATTTCCAGGAACACACTTGAAGAAGCAAACAATTGTGTATCTGCAGACAATAAATCGCCGAAAACTTCAATTTTAAAAAAAATTAAAATACACAAACGCTCACATTTCGTAGAAGCAAACAGAAACAACTAGAAATTGAAAGAGATAGAGAAACAAACCTTGAAGACTTGAAGCAATTGTAATTAAACGGAGAAGGAAAAAGCAGATCGAGAAATTTGCTAACAAGAAGGGGAACAGAATCAGAGCTTTCTCTGTTTACAGAAACTGTAAGGGAGAGAGAGAGGGAGAGAGAGAGAGAGAGAGAGAGAGAGAGAGAGAGTCTTTCCGTCCTTCCTTTTCTTTTGATTTTTTAGGTTAAGGTTTTAAATGGACAAAAATTATTTATACGGATACAATGCGTGAGTGTATATATGTACGAGCAACTTATATTCTATTATATTATATCCATGTATATACATAACTTTTTGGGGGTAGAAGTAGAACTCGAAGGTACTTTCTGGGTGTTTGACGTGGAGGGGGAAGCAAGGCACGAACCAAACGGTAGCGTAGAAGACGAGAAAAGAATAATGGATCTTCCTCACCTGATTCAGAGGTTGCCTTTTTTGTTTGTAACCTTGGTGTTTATCAATATGAAAATAAATAATTTATGCAACCCAATTTCTGCGTTCAGTTCAGTATCGTATCTGACTCACTTTTCTAATCTAGAACTAGTTGTTATAAGTGTCTGAATGACTGTTTGAATTTGTTTTAGGTATAAACAGATCATAATTGAGTTGTGAAAACAATCATTGGTATACTAGAGATTTTCTAAGAGTATTAAGAGAATATAAAGTGGTGGTATGCATTGCATACAATGACTTTAGTTCATTAAAGTAAGTAAGAGAAGAAAATTTTAAGTTATATATGGTTGTGCAAATATTCCAATCGTGAAAATTTTTGAGATACACATTACGAGAATTACTTTTGATCTTAAATAGAAGTTGTAAAAGATTATACTTCACTTATAGTGAATAGGATGTTATATGAAAGGTTCCTCTTTATTCAATAATAGTCATTTTTTGAACCATTATAAGTCGTTGTATCTCTTCTCCCAGTATGTTTTATTGTTATGTTTTCTAGGATTATTTACATAAATATATCATAATCATTTATTATAATGGACATTTATTCGTTAAGTTTTAAATAAGCTAAAGAGTGTACATATAATTCAGTCCTTCCTTTTATGTGCCATCAGAAAGTCAACATTTGCGTTGTTTTTTTAATAATAAAACATCAAAATATTATGTGATTAAAAGGTAGGAGTTTAAATTATCCACCCTCATTTTTAATGAATTTATTATATATTGCATTTACTCAAAGTTTTTTGGTTGAAAGATTTCTATAACTCTTTCACTTTATTTCACATAGCCTTTTAAGTGATGGTCAACAAAAGTTTGAGCCTATTGGCAAGCTACATTGGCAAGCTTATATGTATTATTGAAATAACTTTAAAGAAAAAAATTGGTTATGCTAGATTATGTGTAAGTGTTGAGCTATAAACAGATTTGCCTAATTCCATCCCTATCTTAAGACTAGGGGAAGATGACACTTTTTTTTAGGATTCTACTAGGGTGTCATATCAATAGAAGTCAAACTTGAAGTAATATTGTAAACAATGGAGAGCTATAGGAGATTTCTAAGAGGAGATGACTCTGAACTTATGGGACTTGATTATTAATCAACTGATTCCTTTAACATTAATAATAGTCAACAAACTTTAATATTGATCCAAAATGGAGCATGAGTTGTCTCTATTGAGAAAGATGCTCGTGATTTTAACAAAGAAATTCTGGGACTTTCTAAAATTGCTTTAAAGAAGTCAAATGGTTTTAAGTTAAAAAATGATGACTTTTATACTACTCATAATCATACTAAGAGATCACCTCAGATTGATTCTCTTTCTATTATGGTTCTCCCTCTAGATTCACAAGATGTACCCCTTATAACCCCTCTAAGCTTTGAGATAGAGGATATTTAAAGAGTTCAAGATTGACAATAGGAGGAAATCAAGAAGAAGAAATATATCTAAGGGATATAAAAGCCAAACCCCTCCTATATGAATATAATTTCATGGAAGCAACTGGTAAAGTTGCACCTTTGTGACTATAAGGTCACAGGTTCATGTCACGAAAACAATCTCTTATAAAAATACAAAGGGAAGGTTGTGTACATTATGACCCTCCTTAGACCTCTGTAAAGCAAGGAGCTTTGTGCACTGGGTACATTGACTTTATTAATTTCTCCCAAAAGCTATAGTCCTTAAAGGACTTTACTAATGAAACAAACCTGTTTTTATATGAATTTCAGAGTCCAAGCTCAATTAGGAGAGTTTTAGTAAGCTAAAACTTTTAGAAAATCAATGGTCTCTCGTATCAAAGCATCATCATCACCATTATGTACATATTGTGGTATTTTTTTAAGGATAATAAATGTCATCATCCTTCATGCTAATGACCAAATCATACATATCTTTATTATGTTTCTTCAGGAGATTATCAAAATATATATCTCCTTCATATATGACTCAAAAATTTTAATTTAGGAGGAGCTCTCTTTAGGAAAAAAATTATCATAATTCATTTTTCAGGTTGAGTCGTTTAGATGGGTGATTTCAATAGCACCGTTTGTAATTCAAAAGCTAAACGTAATATTTTAGGACTGTTTTTAAAGAATACGAGGTGAAATTGAAAAGTATTGACATAAAATATGAGAGGAACTTCTTTAGATAAAGTAACAAACAAAGAATAAGATGGCATATTAAGGAGAAATTAGACAAGGCTCTTGTTAATGGAGATTAGTTAGCCATGTTCCTTGAGAGTAAAGCTCTTTTCATACCCACTTTTTTTTTCAAATCATTCCCTGATAGTCATTTAAAACATGTTTTTAGAATGTTAGTGGAAATTTCCTTTTAGATTCATTAATTACCTGGAGGAAGAAGGGTTTAATAAGGTTATTCTCATTGGCATCCCCACTATAGCACTAGTCACAAAGCCTTTATCTATGCTAGGAAGTTAAGCTTGATCAGAAAAGAACTTAAGGAACTTATTTCAAGGAGGACTAGAAACACTTACTTGCCTTTTTCTATAGCTAAGCTAAAACTTACCAAGTCTTAGGAAGAGTTATATAAAAATCTTGAAGACTTAATATTGATTAATGAGGAAAAAAATTACTCCCAGCCTTTACATAAGGTAATATTCAACCATAATTCCTTGCTTAAGAAAAGAACCAAGATCCAATTGCTCATATATGGAAACAAGAACACTAGTTTCTTTTATAAGTCCATAACGACAAGAAGAAACAATAACATAATCTACTCCCAACTCAAGCATAATTATGAGCTTACTCTTTCTCAAGATGAACTTAAGCATGAGTCTTATATATTCTTCAAGAATTCTTTATAATCTCCTAGCTCAAGTTTCTCTTTATTGTAAATTCTTAGCACCTTTATCAATGATAATCTCTCTAATAAGGCTAAGAAGAAACTAATAATTCCTTTTAATAAATAAGATGTTGAGAAATAGTGTTTGATCTAAATCGAGACAAGATCCTAGGCCTTAATGGCTTATTCTTTCAAAATGCCCAGCCTCTAATCAAAGATATGGTCATAGAGGCTATTATTGAATTATTTGAGAAAGGGAAAATTCTTAAAGAGATTAAAAAAAAATATATTCTTATGCCTCATTTATAAGATCTCCAATTATGGCTCTCTCAATGAGTATAGACCTATATCTTATTACAATACCTTGTATAAAATCACCTCCAAGTTATTGACATCAAAACTAAAAAGAATCATGAAGCCATTTGTAAATGACACCTAAGGAGGCTTTATGAAGGATAGACTGATTAGTGATAACATACTTCTTACACAGGAGTTATTCAAAGGATATAGTAGAAGGAATTCCTAAAAAAAATGTTATGAAGGTTCGCTTCCATAAAGTTTTTGACTCAGTTAGCTGGGATTTCATTCTACACTTACTTGAGGTGTTTGGATTCCCTTTAAACTACATAAATTGGACCAAACAGTGCATTTCAACCATTTCCTTTTATGCTTTTATAAATGGTGAAACAATATACATGTTTAAGGGAGGAAGAGGGCTAAGCCAAGGTGATCCTACTTTCCCATATCTATTCATCTTATACATGGAAGCTCTTACTAGACTGACGAAACATAACATTATGCAAAATCTTAACTTTAAATATCATACCAAATCTAAGAGGATGGGGCTCTTTAGCTTTTTTTTTAAACTTATGATTTATTCTATTCTTAATAGCACATGACAAATTAGTGAGTATCCTTATAGGTTCACTCCACACTTTTAGAGAACTATCTAGTTTGACTATCAATCCTATTAAAATCCATACAATTGTGTTAGTTGGTGCTCAACAGATTGTATGGTGGTTATCCTTTATCTCTAGTCTCCAAAGTAAGAATCCCTTATTCACGTATCTAGTCTTACTCATCTCCATTGAGAAATTAAAATTTAAATAAAGTCTTTTGTTGATTAAAAGTTCCAAAAAAGGCTTAGAAATTGGTGTAATAAACACTATCCTTTGTAGGGAGGTTGCAATTAATCATGTATATAGTTAATTCACTTCATATGTAATGGTCCCAACACATCTTTCTCTTTAGGGGCTTAACCACTATTATAGAAACGATGGTTAGATGCTTCCTCTGGTATGGTAAACATGACAGAATATCATATGCCAAGGTAAGTTAGGATGAAATTACAAACCATTGAATGAAGGAGGCTTGTGAATTAGTCCTATCAATTTTAGCAACAAACTAGTTATACAAAAGAGAATATAAGGACTATTGATGAACAAGGACAAACTATAGGTCAGGTGGATTAAAAAAGGGAAAAGTATATAGAAAATGAGTAAAAAACACTCAAATTATTGGTTTCTATCCAAACTTCTAAAGCTTAGGGTTATATTATCTAGTGACAATAAATGCATTATTGGAATTAATGAATGGGCTTCTCCATACTTTGATAATTAGATTAAGGTAGGGCCTCTCAATAACTATTAAATTCTTCATTTAATTTTGAATAAGTTCCCAAGCTACTATAAGGTGAAAGTATGGGTAATCTCCAATTAATGGTCAAACTATCATGTTGAAATTTCTCACATTCTACCTAATTATAATAACTAAAAGGAATGATACTTATCATTAGATTGGACAAACCTCTAGTAGATTTATAAATCAATCTTATAAAGAAATGTTAATGGTTAGAGGGCAAAAGCAAGACTGGAGTAATGTAGTATAGAGCAAAAGCCTATTACCAAAGGTATCCTTCTTTATATGGTTGATTGCCAAAAATAAACTAGCTACCCTTGATAGGCTAAGCTATCTAAACTTGCCAAGTAATTGTTATTAATTAACCTGGCCAAGTAATTGTTATTAATTAACCTGAGTCCTTAAGGACCTCTTCTTCTACTATAATTTCTCCATTGCCATTGGGAATGGAATTCATTTTATATGTAAGCTAACCATCTTAAGACTCGATCATATTGAATTCCTACAATGGCTAAGCTCTGATAGGAGGATCTCTAAGGGATATAGAGTAGTTTATTTAATCACTTTTTGTTCTTATATGTACAAAATTTGAAAAGTAAGGAATATCAAATGCTCTAAGGGAGTTAAAAGTCCTAAGTAACAAGTTTTTGTAAAGGTATTCATTAGATAAGAAAGTAACTGACATAGATGCAAGAGATTTTAGTGACAGTAGCTTCCTATTGAAGAATGGATATTAATTAGGAATAATTCTAGTTCTAAATAAGAGGGAACATTCCCCTTTCATGAACTAATTTAATGGCTACTTGAATCTTATTACATAAGCTTTTTATACTTCAAGGTTTGATAAATCTAGGCTAAAAGGATGATGTTTTTGACGCCAATGCTAGATGGTTTGTTATAGCTTGCATTTTGTAATAGTGTGACCTTTGTGTTGAGGTTTATAATAATGTTGTTTTATCTTTTTATTAATTCCATTTTTTAACTTTAAAAACTTATGTCATGTTAAACTGCTCCATTTGGTCTTATAAATATGAAAAATAAGGATTTTTTTCATTGATCTATAATAAAAATTAGAAAAATATTAATTAAATGCTTTCAATATTAAATTATATCTTAAAAGTTCTAAAAATTAAACATAAAGATAAAGACCATAAAGATAAAGATACAAACTTTTCTTGCAATTTGACTCATTTATGAAAAACTCCAATAATTTAATATTCCAAAAGGGGTTTTCATACTATTTTAAATGAATATACACATATCATTTGTTAAATTTTTTGTTAACTTTTTTAATGGAATTGACTAATAAATACTTCAAATTATACTATGTGTTAGTTCTGCCTATTTTTTACTAAAAAGGGAAGGATACATATACATATACATATACATATACATATACATATACATATACATATTCATATACATATACATATAGATATACATATGTTCATGTAATAAAGTATGATTTTTAAATTATTAAGTTATAAGATTTTTTTAGGAATTAATCAAATTAAATGAGTACTTTATTTTTATTATTTTTCTTAAAAATAATAACATTCAGTAGCTTAAATTAAAATAACTGTTATTTGAATGCAAAAGTTTTGATCTCTTTAGAGAATATATAAATATTTTATTTACTCATAATATTCCTTGGTTAATTGTTTCTAGGGAGGCCTTAATTCGGCTAGGATTAAGATAATTTCTTTTATTCGGTGCGAGAGATGATGAGAAATGGAAAAGGTAGAAGCAAGTTGAGAGAAAAGATGATGAGAAATGGAAAAGGTAGAAGCAAGTTGAGAGAAAGAGACATATGACAAAAGCATACAGGCACAAATTATTGATAAATTTAAGAAGTAAATGTATTAATAACTTTCTTTTTTAGGCAAATGGCTAGTATAAGAAGTTATTACTTCTCTATAGTCATTATTGTCCTTAATCTAATACATCCAATATCTCCCCTTACTTTCAACTACAAACAATCTCCTTCTCCTTAGCGTGATTGTTCCCATTCTTATTTATACTAGTCCTATTTTTATTCTCTTTACAAGCTTACTCTTTAGTTAATTGTGTTCCTTTTTACTATCTCCTAGCCATTCTCCCTTAGATTTTTTTATTTCATCCTATCTCAACTTTTTTTCTTCCTATTTTTGTTAGTCTTTATTTCTTCATTCTTTGTTTTAGTTTTAGCTTATGAATATTTTTATCCTTTCTACTAATAAAAAGTTTTCTTCTTTTTTACTTTTTTCCTTTCTTTTTTTAACAATTTTTAAAAACTTTTTTGTTAACCTATTGACTTTTTACTTCTTTTAGCAATATATTGAACTTTTTGTCTCCTTTCAATTTGACTACCAACTTGAATCCTCTAGCTTTCCTTCTTGTTCGTATCTTACCCCTACATTTAGAAATCTTACCACATTAGATTTCTCTCCCTCTAGCATCATACAATCTTCACTTAACAATCCTAGTTACTCATTTGTTTCACCTACTGAGCTTAACACCAATGCACTTTTTTACTTATTAACCATAAAGCTCTTTCAGGGGCAAGTTCTTATAGACTTTTCTCCTTCATCTAAGATTCATTTAGGTCCATTAAAACTCATCTATGGAAGCACTATAGTTGCTCCTTTAATGGAAGTTCTAAGAGATGGAGCTTCTAAATTAGAATCAATGTTAGTAGGTTTTTTTTTGGACTAGTGACCAACTTTCCCTTTAATGAAACACTTGGGCTTAAAGGAGGTCCCAATCACTAAGAAAAATCTCTTTCCATTCTCATTTGACTTAGAATCTAATGCTCAAAAAATTTTAAAGGCTAGACCTTGGCATTTCAATAATAAGCCTTTATTTCTCCAGAAATGGAAACTAGACACTTAACTACAAAATTTGAAATAGAACGAGGTATCTTTTGGGATTAATATCATAATGTATTATTGAAATTTTAGACCACTGAAGGTCTAAGTCACTTGGTATAGACGAAGCCATTATTGGGACAAAACATATGGGTTATACAAGGAGTTATATAGCAGTCAATATATATTAGGACTGTTTAGAGTTAATTAATGGGGCTAAGAGAAGATGACAAGTTATTTAAGTATTCTATCATAGTCTCATAACAAAGGAGATTGTATTTAGCTCACCAACGGGAAAAAAAAGGGTACAAACATATAAAACATTTTAGAGATGGGATTAATATAAAATAAAGCAAATTGACTTACAATGAGGAAAAGATATTATCATTGATAAGGAACATAGTCCTAAGCAAGAAAACTTGACAATATGTAACGAAAATATGACCAAATTAATGGAAAATGATGTAGGGACTCTACTTAATTAGTTAGAGTTTGAGATTGATTTCACTTTATCCTTTTAGTTTGATCACAATAACATTAAGAACAATGGAACTAACTCTCCTTTGCAATTTATTATGTAAAATGTGATTTTTTTCCATTGGAACCCTCTAGGATTTTGGCTTTCCATCTTTGTTCATCTTTTGGACTAGTAAAGTATTACCTGAGCTTCATATAAAATTTTTATTAGTGGAGAAGCCTCTCCATTGTTTATGGGGAATATAGGTATAAGGCAAGGGATCCAATTTCCTTTACCTATTTACTATTTATATAGAGGCTTTATTCAAGTGTTTGCTCCATAGCATTGATCAGAATGGCAACTTCAGCTTTCACAGAAAAAACAGATCTTTAAAGATTTGTCATCTTTCCTTAGCATATGACCTCCTTCTATTTAATAAAGCATATTTTAGCTCTTTATTTTACTTATTTGGATCTTTAAATACTTCCGAGCAGTTCTCTGACCTCATTATCAATAAAGGTAAAACCTTCATCTTGCTCTCCTCAGATGCTCAACCTCTTTCATTAATTTTATTTTCTGTTACTGAGCTTTCTATAAAGTCACCTCCTTTCTTCTATTTGGAGTTCCTTATCATATATAGAATACTCTCCTATGAAGATTGTCAACCCATCTATAATATGGTTAGGAGAAGGATTGACCGTTGGTGCAATAAATACCTCTCCTTTGTAAGCATATTATAACTTATTCTCTCATTCCTCAGCAACCTTTAGATCAATTGGAATTTATCATCTTATTTCACCTAAGAAAATTGTTAAGGATATAGAGAAATTGCTCACAAAATTTCTATGGATTATGGATGATGCAAGGAAGCTAATTGCTAAGGTCAATTGGAAGCGAATCTGCTTACTAAAGTTTCATAGAGGTTTAAGAATTTTTTCCATATCTATGGTGAATAAGGTTATGATTGCTAAACAAAATTGAATAATCTTATCTAATCCAATTTGCTATAGTTCAAGTTGATTCATGGAAATTACTTCAGAGATAAGAATCATTGGACCTTTGAACCTTGTTATGATGCTTCTTGGTCCCTCCTATTGATACTTAAACTTATATATCCACTTTAACATGTCATCAAGGTTTGGAATAGGAATAAGCAATCTTTTTGGCTTTAGTACAACAATTAAAGTGAAGTAGATCCTTTAAACCTTTATCCTTTTTATTAAAGTGTTAGATTTTCTTTCCCAAATAATGCTAAATTCAAGCTTATTATTAGTGGTAATGAATGGTGTTGCATTAGTAGGGGTAGCTCACTCATATAAGGCCTCAATCCTCCTTATAATCCTCATGCATCTATTGAAGATAGACTTATATGGTCATTGTACCCATCATGTTCATTCACAAACAAATCATGTCTATAACTATTTTGCTATCCTTCCCCTAATGTCAGTTGGAGCATGACGTATCATTTATATTATGGCTTGCCATTCGCAATTAACTTTACACCAAGGCTAGACTACATGGTATTGCTGAATTGAACTTGAAATGTTGCTTCTATAATTAACTTCCAGAATCCTTGAGCAATCTATTTTTCAATTGTTATTTCTTTAAGGAGATCTGGTTAAATATTCAACATATTTATTGTGCCTTATATAGAGAATCTGATTAGGAAGAGATAGTTAGATGGGTTTGGAATCCCATAACTATAACCAGGGATGATCATTTCCTATTAATGGTAGCCTTTGGTTGCTCAATATGCTCGATCTAATATAAGAGGACTATAACCCTCAATTTGAGAGTAATGCCTTCAAATAGAAGCTTGTTACATGAATAATAGAGATAATCCTCATGAGGAGGGAGAAAGCTCAACCTCTCTACTTACCTCAAGGTCAAGCTTAACGTACGACAACTTAGCTCTCATACCTCAAGGTTGATGCCCTGCTTATAGTAGGGATGTAGTTAATAGCTTCATACAAGGCAATTTGATCTCTTACTCGATTCAGTGTTCCTTTTGCTTATATAACCCTCTAATTATAGTCTAAACTTTTTAACTTTATTATATTGACTTTGATCAAAGGGTGTTTAGGCCTCATTTTATAGCTAGTCACTTGTACTAGACTCTTACGTAGGCTGCTTACTGTTTTGGAATATATTTATTTTAATTTCTAAAAAATTAATGGTCAATACTTGCGGACAAATTAGTTAGGTCCTTAGTCGATAATCGAATCCTTTTTATTAACATATTGGAACTCTTCAATATTTGTTCGAACATATTTTGATGAGATCACTCTTGCAATTCTAAGTACTAAAATGTCAATTTATATAACTATTCAAAGCACTTATACATATCTGAATATTTGTAATGGAATAGTCAATCCTTTAGTTTTAAGGAAAATAATTTAAATAATTTTTTTATCCATTTCAAACCCCCTCTTAAAGGTTTAAAGACGTAAACATTGCACACTCTGTAATTATTGTCGCTTGAATTTTAATATGAAGAACTATGTGTTGATTAACAAAGCTACTTAAAAGATTTTAGAGATTATTTTATATGTATAGTTGCTTAATTTTTCAACACAAGAAATTATGTGTTATCTAACAAAACTAAGTTTCGCCAAATTTGCATGACTTATTGCCAGCAAAAATTAATCTCGTAAGCGCATTAATAAGAACTTCTAAATTTATGCGGAGGAGGATACAGACGTATACAAGAAAGAAAACTTGGCTAAAACGTCCTTCGGCTATTATCACTTAGGTCACATTGGAAGATGTTTAAGGTAGATAATCTAGCTGGTTTTTTTTTCCCCCCTTCTACTTGTTCTTAAGTGGGTACTGTACTGTCTCATTTGATTTGATTTGATTTAGGTGGACAGAGTTGTCAACCACACTTTGTAATATACTGTTTTGACCGTTTAGTTTGGTTGATCAAATTTAGACCATCGTCCAAACTTTGAAATAGGCAAGAGCCCCATGTTCGGATAAAAAAATTAATGCAACATCATCACCTTACCAGTGACAAAAAAAATTAATTTAACAAGAAGTAGGGACCTGAATATATACAAAATTGTTTAAAGTTCATGGGGAGGCAAATAAGAAATTCTTGACATTATAATATTGTTACATAGTTGAACCTACATATAAGACACACTACTTAACCACGTGCTGAAGCAATGGATTCTGCGCTGATCCTATTTTAATAAAAAGAAAATAGTAGCTAGCTTGACTGGTATGTGGTTCACCCAATCGGTTACGGGAGGTGAACCACGAGAGGTTAGTTCACCTCCAGCACAAATGATTTCATTACGTGTGTTTTGCCTAACTTAACCAACTTTAGAGACATCCACAAAATTTGATCTGATGGCCTATGGATACTACGAATTTTTTTCTTGTTCTGCAAGCCGGGGAATGCCCAATTAATTAAGGGCTATTTAGTTTTATTTTTAATAATTTACTGTAGTCTTTAGTTTTCTTAATTTTCATTTTAATTTTAAATTTAAAATATAACACGATGTGAAAATATAAAATTTTCGAAATTTTGGAATATTATTCAATTAATATATAAATATTTAAATACGTTCTTTATCAATATGAATTATTTTAAATCATATAGTTTTATTTTGATACTTAAAATAA
>JAOQML010000005.1:25049824-25081806 GCA_027568935.1 Erythroxylum urbanii
ATTTCAGATTCATTTAATAGTGCCATTATCGATAGTCAACTACTATCATGATATGAAACTCATCATTCCCTTGAAGTGAACTCCTTTACGTACATGGAGATAAATCATAACACTACAATCTAAGCCATAATCAAGTGACCAACTTGATTATTGAACTGTTAATCAATTAATTTAGATTTTAATAATTTACATATTTCCTATACATCTTTATGTATATGTATATTACTTACAAAAGAAT
The DNA here is from genome assembly GCA_027568935.1 of Erythroxylum urbanii. NCBI lineage: Eukaryota > Viridiplantae > Streptophyta > Magnoliopsida > Malpighiales > Erythroxylaceae > Erythroxylum > Erythroxylum urbanii. The sequence continues at coordinate 25,050,063 of JAOQML010000005.1, forward strand.
CTCGGTACCTTATAACTAGATATATAATGCTTATAAAAACCAAACTCTTTTGTTTTATTAATAATAAATATTTTGATTACAAAAGTAACTAGAAGAAATTTAAGTTACAAATAAATACACTTACTTTCTAGGGCACTATATTTACATAACTCCAACAACAGGATCCTCTCAGCTAGGATTTTTACTCGCTCATACAATTCTAGCCATTCAAGTGTGTCAAAATTAAAGTATTTAGGAACTACAATTTGTATAGCACGAAGGGATCAGAAACGAGTACCTTCCTCTTCTGTATAGATTAGTAAGGGCATGCCAAAGTCTGCTGCTTGGTTTCTTCATCCATGTCCCATAACTTGTTGTCATCCATATGGCTCCCATCGGGTTGATTGTTTAAGGCGTGGCATAATTTGGTTGAATGTGGAAGAAAATTGGAAGTTTGAAATTTTAAAGAGATGTGAGTGTGTTTGTAAGCCTAAAGTCTAGAGAGATAAAGTTTAAAATGAAAGTGAATGTAAAAGGGAAGTTAGAACTGAATATATAGGTGGTTACATGGGTAAAATGGTAAGAAATTTTTAAAAACTGTGCCCTCCCTCATTTCTGCATAGTTAGAGGTCACGATCATTACCTGAGATTGTGCAGAAATGAGGGAGGATGTAGTTTTTAAAATTTTCTTACCATTTTATGATCATGGCCTGCTATTTTTCCCTTGTTCTGCATAGTCGCAAGCTTCCCACCACTTATTGGTTTTTCCTTCCTTTGTTCCTTTTCCAATTTTTTTAATTTCACTTCTTAATTCTTTTTTAGCCCTTTTCACCTCCCTTTTCATGCTTGAAAAATCATCCAAACTATTCCATAATCCTATTCCTTTTTGATTTTATTTGGAAACAAAAACAAAAATAAACCTAACTACAGAATTCAAACATTCTAAGAAAAACAATCAAAGAAAGTAAATAATTTTTTCCATTGTTGCCTCCCATGCAGTGCTTCTTTTAACATCGGTAGCTCGACGCTCCTTTAAGCTCACCGTGGTTTGAATGCAAGTCGCAATGGTAGCGTAGTCATTAATCGCAAAGTCTGCACTTAAGCTACCATGCTACAGGTCCCACCTTCCTTACAATTCTCCTTTCTTCACCTTCTTCTTTGCGAGCGTTTCTTCCTGAAAACATTCCCAGGATCCTCGATATCTTCCCATTCTTGTCTAGGATTGGGTTCCTTGATATCCACTGGATGTGAAGGAGATCTGTACTCTCTTCTAGCCACGTTGAAGGTCAATTTCTCCTTTCCTATTCATAGAGTTAATTCGCCCCTACCAATATCAATGATTGAACACGCAGTGCCCATATACAGTCATCCAAGAACTATTAGGGTGTCCTCATCTTCGCTAATGTCCAGTATATAGAAGTTTGTTGGAAAGATATATTTGTCAACTTTTATTAGCACATCCTTTATAATCCCTATAAGTTTATGCATTGTTTTATCGGTCGTCTTTACCAAAAACTTGGTGGGTACTAACTCTCATAACCCTAGCTTCAGACTAAAAGTGTAGCACATCATGTTTATACTCACACCCAAATTCATGAATGCCCCATCTATGATGATTCTATTGATGCTGCAGAGGATGAAAAAGTTCCCTGGGTCCTCCTTCTTTTATGCAATGTTGGGGTCTTTTTCCAATACTTGCTCTTTAACCTTCTTTTTGATAGATTCCTTTAATCTAAGTTCTATCTTTAGTTGTTTTGTCACTTCCTCGACCTTGTTGGATCCAATCTCCTGTAATTGCCTTGCTTCCCTCTTTGCATATAACTCTTGTTGCTGCATAATAGGGAATAAAATACACTTCGAGTTACCTTAAGTGACTCGATCACGAGCTCACTTGGAAAGTTTTCTTTATTTTCTTGACTTTCTCCTTCATCTTCACCTCCCTTTACCTTCCCAAGGTCTTCATCTTGGGTTTTGCTAATTTCCATTATCTATTCCTTTAGATTAGACTCGGTATTACTTAAAATGGTTCCAACATTTTGAGTCGATATTGCCTCTGCTAACTGGCCTAATTGGATTTCTAGATTGTGTATAGATGAGGCGTAGTTCTTCGTATCTTGTCTAACATTGATTATATCGAGCTTGCTTTATCTTACTAGAAGCTCGATTGTCTTTGAGGCCTGAACTGTCCTCCATTGTTGTTTGACAAGGAGAAGTTAGGGTGGTTCTTCCACCCGGAGTTGAAAGTATTAGAGTAGGGGTTGTTACCCCCTCCTCGTCCATATTGTGCCCTATATAATTCACTTGCTCTTGACTTTCCTCATTCATCAAATAACACTCCATGGTATCATGGTCTATCTGGCCACAGAGCTCAAACTGCAACTGTGCGGCCTTCACCTAAGCTGAGGATGATGCCTTCATGTTGTTTAATTATTGCATTAGGTTGTTGATCTTTGCTTGCATCTCTGTCATCTGATCAACCATGATAATTCCCTTTTGCTCTCTGAAAGTAGCTAGTTGCCTACCTCACTCATTCATTCATAAATAGCTATTGTTTGCCATCTCCTCAATCAAATCCTCTACTTTATCAGCAACCTTTCGCATCAATGATCCTCCTGATGCTGCGTTAATTGTGCCTCTAGTTGGTGGGTTCACTCCATTGTAGAAAGTCTACAAAAAGAACTCTTTAGGTAGGTTATAGTGTGGGCACTTCCTTTGTAGATCCTTATATCTTTCCCATGCTTCATAGATTGATTCCTTGTCACCTTCTTGGAAATTAGTGATTTCCTTAATTATCTTGATGGTCTTGGTCAACGGGAAATACCTGTCCAAAAAGGCATGCACAAGCTGATCCCATTCGTGATGTTGGCTGGGCTCAGTGGATGGTACCAAGCGTTCGTCCTATCTCTAAAAGTAAAAGAAAACAGTCTAATTCTAGAAGCACCCTCTGATATCTGATGATACCGAAAAGTATCATAAATCTCGAGGAAATTCACGATGTGCACGTTAGGATCCTTGTTCTCCAATCCATAGAATTACACGTTCTATTGAAGTTTATTAAGAAGGGTCGGCTTAATCTCAAACGAAGCTACTTGAACAAGTGGCCTAGCCACTCTTTATTTTGCAGCATTGAACCCTTGCTTTATAAAGTCCATCATGGTCCTCTGTTGTCAGGCTTGGTTCACTCCGTAGTCCATGTTCTATTGGAATTCCTTAGCCATTATTAATTTTCCAATCTCTTCGTCTTATTGTTGCTGAGCTTTCCTAAGGGTTCATTTTAGTCAGTTAATATCTAAATCTAACGTCTCCATTGTATGACTCAAACCTCTCGTGACTCTTATGTTCATACAAGAGCACAATTTATGAAATAAAATTTAAATAATGGAACAAAAATTAAAAACTAATCTAAATAACTTAAACTTTAGAACTAAATTATCGTTTCCCTAGCACTGGTGCCGAAAGCTTGATCGTAAGTTTACGTATGCTAAGTTTTACTATTTTTTAACCTCGATAATACCGCAAGTACATAGGTCATTTGCATAGTACTTAAGGTATGAATCCCACAAGGAGGGGTAATCTATTCCTAAAATCTAAGGTTTGACTAAATTTTGTAATAATTCAAAATAATTAACTAAGAAAAAAGTAATCAATCAAACAATCAAATACAAGAATTAAAATTGAGAAGTATAAACAGGATAGCAGATTGCATAACCCAATTATGAATCAACCTAGGAACTACCAATTGAGAGAAAGGGGGTTTTAATCGATCTTAACCAAATTCTAATTGATTATGAGATTATTGAATTACCGGGTCTAGAGAGTCCTAGGGTGGATTACTCTCTCTCGAGTTATAATCTTTAACCCTAATGCATAATCTTTAATTTAAATTATGGAATTCTAATCTCTCGATTTATAGTTTACCCAAAACTTAAATTAGTTCTGATATCGAAAACCTATGCACGATCTTTCGCTACATAAATTTAACGTATGATTCAATTCTTTATCTATTAAACTACCTAACTCTTGTTAGCCTAATTTGATGATATTCGCTCTGTTCAACCTCTCAGTTTGATACCGAATTATTAAGAACAGAAATTGAATCACAAATAACTCAATAAAAACATAATAAATCAAATTCCATTAATATCAAAGATAAAAATCCCAAAGGTGGGTATAGACGAAAACTTAACATTCAACACATCCTATTCTCAACTCTATACATCAATAAAAATTCAAATAATCAAAAATTATGTCGGGAATGGAATAGCAGAGGCAACGACGGCAGGAAACCTCCTATTTTAGGAAGTACTTATGTCAAGCTTCTTCTTCGTGTCTCTCTTCCTTCATCTTCTTCCTTAATCTCTTGATAAGCTCTCTAGGGTTTTGGAATTTGGCTGATGCAAAAAGCTCTTCAAAGGCTTCTTCTTCTGTCCCTTAATGTTATATTTATACTTTTGAAGCCCCAGGTTCCTGTCCAAGAAATAATATTACATGGCATCCGTACTGATTCTCTATCTAATGTGGTATCTGCTATGCAAGCTCGGAAGTTCCTTAGGAAGGGATATGAAGCTTATCTAGCTTTTATGTTTGATTCTATGAAAAAGGGTGGTAAATTGTAAGATAGTGGTGAGTGAATTTCTGAATGTGTTTCCTGAAGAGTTACCCAGACTCCCTCCTAAAAAGGAAGTGGAGTTGTCCATTGAAGTTGTGCCTGACACTACTCCTATATCCAAAGCACCATACAGGATGGCTCCCAATGAATTGAAGGAGTTAAAAGTGAAATTGCAAGAACTACTAGATAAGGGGTTCATTAAGTTGCCAGTGTCTCACCTTAGGGAGCATCGATTATGTTTGTTAAGAAGAAAGATGCTAGTCTTCGGATGTGCATTGATTACAGGCAACTGAAAGAGTCACAGTGAAGAATAAGTATCTGTTACCAAGAATAGAAGATCTGTTTGATCAATTGAAAGGCACAAGAGTATTTTCCAAGATAGATCTGCAATCAGGATGCTATCAACTTCAGGTAAAGGATGTGGATGTTTTGAAAACTACATTTAAGACCCATTATGGACATTATGAATTCTTGGTGATGCCATTTGGGCTAACTAATTCTTCAGCTGCATTCATCAATCTAATGAATAGTTTATTTAGGCTCCATTTAGACCAGTTTGTAGTGGTGTTTATAGATGATAACCTGGTCTATTCCAAAAATAAGTATGATCATTTTAAGCATCTGTAGATTATGTTACAAACCCTGCTGGAAAAGCAGTTGTATTCAAAGCTAAGTAAGTGTGATTTCTAGCTTCAAGAGGTATATTTTCTAGGACATGTTTCTTCTCAGGGGATTAGAGTTGATCCAAGTAAAATTGAAGCAATTATTAACTAGAAACTGCCATAGAATGTGATGGAAGTGAGAAGTTTTCTGGGTTTGGTGGGTTACTATCACTGGTTTATGAAGGGATTCTCGGTGATAGCATCCCCTTTGACTAAACTACTATAAAAAGGAGTGAAGTATGAATGGTCTGATAGATGTTAAGCTAGTTTTGATTAACTAAAAAGAATGCTTACTGAAGTTCCTGTATTGGCTCAACCAACTTCTAGTAAGGAAAATGTTATGTTTAATGATGCATCTAGAAATGGTTTGGGTTTTATTTTGATGCAGGATGGAAAGGAAGTTGAATATGCCTCTAGGCAATTAAAGCCTTATGAACATAACTACCTTACACATGATCTTGAACTTACAGTGGTAGTGTTTACTTTGAAAATATGACAGCACTACTTATATGGTGAAAAATGTATGATCTTCACTAATCATAAAAGTTTGAGGTATCTGCTTACTCAAAAGGAACTTAATATGAGAAAATGACATTGGTTAGAACTATATAAAGATTATGACTGCATTGTGGATTACCATCTGGGTAACGCTAATGTCGTGGTTGATGCCTTAAGTCAGAAGACCATTTCGGCTTTGCCAGTGCAGTATAGTGAAAGAAGACTTGTATCTGATGGAGCTTTAATAGCTAAGTTGAAAGCTAGGCCTACCTTGAGGCAAGAAATTTATGATGCTTAAAAAATTGATGACAAGTTACAACAACTTATTTTGGAGACACTTGAAGGCAAGCAACTAAACATTTCTTTGAAAGGAGATGGTGATTGTGTATGCCAACTAATGATAAGTTGAAGAGAAAGTTATTGTTTGAGGCTTATAATGCTATCTTTACAATACATCCTAGTGGAAATAAGATGTATCACGATCTGAAGTAGCATTATTGGTGGTCAGGTATGAAACGTGATGTAGTGGATTATGTATCTAAATGTTTGACATGTCAGCAAGTTAAAGCTGAGCACCAAGTTCCATCTGGTTTGTTACATCCTATTTTGATTCCTCAATAACATTACCATGGATTTTGTCGCTGGACTCACTTTCATTTAGAGGAAGCATGATGTTATATGGGTGATTATTGAGAAGTTCATCAAGTCTTCTCACTTTTTGCCTGTTCGTCCTGATTATTCATTAGATAGGCTTGCAGACCTTTATATGAATGAGATAGTGAGGTTATATGGGGTGCCACTATTTATTATTTCTGATCATGATCCTCGATTTACTTAAAGATTCTAGAAAAGTCTGCAAAAGGCTTTGGGTACTTAAGTCAAGTTCAGTATCGTTTTCCATCCCTAAACAGATGGACAATCTGAATGGGTTACTCAGATATTGGAAGATATGCTTCAAGGTTTTGTGTTATAATTCCCATGAAGCTGGAATAACTACCTTTCACTGATGGAGTTTGCTTACAACAATAGTTATCAGACTACTATTGGCATGAAGCCTTATAAAGCTCTATATGGTAGGAAGTGTAGAACTCCAGTTTGTTGGACTAAATTATGTGAACATAAGATGATCGGCCTGATATTGTGAAAGATACTAAAGAGACATTAAAGTTATTCAACAAAGAATGAAAGCTGCCAGTGATAGAGAAAAGTCCTATGCTGTTTTAAAAAGAAAAATATTGAGTATCAGGTAGGTGATAAGGTATACCTGAAAGTATCGCCATAGAAACACAAACTTCGGTTTGAAAAGAAAGGTAAGTATAGCCCACGCTATATTGTTCGTTATGAGATTCTTAAGAGAGTCAGACCAGTAGCTTATCAGTTAGCTGTTCCTGGAGAGTTGGCCAAGTTACATAATGTGTTTCATATTTCGATGTTGAGAAAATATCAGTTTAGTGATACAGATAAGATTCCTATGCAAGAGTACAATCGGATTTGACTTATGAAAAAGGCACTTTGTCTATTTTAGCCAAAGAAGTCTGACAACTCAGTAACAAGCAAATACCTTCGGTGAAAGTACTCTGGCAACGTCATAGACTAAAGGAAGCAACATGGGAACCAGAAGAGACCAGAGGGCTAAAATATCCTCAACTATTTTAATCAGGTATGAACTTCAAGGAAGAAATTCTTTTTAGGGGGAGAGAATTGTAAGGCCCCAAATTGTAGCCAAGTTTGAATTTTACATGTTTATGAAAGTACATATATGTTATGTGTTAAAAAATTATGATATGATTGAGAATTACATATGACTTGAATTTTGGTTTAATAGGTCATACTTAGTGAATTGGAATTAATTAATACCATTAAAGAGTTAAGGTATTAATATGGACATTTGGACTAGGAAAATTATTAAGCGGTAAGGTAAGTTGGTACATGGAAATTAGTATGACTAAGCTTATACTTTGAATGACATTTGGCAGCATTGATGAGTGACAAATGGCCTAATAAAATTATGACATTTGGTATGGCTAATGTATTGGCATTTGGCAGCATGATAAGAAGACAAGTGGCTTACTCCTATGTTTGCTATGTAGGTCACTCCATGCAAAGACATGTGTCCCTTCAAGGTTAGGACACCTTGCAAAGCAAGAGTTCAATCACTCCAGCCTATTTGATGTTTTCGATTTTCTCTCTATCCTTGCTCTTCTCCATCAAAATATCTCATTCTCTCTCAACTTTTGGAATTTTGCTTGAATTTGGGTCATCTTCACTAGGAATCTTCGTAAGTTACTACATCAAGAAAGCTACCTTAAGTTATCTTCTATATTGCTGTCTTTTTGGTGCTAAGAGCATCCTACTTTCACGTTCATCTTAAATTTGTGTTGATTACTTAGAAGGGCCAGTTTAGTTGGTTCTTTGAAGTAGGAATTTGAAGTTTAAGAGGTAAGGGAACTCTGAACTTGATAGTATGTATTAATACAAGTGTTATGAGATTTGAATTGGCATGAATGTGTGTTAAGATGATGAGAATTGAATGCTAGAAAAATGATGGTTGTATGATAATTCTGGTTTGACAAATGAGTTTATTGTAGTGATTCTACTGAACATGCTTCAGTATTTTAGCCATATCTTAACCTATAGATGTCTAAATGGAGTGATTTTAATTGTATATTAAACTACATAAATATTTCTACACTTGTTTGGAGGAATTGAATTTTAGTTCTATCTTTAAAGGTTTTGCAATTTATCTTGAAGTTGGGGTTTGGTTATTGTCACTGTATGAGAACATTCTATGGAATTTTGGGCATAACTCTAGGAATAATGAACCAAATTGCCTTAAATTTATTTCATTAGAAACTTAAGACATAAAGGATCATTTTTTAGAGAAAATATTACCTGAAAACCTCAATTTCTATATCAAAATGACCGTACAAAGTTGACCTAAAACCTGTCCTGAGAAGACCTGGAATTATGCAGGAAAATAAATAAGTTATGTAGCAGCTTTTCTAACGATCATGGGAGGGTATCCTATGATCATGGGTAGGGTTTTTAACATAGAAAATGTTGATTTTTGACAATTTTTGGATTATATAAGGCTAAGGTACTTAATAATGGTTTAATTGATCTTAATTAAGATTGAAAATGAACCTAGATGATGTGAGATTAATTGAATGAAAGGTAATTTAATTATGAATTGTTAATTGAGGTAATTACTTAAAGAATGTGTGGTTAATGAATAACGAGTCTAATGATAAAATGTATGGTGTGTTCAAGGATGAATGTATCCTTATGAATGCAAATGTGTTTTAAAAAGTTTATGTGATGTGAATTGAATATGATTGTTTGAGAATTGGAATTTTGTGTAAGTATATGTAATGTGTAAATACATAATGCCTTTAACAGTACATTATTGCAAATGTTTATGCTCACAAGGTATGATTAATTTGTTCTGCATGTTTATGTTTAATTTGAGAAAAGTGAAATAAAGAGTAATCTTTTTCATGTGATTCTAAAACTTGAAATGGTTTATCTTTAAAAATTGTCAAATCCTAGTCGTGGGTAAATAAGCATGCCTCGAAGGGCTTGCAGTTGCTCCTAGACACATTTAAGGTGTCGACACTTCGTTGTCTCTTTATATAGACACTTTGGTGTCTAAGACATAAGTCTCTCTTGATGTTGACACTTCGGTGTCCCCTGATAAGGACACTTTGATGTTGAGACATAAGTCTCTCCTGTTCTGTGATACCAATGGTATCTTCTATTCTGGTCCCGTTATCCACTTCTATAAAGAGGATTAGCAGGCTAACTTCTTTTGTATTCTAACATATGTCCAATTCTAAATTAAGATAAATTTTGATTTGATATAAGTTAAGTTCAGTTCTGATACAGGTAAATGTTGTTATGATATAAACAAGATTTATTTAGATACTTTAAAGTTTTGTTTTGTGATTCTGATATTCTATTTAGATACTTATAAATTTGAAGCAAGTATATTTTGTTCAGTATGTCATATTCTAATCTGAAGCAAATGATATTGAATGTTCAATAATTTGAAAAATTAAAGGTTGTCAGAGATTTGATATGATTCATTGCATATGAATGCTAGACGATTGTTAGAAACAATTTCTGGATTATATGTTGTTTAGTTATTCCCCACTAAGTTATATGCTTAACTTGGTGGTTTTGCCTCTGTGTAGGTTCTGATAAGAAGGCTTGAGACTGGGACAAAGTTAACCACAGTGGCCAAGAAGATTATGTTTTGTTCTTTTTTTCAATGTAATAAGACATGTCGTATTTTATGTTTTATTTAATGTTTTGTATTAACCTTAATACAGTTTGGATATGGATTTAAGGTTGGTATGTAATAAGTATCATGTGTATGTTATGTTCTGAATATAACCTAACCATTGATGAATGAAATGTATGTTCTTTGAGTTTCTGGAAACGCTTTAGTATGTTTTGGATTATTTAGCTATGTTTTAGGTAGCATCTACATATCCTCCTAGGGGGTAGGTGGGTGTTATAGGAGATGATGCTAGCAGTCTCTTGTAGGAGTCATTACTTAGGAGCCTCTAGCCAGAGTAGAAATGTTTCATGAAGAGAGTCTTCAATGATACATAGAGTAATGAGATCCTCAAGACAAGATCTAATATCACTTCGACTAGTTGTGATGTAGTCAGTCTAGTGGGAGTTGATACTTTGACCATACTTTAAACCAAGTGAGGTATAGATGGTGAAAGGACAAATTGCATGGCAACATTCCTTATAGAAGTGTTCACAGTCAAGTCAATGACTTTTCGGTCAATTAGGGGTCATAACGTGTTGCTAGATACTGTTCTTAATTTACTTGAATTAACTGTTAATTCAAGGGGTCAACATAACTGGGAAACTAATGGGTCACACAAATAAGAGATCCGAAGGATGAGTAAAATGGTCTTGATTAGTGATTGAAGATATGAGAGAGTGTTTCGTGATTGTATTGTGATGTGCTCATAGTAGAAAACGTTGCATGAAATGTATTAGAAACAAATGTTGTTGGCTTCCATTAATGCATGTTATTCATGATCATTAACTTCCGTTAATGCATGCTATTGATGATCATTAACTTCCCATAACTTTCCATTATTGATGGGGTTTATGGAAGGCCAAATAGTTCTGAAAATTGAGATGATTTTTGTGCATCTTGTGTAAGACACAAAAATGAAAAACATAGGTTTTTTCTTACACATTTTTTCTCCCTAACTCTCTCAAGAGTTCTTGTCTTTGCTAGCACAAAGAAAGAATTCTAGCCATCTCCTAGTGCGGTTTCACCCTTCTATTTTCATGTGGACTTTCATTAGGGATGGTCTACATTGAACATTGTGGCTTACGACAACCCAATGCGGAGAAGATTAAAAAATGAAAGAAATCATCAGAAAGGTATGTAAACATCTTACATTTCATGTTTTTGTTTTTCTATATCTATATACATGAGTAGATCTAGTTTTTGAGGTTCCATTTAATTTCCGCTGTATATATTTGACATAAATTATGTATTAGATGAATGATTGGATCCTAACGGTAGTATCAGAGCCATCTTGTGCCTTGTTAGATGTAGAATACATGACATGCAAAAATTGTTCTCATGGTTGTGACAGCTATTAATTATATAAAAATGGTTTTCACGATTTTTCTTTCACCAATATGTTCATAAGATGTATTTTAATGATTGTGTGTGATTGAAAATAATTTTAATATGATTAAAATATTTAATTTCGACTTTACAAGAACATGAATGAAATCTGTCTTTCTGCTGGGCATGTGATGTCTATTAGCTAAAGTGATGAGGTTACACATGATTTTCACGGAATTTGATTATGGAAAAAGTATTTGAATATATTTGGGATATTTTTATGCCTCTTTAATTTTTTCATAATTATTAAAAACTTTCTAATAATTTTATCAAACAATTTTCCTGATCTGCATAGTTTTCCATAAATTGTAGGATCTGTTTTGTTTGATATTTTTGCATGTTTATATTTCGGTTCTAGAACATTAAAAATATTTTTATGTGATAAAATGTGTTAATTTGATGTTTGATGCATGCCTAAATGATTTTGCTCAAAATTTCATTTCCAGAAAATTTTTGAAGTCATATTTGTCATTTTTGGTGTCTTATCGGTGTTTCTGTGATCATGATAACTTTTGGGTGATTCCTAAATTATTTTGATCATTATGAAACGACCTGGAGATGCTTGGAATGATGATTTGATGTTATGGAAATTTTGGAAAATTATATAAACTAATTTTGAATTAATTTTAGTATAGCGATAGTTTTTTCTAGTAAGACTAAAAAAATTGGCATGTATGACAAAATTGAAGTTATTTAATTTTTGACATCAAATAATTATTTTAAGATTAATTAATTGTGAATTAATTTTTGGAATTAGGAATTCATTTTAATTAGATTAATATTAATTCCAATTGAAATAACATACATTAGTAATTTTAGCCAAGTTAGTAAAAGGAAGAAAGTAAATCTAAGTGTTGGATTGGGTTTCCATGTTAGGATCCATAAGCTGTCATAACCAAAATGATGTGTTTACATATATGCATTAGAGAATGTATAGTTAGGAGAATGTGTCGGCTTGCATGATGGATGGTTATGGGCTTAGGCCCAATTTGATTGGGTAGTTCCTATCATGCCATGTAGTTATAGTAACTATATGTATGTATGTGTATATATATATGTATATATGTATATGTATAAGACCATCTAAGTTAGATGAGACCTTAGTCAAACCCCTCACTTAGAATATTAAAACTAACGCCTTCCTTTAATGTTGTGAGAACTAGAGTCTTTTTAAAGTTAGGGTTGTTGGGCAAACTTATGCCTGCTCTACACGGATATGTTCAAACCATAGATAGGATTTCTAGATTAATAGGTCAGTTTTAACTAGAAGCGTTGGTTTATTAGGCAAACCCAAAATCAACATAGACAAAGGCGAAGTTGGGTAGTGTACATTAGATATACATATGTCAAAAGTTGATAGCCTAATGAGTGTGCACACATCAACAGTTGATAGCACTAGAGTTAATAGTTGCATTGGAGATGCAATTGATATGATCGATACTTACTGGTTGAACTAAGGTAGCTTGTTGGGCAAACCCAAGGTCATTCTTAGGGATATTGGATATCGACCTATTAAGAGAATTTCTCTACCAGTTCTCTTGGATTTATATTGAGGATTATGAATTTGTAAAAATAGTGGGAGCCATCATGCGTGTTATTAAAGTCCTTATAGACATGCATTTAAGTACATTCTAATTTTTCTCTATTTGATGATAAGTTGCTATTGCCCGAGTCAACACCATGAGTACTAGTATGAATCTAAGATCATTGATAGAAACTAATAAGTTGACTGGACCAAACTTCCTTGACTAGCTCAGGAACTTGAGAATAGTTCTCAAGTCCAAAAAGCTTGGTTATGTCTTGGAAGAACCATTTCCCGATCTCACTGCTGCTGATGCTTATGATGATGATCAGAGGGCATATAGGAAGCATCTTGATGATAGCAAGATGGCTAGTTGTATTATGCTAGCCACTATATCACTGAAGTTGTAAAAGCAGCAAGAGGCTATGGATGCTCATACCATAGTCTATCATTTTAGAGAGCTCTTTAATGAGCAAGTAAGGTCTGAAAGGTTCGAGACTTTACGATTGCTCTTCCCCTCCAAGATGGTTCAGGGGACATCTCCAGCGTAGTACTCACTGAAGATGAATGGATACATCGAGTTGTTGGCCTCCTTGGGTTTTCTTTTAGATCATGAATTAAGTATTGACTTAATTATGATAGTCTAATCGATAGTTACTTACAATTTGTACTTAATTATCGGATGAACAATATATCCAACACAATTCTCGAGCTAGTCAACATACTCAATGCAGTTGAGTCATCTGTCCACAAGGACAAGGTTGTGATGCTGGTGGACTCTTCTGGTTCAAAGAAAAAGAGTTAAAAGAAGAAGAAGTCTATAGGGCCTAAGGAAGGTGTCAAGAAAGCAAAGAAGACTACCTCGAAGGGAACTTGCTTCCACTATGGCAAGAATGGCCACTGGAAGAGATATTGTAAAGGAGAAATTGCCAGGCCCATCTGGAGTCCTTGAAGCAGCAAAAGAAAGGCATCTGATGCCCCATCTACTTCAGGTACTTATGTTATTGATATTCATACTGGTTCTGATAACAACATATAGGTATTAGATACTAGTTGTGGCTTACACATTTGTATTGACATGAAGGGCCTCAGGAACAGTAGATAACTCAACAAGGGAGAGTCAGACCTGCAAGTGGGCAATAGAGAAAGAATTGCTGCATTAGCTGTAGGCACATATGTATTGACGCTCCCTAGTGGGCTTTTACTAGAATTGGACAATTATTTTTATGTACCTGCTTTGTCTAAAAATGTAATGTCTATTTCTAGTCTTAATAAAGCTGGATTCCATTTAAATTTCAATAAAAATGGTTTTTCAATTTATCTGAAGGGAATGTTATATGCTTTAGGTACATTGTGCAATGGTATATATATATTGGATATGTCTAATCTGGTTCTAAATATCAATAATAATAAAAGAATAAAACGAGATAACGTGAAATCATTTTATTTATGGCATTGTCGCTTTGGCCATATAAGTGAGAGATGCATGTCTAAACTACAAAAGTATGGTAGTTTAGGGTCATTTAATTATGAATCATTTTACATATATGAATCTTAATTATTATGCAAGATGACTAAGTTACAGTATAGGGGAAAGGGTAACTGAATTAGTGGACTTTTAGACCTAATACATAATGATGTATATGGTCCGATGTCCATACATGCCAAAGATGGTTTTGTACACTTCATTACCTTTATCGATGATCATTCTCGATATGGGTATGTATATCTTATGAGATACAAGTTTGAAGCCTTTGAAAGGTTCAAAGAATTCATAAATGAAGTTGAGAAACAACTTGGGAGAAGTATTAAATCACTTCGATCAGATTGAGGTGGTAAATACTTAAGCCAAGAGTTTTTGAATTATCTCAAGGATAATGGAATATTATCCCAGTGGACTTCATCTTACATACCACAACACAATCGTCTGGCTGATAGGAGAAACCAAATCTTGTTAGACATGGTAAGGTCTATGATAGGTCTAGCGAATTTACCAAATCCTTTTGGGGGTATGCATCCGAAACTTCTGTTTGTGTATTAACCAAAGTCCCATCCAAGTCAATTGATATTACTTCATATGAGATATGGACTAACAATAAACCCTATCTTTCTCATATGAAAGTTTGGAGTTGTCCTGCTTATGTGAAGCATATTCAATCAGATAAGCTTGAAACTAAATCTAACAAGTGTCTATTTGTAGGATATCCTAAAGAAACTATAGGATATCAGTTTTACCATGTTTCAGAACAAAAGGTGTTTGTTTCAAAACATGCTGTCTTTTTAGAGAAAGAATTTCTTCTAAGAGAAGACAGTGAGAGCAAAATTAAACTTATGGAAGTTCAAGATGCTCAAACAGAAACTGATCAACTACCTGGAACCAAAACTATTATTTATGGAGATGAAACAATAGTTCAACCTTCTGAAACAAAAGAAGTTCGTAGGTCAGGTAGGATATGTCATATTCCCGAGAGATACGGATTTCTCATAAGTGAACTTAACGACATATTGCTAACAAAAGATGATGAGCCTATTACCTATGAAGAGGTTTTGAAGAGTTCAAAATCTAACAAATGGCTTTAAGCTATGAAATCCGAAATGGATTCTATGTATGAAAACTAAGTATGGAATTTGGTTGACCCATCCGAAGGGATAAAACCTATAGGGTGCAAATGGGCTTTCAAGAAGAAAACTGACATGGAGGGTAATGTAGTTATCTATAAAGCTAGGCTTTTAGCTAAAGGTTATTGTCAAAGGCTAGGTGTTGACTATGAAAAAACATTTAACCCAGTAGCTATGCTTAAATCCATTAAGATACTCCTAACCATTGCTGCTTATTATGATTATGAGATATGACAAATGGATGTGAAGTTGACTTTCCTTAATAGAAACCTAATCGAGGATGTGTATATGACACAACCTGATGGTTTCATATCTATGAATGGAGAAAAGGTATGCAAGCTTCAAAAATCCATTTATGGATTGAAGCAAGCATCCAGGAGTTGGAATATCCAATTTGATGAGACAATCAAAGAGTTTGGTTTCTCACAAAATCCAGATGAGCCGTATCTGTGTAAGAAGGTTAGTAGGAGTGCAATCATGTTCCTTGTACTATATATAGATGACATATTGCTAATAGGAAACGATGTCTCAACTTTGCAATCAGTAAAAATTTGGTTAGCTAAGAACTTCTCTATGAAAGACCTTGGAGAAGTAACTTATATTTTGGGGATAAGGATCTATAGAGATAGATCTAAGAGGTTGCTTGGTCTTTCTCAGTCTATATATATAGACAAGATGCTAAAGAGGTTTAGCATGGAGCAATTCAAGAGAGGTTATCTTCCCATAGTATATGGGATTACACTCTCCAAATCTATGTGTCCAAAGACACAAGATGAGAGGACTCACATGAGTTTGATTCCTTATGCTTCGGTTATAGGATCAATCATGTACTCTATGTTATGTATTAAACTTGATGTATCGTATGCTTTAAGTTTTACGAGCAGATATCAATCAGACCCTGGTGAGGGTCATTGGATGGCTGCCAAGAATATCCTTAAGTACTTGAGAAGAACTAAAGATGTATTCTTGGTATATAGAGAAGGTGATCTTGTGGTAAGAGGGTACAGATGCTAGCTTCCAATCTGATAGGGATGACTCCAAATCCTAGTCTGGATATGTATTCACACTAAATGGTGGTACAATCAGTTGGAAAATTTCTAAACAAAAGACAACTGCTGATTCGACCACAGAGGCAGAGTATAGTGCAACTTCAAAAGCGTTAAAGGAAGTGGTTTGGATCAAGAAGTTTAACATGGAACTTGGTGTAGTTCCGAGCATTGCTAATCCAGTGCAGTTGTATTGTGACAACAACGGGGCTATAGTGTAGGCAAAGGAATCGAGGTCTTATTAGAAGTCCAAACATATACTTAAGCGTTACCATTTGATTAGAGAGATCATTGGTAGAAATGATGTTAAGATAGAGAGAGTTCCCATCAATCAGAATACAGCTGATTCATTGAATAAACCTATTTTCCAAAAGAGTTTTGTGTCACATGTACACGCCTATGGTATTAGATATCAATGAGATTGGCTTTAGTACAAGTGGAAGTTTGTTAGAGAAGCGTTAAAAGGCAATCACCTTTAACACTTATTTTGCAAATCATCTTATGATTAATAAAGGCATTTTTCATTATTTCGATGTTTATACGTTTATGGATTTGATGTTGATCTTAAGTTGATTTAATGAAGTCCTTGATACAAAATATAGCATGGAGAAAATCATGATGAGATCATGATAACGAGATTCCTATCATGTGTAATTTTGTTAGTATCTAAACTTTTCCTAATCATAGGATTAATGAGATGGGATATCATTAATTCGGATAGACTAGCGTATGTTATACTCCCTGATTCGATTAAGTAGTAGATCTCATAAGCTGTAGATTGTTGAAGGTAAAATCTATCTACTTGTTTTACGTTCAAAAACCACAAGTGTACAGGTCGTGACTTGTAGTTAGAAAGTAGATATCGATCCCACAGGGATTAATGCCCAAACACCACTTAATTTAGAAAAAACTTTGCTTAAGAAACGAAATTATTTAATGCAAATAATCTAGAAAATTAAATTAAAATTAAAAGACTAAAACAAAGCAATAGACGATATCAAAGTGCAAAAAAATCAGAATTCAAGAATCTAAATACTAGAGATTACTTTTTTCCTATTTTGTCTCCCTCTTATTTTATTAATCGAATTGTATCTCACCTTAGGTTTCCAAATGTACTAATTACCCTTTCTCAAGGTGTAATTAGTTGTCCCTAATTGAATTAAAGGGAATCAATTGGATGATCTCTCAACCTACCTAATGACTCTACCGATTCAACTAGTTACCAAACTATCCTATGGGTGATCAATTGAATTCGTCAAGATCTCTCTTCTAACTAATCAATTAACGTGATGAATGTATGTCTATAGGCTGCCAACTCTCATTGTACAATCCTACACAATTAATCTTACTCACTCTCTCGATTTATTGCAAGATAACAAATAAATCACCAATCATCAAAGACAACTTCATTCAATTTAATGAAATAGGAGTCCTAACAAAATAGTTCAAAAGCAATCCCTAAAACTAAATCAGCCACTCATAGTCTCCATAACATCATCAACATTCAAATAAACCATTTTACAAAGAATAAAAGAAGTAAAATTGACAAAAAATTGAATAAGGAAACTCCTTCTCTTCTTTGCCAAAATCTGGAGACTTTGGTGTTGATGTGCTATTTTCTCCAATCTTGAAGATGATCCTTGACTTCAATCCTTGCTCAAGGCTCCAAACTTGTGTTCTTCACTCAAGGATGATGTTTTTACAGAAAAGTTTCGTCTCCCTTGAAGATGGAGGCTTAATTCTCCTTTAATAGTCCAAAAATCCTAACTTTAATGAAGCCCCGCGTATTGCCTCAGATTGTAGTTCCCATGTTCGTGGGAATTGGCATGATGCCCATGATCATGGGAATTGGCAATAAATGGAATCTCTTTTCTTCTCCTCTTTAATCTCTAGCTCAATCTCCAAGTTGCTCAATTTCCCACCTAAATAAAAATAGTCCATTCTTACGCTAAATTAACATCAAACATAAAAGAACAACAATGGAAATCAAGCTAAATGAAAACATATAAAATAATCCTAAACTACAACAATAATCAACAATTATGCAAGAAAAATATGTCAATTACCTAGAAAAACATATACTAATGCACAACTATCAACATCCCTACACTTAAATCTTTGCTTGTCCCAAGCAAAATAAATACAATCACTCAATTATATCACTTCATTTTCACAAAGATCAAAGCATACAATTTCTTAAATTTAAGCTAACTCAAATATCAAGTTAATACACATATCATGACTACTTTTTCATTGGTGTACATAAGAAAACTCAACAATTAGCACCATTAGTCAAAGATAAGTAAAGATGCAAAATTAATCTTTTTCATGGTTTTCACTCAGTTCTCTCAAGTGTTTGATGGTTAATGTTTCATTCAAACTTCCTATAGGAAACTACACTACCATAGGCTTGCTAATATACCAATTCTCCTCTACAATAATTGCATGCATAAATAGATCAAAATGACTTGTTTAGGGTTGTAATGTGGTAAAGTTAAGGTGGGTAAAGAGAGAAAAAGGTCAACATCAGCATTCGTAAAGTAAAAAGCTTATAAAACGAGATAACAAAACATAACTCCGAGATATAAAAATGTAACTACTATTCTACACTTATTTATGCTACTTACGTGTTCTTCCTTTTTTTTCTTTTCTTTTTTTCAACACTTTTTTTCATTTTTCTTCTTTTTCATCATACATGGAAGAACTATGAATATAATAGTAAATAAATACAATGTAATCCACAGGCAAAAATATACTCAACTCATCTTAGTCAAATTTTCATAACGATCCTAACTAATATATTACTTAATACTCTACTAAGCTTGTGAATGGGTAGGTTAATGAGGTTCCAAGTTTTAAAAGTTTGAGTGTTTTCAAGAGACAAAAGGTTAAGGCTCAATGGGGGTAGCAAGAGATAATTAACGGGTTAGTCATTTAAACCAAGGGTTAACACAAAGAGGGCCTTAATCATCTCTCCTAAGCATGCATCTAGTAGACTCAAACCCATTCAAAGCAAGTTCTGAAGCTAATAACCTAAGGAAGTATCCCTTAACAAAGAAATAGAATGACTATGGATGAAGTCATATGGCTCAATCCTCACATCGGCTCAAATAAAAACTCATTATGCGTCTCTACACTACCTTTTTGTTCAAGTGTCAAGTTGTGACTAAGCTTATGTAACCAACTACTTTTCATCACTCTATATGGTTCACTTTCTACTCAAGTAACCTAATTTAAGTTTAAGCATGCATTCAATCTAATTCCAATTAGCATGATAAAATCTTATGGCAATATTCATCAGAATGATTCAAATGCGGTTCCATTGCTAACACAAAGCACATAATATGCCTAAACATGCATCTTATTTAACAAAATGCAAACAATGCAATTGAAAAAGTTGAATGTCACCTCTCCACACTTAGAGTTCACATTATCTTTAATGTGACAAGTCAACCACTAAATAAGGAAAAATGACCTCAAACTAAATAAAAGAAATTGAAACACACAAATGACATGAAACCAAACAAAAAAAGAAATTAAACCAAGCAAAAGAAACAACAAAATATAAAAGTGAAAGGGTAAGAAAACCTTATTCTGATGATGGTGGCGACTGTGTTGGTGAAGGAGCTTCAAAATTATTCCTCTGAAAGAAATTGAGGAACCTCTTCTTCAAGTTGTGCTGCTCCTTGTGGACTTTTCGCATTTAGGTGTTGAGCTCATTAAGTTGGGATGTCATTTATTGTTGATTGGCAGCCATCTAATCGAGGATGTGTTGAAATCAATCAACCTCTGCTGATGCATTGGTTCCTCCTCCACTGGTTCTTCCTCTAGCTTCGGGACTGCGTAGGATATGGAGGGTTAGGAAGCGATTGTACTGGTGCCCCTCCTGTTCCTCACTGCAGTACGCGTCTGAGGATTTCGAAGTTCCATAGAATGGAACTCCAAAATCTCAGAATGTCTCAAATATGATATTTCAAACATATCATGTTATGTTGTGCGCACATCTTCCAAATTAAAGTTGTAAAATCTAGCTAAAGCAATAACAACATGAGACATTCCCAAATATGAACTCTTTTTTTTTTTACCACACTCACTATTGATCGAAAGATTCTAAAAGGTGTGTTAATTTTAACTTTTCGATCCATGCACTATAAAAAGAAAAGTTCTTTTGCCAAGCATTTATTGCTTTCAATTTTACTGAAAACAGTTAAGCATATAAATTTACGTAAAAGTAAATGCTCGGTACTACAGATTAAAGAATTGGGTGCATTACGTGAGTTAAAATGCTCCTTACCTATTAGAGTTTTTCAATAACTATCAAAATCAAAATCAATGTGATCATCTAGAATTTTAGTATTCGATAATTTGAATAGATCACACATGATAGTATAATCCAATCTGCAAACATAGTCGAATAACCTAAACCAGAAAACATCTATTTTCGGGTTATATCTGACAGTGGTGAAAAACTCTATGGTCATCATAGAATAAATGGGTATGTCACATCGAACAAACCTATTCCACCCTACATTTGCAGCTAATTGCTCAAAATTTTTCTGCACTCCTATGTTTTCTAACACTTCAAAATCAAAATACCTAGGAGTGACTAATTCTCTAGCTGTAAGGTCACATGTACCTTCTTCTTTTGAATAGATTGGGAAGGGAGAGTAATAAGTTGTCCCTAAATCATGCTTGCCTTTATTGGAAACTTACGAGCAAAGTTCATCAACCAGTTTCTTAGCCATCATCTTCCTCGGTGCCATTGTAAGAGGAAAATTTGCAAAAATTGAGAAGAAGATGAGTGAAATTTGTATTTAAGAGAGAGAAAGAGCAAAATCTTACCCAAATCCTTACGTTTTTGAATGATTATTGCATGAAAAGATGAAAGGATTGTAAGATTAATGAAAGAGTTGAAGAAATTACCAAGACTCTAGAGGAAAATTGAAGAGTTTTAGAGAGTACGAGGAGAGAATTTCAAAGTTTAGAGAGAGAGGGAGTGAAATTTTGAAGAATGGGTTAGAGAAGAAAAGGTGAGGGAAACTTAGTTTCTCTCCCGATGGAGTTCCCATGAATTCCCAAAATTCCCATAATTATGGGATCGTGGGAATCACCTCATTTCCTACGATCGTGGGAAGAGGTGATCCTCACAAATTCAAACCTTCTTCTAAGCTTAATTTTGTTTCTCCATTAACCCATAACCTACAAACACATCAAATTAATATTATCATCAAAGATTTCGAAAAAAAAGTTAAAATAAAAAAACTAAATTGAACATCAATCAAACTCAATTCAAACACAATCCTAATTGAATAAATCAAACAAACAGACAAATAAACAAATTCAATCAAAAGATAATAGAATTCCATAAGTTGCCTCCCATGCAACGCTTCTTTTAATGTCTGTAGCTCGACTCTCCTTTTCTTGCTTAAGGCGGTTCGAATGACTGGTACAGTGGCAATGTAGAAGATAATCTCAAGCTCTATATAAGAGTCAACCCGGTGTGTACTCCACCTGCATTGTTGTTTTCCTTCCTACGCCTTCTCCTGCACGATCGTTTCTTCTTGAACGCGTTCCCATGGTCTTCAATATCTTCCCATCCTCTTTGAGGTTCAGATTCCTTAATGTCCATTAGGGGTAAAGGAGGACGATAGTCTTTCTTAGTTACCCTAAAAGTCAATTTCTCCTTTCCAACTCTCAGTGTTAATTCTCCCCCATTCACATCAATTAACGAACTAGAAGTAGTTAGGAACGGTCGCCCAAGCACCATTAATGTTTCTGCATCTTCTTCAATATCTAGTATGTAGAAATCTACGTGGAAGATAAATTTATCAATCTATATCTGCATCTTCCTAATGATCACCTTTGGCTAATGCATTAATCTATTGATTGTTTTCACCAATATTTTAGTAGGATTTGGCTCTCCTAAACCTAACTTCCGACTAAATGTGTAAGGCATCATATGATGCCATCTCCCAAATCTACAAATGTGCTAACTATCTTAACTCTATTTATACTACACGGAATGAAGAAGTCCCTTGGGTCTTCTTTCTTTTATGCTATATATGGACTTCCTTTTGATATATGCTCGTTGACCTCTTTCTTCACCAGTTCCTTAAACATGAGCTTTGTTTGAAGTTGATTTTTCACATCGTCATCTCGCTTAGCTCAACTTCGTTAGAGTTCCTTGCTACTCCTCTTGAAGATGACTTCCGCTGAGAAAAAATCTGATGTGGAAGTCTAAGTTGAAGTTCTCTAATCGGCTTACTTACTAGTTCACTTGGGAGGACGTCCAAAACTACTTGTCCTTCTCTCTTGACTCTGTCTTTTTCCTCATGTTCACTTTCCTTTTTCTCTGTCTGAATGAGGGCCATGATTCTTTCCTTCAGGTTGACCTTGGTGTTGCTCAATAGGCTACCTATATTTCTCAAAGATAATGCGTTAGCGAGTTGACCTACCTGAACCTCCAAGTTATGGATTGATGAGGCATGATTGTTCATGATTCGGTCGAATTTTGCTTCCATCCTTTTCTGACTTTCTTCTTGGCTAGCAAACATCCTCTTTTAATTCTCCTCTTGAGCTGCCAGTTTGAACCCCAACACTTCCATCATCTTTTTCATATTACTCTCCATAACTCCAATTTGATCTTGTTGGAATCCTGGTAGTCCTTATGGTCTTGCTTGGCCACCTACATTGTAGTACTCTAAGAAAACTTCAGATGGCTTTTTCATCCCAGATTATAAGTATTAGAGTACGGGTTGTTACCTCGTTATGGCTGGCCCAGGTAACTTACCTATTCGGTACCACAGGCTCTCAATAGAAAACACTCTGCTGAGTTATGATTGTTCTGCCTGCACAACTCACATTGCACTTACATCGCTTTCCCTATGGAGTAGGATGCTTATTGTATATTGTTCAGCTGCTTTGTAAGAGCCGTGATTTGAGCCTATAAGGCAGTAACAGAGTCATTGGGTATCATACCTTTTCGTTCCTTCTGCACCTATCTGCTCCTTTTGCTCGACTATATGTAGCTGTTGCTCGCCAGCTCTTCTAGGAGATTATGAGCTGCTTCCATAGTCTTCCTCATTAAAGAACCTCCAGCTGCTGCATCAATGGTTCCTCTGGGCCTCGAATTCACTCCATTGTAGAATGTTTGAAGTAGGAACTCTCTCGGCAAGTTGTGATGGGGACAATTTCTTTGAAGTTCTTTAAATCTCTCCCAAGCTTCGTAAAGAGATTCCTCGTTGTTTTGTTGAAAATTTGTAATTTTCTTGATAATCCTTGTCGTATTCATCAACTGGAAATACTTGGCAAGGAATGTTTAGGCAAGTTGCTAGCAAGTCATAATCTGGCCTGAATTTAACGAGTTATACCACACTTTAGTCCAATCCTTCAACGTGAATGAAAATAGTCTCAGCTTCACTGCATTGTTGGACATTCCGTTGAATCGGAATGTGTCACAGATCTCTAAGAAATTTGTGATGTGGGCGTTCGGATCCTCATTAGATTCCCTCTTATTTTATTAACCAAATTATGTCTTACCCTTGATTTTTGAATGTACTAATTACCCTCTCTCAAGGGATAATCAATTGTCCCTAATTGAATTAAATAGAATCAATTGGACAATCTCTCAAACTATCCAATGACTCTACCGATTCAATTAGTTATTAAACTATCCTGTGGATAATCAATTGAATTCATTGAGATCTCTCTTCTAACCAATCAATTAACATGATGATTGTATGCCTATAGGCTGCCAACTCCCGTTGTACAATCCTACACAATTAATCTTACTCACTCTCTCGATTTATTGCAATATAATAAATAAAATCACCAATCATCAAAGACAACTTCATTCAATTCAATAAAATAGGAGTTCTAACAAAATAGTTCAAAAGCAATCCCTAAAACTAAATCAGCCTAACATGGTCTCCATAACATCATCAACATTCAAATAAACCATGTTATAAAGAATAGAAGAAGTAAAATTGACAAAAAATTGAATAAAGGGATTCCTTCTCTTCTTTGACAAATCTGAAAATTTTAGTGTTGATGTGATATTTTTCTCAATCTTGATGATGTTCCTTGACTTCAATCCTTCCTCAAGGCTCCAAACATGTGTACTTCACTTAAGAATGGTGTTTCTACAAAAGGGTTTCATCTCTCCTTGAAGATGGAGGCTTAATTATGCTTTAATAGTCCAAAAACCCTAAGTTTAATTAAGCCTTGCATATTGTCTCAGATTGTAATTCCCACAATCGTGGGAATTGGCAATAGATGGAATCCTCTTGTCTTCTCCTCTTTGATTTTTAGCTCAATCTCTAAGTTGCTCATCTTCCTTCCTACATAAAAAATAGTCAATTATTACTATAAAGTAACATCAAACATAAAAAAACAACAATGGAAATCAAACAAATTGAGAACATACAAAATGAATCCTAAACTACAACAATAATCAACAATTATGCAAGAAAACATGTCAATTACCTAAAAAAATATATACTAATGCACACTCATGAGCAATTGCATATAAAATTGATATGTGTAATATGATTGATTAAGTGCATTGTATGGACTGTTTAGAAATAAAAATGTGAAATATCGCACATAAATTGTATTTGTGAAATATGAGGAAATGTGAAGAAATGTTCAGTATGTGTTGATATGATTTATCTATGAATTAAATATGAATTGTAAATTGTTCTGTGTTTGATACGAGTGAGAACATCGAGGATGATTCGCTCACTGAGTTCGCAAAACTCATCAAAATTGCAACATGACTTTTCAAGTTCAGAGAAGATATCTAGTTAAACTAATTAGAGTATAACCACTGAAATCAGACATAAGCTAAAGGTCGAGATCAGTTTTTATCTATATATGTTTTCAGTTGTTTTGTATTAAGGATTATATTCCGCGACTATTGTACAATGTATATGTGAATTATGTAATGTAATGACATTTATTACTGGATATGTTTTGTAAATAAAATGGTCTAAATTGAATATTAATTTGCTTAAGATGTGTTTACAAATGAAATTGGTCAAAATGATTATTGGTTTGTTTAAAATGTGTTTGATGTCTGTAAAATTTGTAATGAGTGGTTCTGATTATCTTAACATGTCATCCTCGTTGAGTATGTTTCTCAAATATCGTCAATATGTTCAGGAATATGCCCTATGAGAGTGGTGTGTTACAAAATTGATTATAAAACAATAAATATCATAAGAAAATTCATTAAATCAAGAACGTAAGTTCAACAAATAATTTAAAAGTAGTTCCTAAAAAGGAATTTAGTAACCCATAGATATAACTAAATATCCAAAATTAATAATTATTAACATCTAAAAATAACAAGGAATTAAGAAAAGAGTGTACAATGAAATTTAGAAGTCTTCTCTTCTTTGCCTTGGCTGGAAAATTTGTAGCCTTATTCTTAAGAATTCTCTCTTTTTATCTTCTTTAATTATGATTAGGTAGTCGTCAAGTGGTGTTTTAAGCTTCTTTATATACTCTTTAGTCTTCTAATGTTTTGTATAGGTTTTTTCTCCATATGTATATCTTCTAAAAATAGCATCGAAATGTGAAAAGTATGAAAAACTTGCATCCTAGAATACACCTTGCAAGATTGTGCATAGCCATGTTGGAAGCCTCTAGCATAATCATGATCATGATCGTGCATGGGATTGCCTACACTCTCTGGCAAGATTGTGCCAGAGGCTTCCAACCTACTACTTCCTTATTGCACAACACTCGTGCCAGACTATATAGGAATGCCTAAAGTCCTTGGCATGATTATGCTAAAGGCTTCTAACCTGCTGCTTCCTTTTTGCACGATGATCGTGCCAGACTTGTTTCTCTAACCTTTTCTTCATCATTTCTTCTCTTTTTCATGTCTCCACTCATCACCAAACTCATCAACATAATCCTTAAAATATATAATTAAGATCAAACTCTTGTCTTAAACAACAATAAATAAACAAAACACACATAAACACTAATATGAACATAAATCTAAGCCCTAAACACATGATTATCAACTAAGAAAACACTAAAAACCCTCTAATACTTAGAAAAATGTGGTAAGTTTTAAGTTTATCAACATCCCAATACTTAAATCTTTACTTGATGTCGATCAAAACTAAAATCATAAAACAAACATAACACAAAAACTCAATCATACAATAATGCAATATTGGTACAATGACATCAAATTTCATGAAATTAACTTAGCCATAAACAACAATCACTTAAAAAAGTTTGAATAAACTAACTTATTCCATTCATATCAAATGCTTTGATTTAAATACAAATGTCAACCAAAATATTAACACCTATTCATACATATATGACACTCGTAAACATGCACTCATTCCTATATAACAATTAAAGAGGTAGGACCATCACTGAATACCAATTCATAACATTTATTTTGACATTCAATAAGATCTATAGGTTCAATTTTACAATATGATTCAAGGCAATAGGAATAAAAACAATATAATATCTCTTGAAGATCATAATGGTATATTATTATATGATCAAGAAGACATGAAAGAGACTGCTAAAAGTCACTTCAAAGAGATAAATGGGGTAACTACACACACTTCTAATCTTTCTAGAGATCTCATCAGCAGATTATCAGGTTCTATAAATTAGATCCAGAAGAACGAAATGCTCAAGGAAGTCTGTTGGACCCCAAATTTTTCTTAGAATTTAGTCCATTAATTTAACAAGCATGAATAGAAATTAGATTTTTTTAAAAATTAGAATCTGTTGGAGTTTAGTCATGAATATATTTTATCTACATGTGTTTGCATGAATTAAATAGAAATGTTAGAAATAAGTTAGTGTGTAATAGACATAAGAGAATAAAGGAACAAGTAGACATTAAACTAAATATGGAAGGGTAAACTTGGAAGGACCAAAAGTGTCTTAAATAAATAAGAAAAGAAATGAGAAAGATGAAGTGAAGAGTGTGTGAAGTGTGTTGGAGAAGCTAGGAAGAAAGAAAAGAAAAAACATAGAAGGAACTAGAAGAAGAGAAGGAGAAAACGAACCAAAAAAAAGGAAGAAGGAAAGAAAGAAAAAGGAGAAAGAAGAAGAAGAAGGAAGAGGATTCAGTTGAGCTTTAGGTAACCTTCATCTTTTCTTCTTGCTTTTGTAGAAAAAGGAACTAGAGAAAATGAGTTTCTTGGGCTGTAAATAAAGGGATAAAGGAGAGGACCAAGAAACCCATTTTTGAGTTTCATGGATTTTCAACTAGATCTTAGTTGTTCTAGCCTAGATAAGCCATGGGTAGAATAAGTCTAAGCTCAACTTTGATTATTAAAGCTCTATGGACTTTCTATTTGTATATTTGTTTGAATGAAAATTTGTTTTTTTGTAGGAAACCAAGAAAATCAAGGCAAGAGCAAGAGAAAAGGAAAACTTGAGTTTGGACTTACAATTAATTAAGTGGGTAATATGTTTATAGTTATTATGGATGATATGTTGATTTCTTACTTACTTGCATGTTTAATTGCTTGGCTTTGAATTATTACGATTGTTGGAAAATGCACTATGATTTATTATCATGTTATGCCTTGAAAGATGTTACTGCATTTGGTATTAATGAAAAGAGTAAAAAGCACAAGAAGCGTGAAAGTGTGAACATGTGATGAAATGAATTGAGCATTGAAATTTGCTTGTGAATAGGCAAGAGAGATATCATTTCGTTCGTTACGTGCACATTGACTTAAAGCCTACTCCCGACTGCCCACTTATGGCACATGAGCTCCTCAAAAATGGAATCATTTAGTTTATAGTGTAAACTTTGATTTCTCCATTTTGATCCATGGGACTCTCTCAAGCCATTATGATTGTGCATTTCATTTTGATTTGTTGAGCATGATAGACACTTAAGTGTTATGTTGATGGTTAAATATACAAGATATAATTTATGTGATAACATTTTTTCTAACTATGAGTTCTTTGAGCTAGAACTATAGACAATTTAATTGCTAGATTGAAATGAGATATATATGTATATGCTTGATTGTGTGTGGCTCATTACCAATAGTTATAAACATATTAGCCACTGAGCTTCGTAGCTCAGCCTATTATTTTTCCACTCCTCTGGTGCAAAATGAGAAAATAATTGATCCTTGCAAGCTTTGGCAAACTCCAAGATAGCTACCTTTTGTAACTAAGTTAGTTCGACAATATTTTTTGTAGCTTTATAAGCATATCAAGCATGAGCGTTCATTTATATTTTGTAATATGCTATTGATGTGACCTTTGATATGTAATTAAAGCTATATACAAACTCCATTTTGTTTAAGGAATGAAAGTAAGAGTTGAAGAAGTTTCTTTTGTACAAATTCAAAACTATCTTCTTCGTTGGGTTGTTAATTATTGTTGGAAAATGGAATAGAATATTGTTAGATGGCCCTGGATAGATTTAAAATTATTATGCTAAAAGTCATGTATGTACATTTAGTTGTTGGTTGGATCCGAGTCTTTTCTTTTTGGAATGTGTAAAAGCTCGTAATAGGCAAAAGAAAAAAAGGGGGACACCTCTACAACACTACCCTAGATAGAATTAGTGACTCTAAATTTCATGAATGAACTGTATTAATCTAGAAAACATTAGACAAAGTTGTCTTTAGGAAAACTATAGTTCATCCTTTTAGCTTTCAAATGGAGTATCCCATGAAATTTTTGGACTCCAAATGAAAGAGATATGGCCTCTACACGATAACATCATCGGTGCTAGCAGTGGTTGCAACACCATCCCTTACAAAAATTATGCTCTGATTTCAATGATTAAATTGTATTAATGTAAGCCGAATCAGAAAAAGTTGTCTTCATAAAAGTTGTAGTTTTTCTCTTAGCTTTCCAAAGGTATAAAGTTTATAATTTTTTGGATATCAGAATAGAGAGATAGGACTTTTACAAGTTTGGGTGACAGACTTTCCTTCAGGAGTGCACGATCGTGCACTAACACGATCATGACAGGGCCAGTCACTTATGGGAGTGCACGATCATGCACTAGCACGATTGTGACAGAGCCCTTCACTTATAAGAGTGCACGATCATGCTTGTACACGAGGGTGATCAAAGAAACTCGCCAAATTTGAGTAAAACACAGGCTTTTAGGTTCTCATTACAATTTGGAGCTTCTAGCCTTCTTCTCACTTAATCTTCACCTGATCCTCTCATAATTTAGCCATGTAATAAGTACTAGGACCCGGGCATAACATTTTTGGTATTAGAGTCTATGGTTTTTAAGGATTCCTAGGCTTAGAATATGTTATGATATGAATTATTGTGATGTGTGATTAATTGTTTGCATTGTTGAATTGATTGATTGTATTGAGTGACATGCATTTCATGTATATATAGGAAATAAGATTAAAATGAAATATAGGGTAAATGTTAATGTTTAAATTGGAGTAAGATGCCACCTCATAGAAGATCACGAGGTGTTTTGCAAGGAGCTACTGCACTTGACTCTCTACCAAAAGAAGAGGGCATTGATGAGTCTAAAGTCCCAGGAAATGCTGAGGGTTCTGTAGGGCATGGTAGTGAGCCCTTTCGATCATAAACGCATGAGTAACCTCTTCCTCAGGAGCAAGTTCCTAATCCCTCAGATCTTAGATTATTTCAAGCCTTTGCTCAGGCTTTTGTCTAGGCCATGGGCCAAACGTCACAAACTTCTACCCCAACCCAGCAAAGAAAGGAAAGCAATTTGAAAAGATTAGAAAGTATGGGGCAGTAGATTTTCGTAGAATAACTGATCTAGAAGAAGTTGAAACATGGTTGAGGAAGATAGAAAGGATATTAGAACAAATGGGCTATGAGGATGATGAAAAGTTTGTTTATGTTGTAAGCTTGCTATAAGGAGATGCCCTACATTGGTGGGAAAGTATACCAGGGAGCCAGATAAAACCAACAGTGTTGACATGGCAGGACTTCTTAGCTGCTTATAAGAAGAAATATTTGTCTAAGGTGCATACCCAATAGAAGCAAAAGGGAGTTTCTAAGTCGCACCTACAAGGAGATGACGGTGAGTGAATATGAGCATAAATTTATGCAATTATCCCGATATGCAGCTGAGATGATGATGAGAGAAGTGGCTAAGTGTCATAAGTTTGAAGCCGGATTGCATTTATCCATCAGAGAAAAAATGGTGGCATAAAATTTCTGTGACTTCCAACAGTTGGTAGAAGCTGCGTTAAGGGTTGAGAATGTAGAGAATATAAAGAGCACAGTAAACAAAAAGAGGAAAGGAAAGGAAGAGAATAGTTCAGGAGGGGTGGTAGTGCTCCTATGCCAGAGAGGAGTGCTAGGACTTTCCCCATACAGTCTGAGGATAGGACTAGTGGTTCAAGCAGGCCCAAACAGATGAGAACGATCTCTCATTAAGCCTCAACTGTTGGAGGAAATAGAAGGGGAGAGGGGGATAAGCCATCCATTCCCAAATCCGACCATTGTAGCATATTCCATAAGGGAAAGTGCTATAGGCTGAGTGGAGCTTGTTTTAACTGTAGAGAAAGAGGGCATATGGCTAGAGAGTGCCTACAGTATGCAAAATGGGAGGGAACTCATATGCAAGCTCCAAAAATGGCTGAGACTGTGGGAGTTAAGATTGCAACTAAAGTGGGAAGTTCTAGTGTAGTAAAGAAAGTGAATCCTCCAAGAAGACTGAGGGGGAAAGCACTAGCTAGGGTGTTTGCAATGACGAGGGAGGACACAGAAGCAGCTCCACAAGTTATAACTGGTATGGTTAAATTGTTTAATGATGATATTATTGTTTTAATTAATCTGGGTTCTACCCACTCATTTATTTCATCAAGTAGGTTAGTATATGGTAGAAGTTTGAGTCCATTGTCCTTTGATGGTTAGTACCCCAATTGGCCAATATATCATTATTAGTTAAGTTTATAGAGATTGTGAAATATACATTGGTGGAGTAAAATTAGTGGTGGATTTAATGTCATTGAAGATGGAGAGATTAGATGTGATTTTGGGCATGAATACTATAGAAAAATATAATGCCAATTTGAATTGCAAACAGAAGACAGTAGAGTTTGAGTTGGACAAAGGTGAAAAGGTAGTGTTTATGGGAGATAGGAAAGCAAACCCACCTAGAATTATTTCGGC
>JAOQML010000005.1:25105047-25119042 GCA_027568935.1 Erythroxylum urbanii
GTGTGTATGTTTGTATGTATGTATGTAGGATCCTTAATTATAAATAGTTAGCATAATTTGCAAAATAAAAGATGAGACCAAATACCTTTGTAAAATATAGTTTTTCATTAAAGAAGTGGTCATATATATCTTCTTCATTTAACTCCTCTATATCTGGGATTTCTAAGTGAGATATATGAAATGTAACTAAGTTTTTTGCCCCTTCTTTATGCTGATCTCCAAATTAAATTCATTTAATAAAAGAATCCATCTAATAAATCTGGATTTTGCATCTTTTTTTATAAAGAAGGTGCTTTAATATTAAGTGGCCTATGCAAACAATGACTTAAAAAAGTATAAGATATAATTTGAATTTATTAATGTGAATATTATTAGCAAATAGTTCCTTCTCAGTGCTAGTGTAACTTTCTTAACCATTTGTGTTTTTACATAATATGTTAGTTGAAAATGATTATCCTTTCTTTTTCCAAGCACTGCTCCAATATTTTAGTCAATTGTATGACACATAACACAGAAACTCAAATAGAAGATCCTCATCTTATGTTACCATGATGGATGCATTGATTAGACTTTTTTTTTACAAGATTGTGAATACCTCTAAATAAGTTTTAGAAAAAATCAAAGGGCACATCCTTATAAAGTAAGTTAGACAAAGTTCAAACTATTTTGGAAATTTTTTATGAATTGTTTATAAAATGCAGTGTGCCTTAAGAAGCTTCTAATTACTTTAACTGATGAAGGTGTTGGAAAATTTTGAATTTATTTGACTTTTGCCTTATATATCTTAATTCTTTTATATATGTACCTTTATAATCTTCATAACATATTAAAAAAATATGCTCATTATACACTGGCGGGCATATTACACAAATCAAACGGCATCCTTCGATAAGCCAATGCACTAAATGGGCATATAAAGGTCATATTTTCTTAATTCTCTATTGCAATAAAAATATGAGAATAACCTTAAAAGTCATATTGGAAATAGTAATAATCATGCCCAATAAGTCTTTCAAAAAGCTGATCAATAAGTGGAATGGGAAAGTGGTCTTTATGAGTTGTAAGATTCAACATCTTATAATCAATACAAACTCACCACCTAGTTTAAATATGAGAGGGAATCAACTCACCATCTTGATATATTAACACTATGATTCCAAATTCTTTGGAACCTCCTACATTGTACTTACACATATACTATACTAAATAGGATAAGTTACTCCAATATCAAGAAGCTTAAGGACTTCCTTTTTCACAACTTCCATCATTAGAGGATTTTGTCTATATTGAGCTTGTCAAGTTATCTTGGCACCTCCTTAAGCAAAATTTGATGAATGCACATAGAAGGGCTTATTCCTCTAATATCTGCAATTATGAACCCACTAGCCCTCTTCTGCTAACTTAATACATGAACTAATTTATCTTCTTAATCAAAATTTAACTCTGCTTAAATAATCATTTAAAGAGTCTGATTCTTTAACAATTATGCATATTTCAAGTGAGAGAATAGTGATTTTAACTCCATATCATGTACCTGCACATCAGAAAGTAATAGACTTTGGTAAGATTTAGGTAATTGTATGGAAGAAAGTTTATACCTTTTATGGGTTGGTTTCAAGGAATACAAGGTATCCACCATCTTAGTCATTTCCTATCCTAACTCAACATCATTAACTATAGATGTTCAGTTAAGATTACTTTCAATTTTTCTTTACAATTTAACTAAAAAATTTCCTACACTAAATGATCAATCACATCAATAGCAAAAGAAGAATGATCATCTTAAGGATGTTTCATGGCATCAAAAATATTAAAATGAATCACTTCCCTATCAAATTCAATTATGAGGGTATTCTCGTAAACATGTATCTTAGTTTGGGCATTGTTAAGTAATGGTCTTGCTAGTAAGGTAACTGTGGTGATAAGGGAGATATCATCATTCATATATACTATTAAAATATGTAAAAATTACTAATTCATTCACTTGCACTAGAACATCCTCATCCACTCCATCTAGATTAGCACTAGTGAAATAAACCAACTGTATGATAACATTAGTTTTCTTTAAAGGTCCTAATTTTAACGTAAGTATAGATAGAATGGGGAATAACATTAATTAATTCTCTTAAATCTAGCATGGATCCTTACACATAGTCAATTTCTTTTAGAAGACTGTGAAAACATTCTCATCCATTATGACCTTTGCATTACGTTTCAATTTTCTCTTATTAATACATAATTCCTTAAAAAATTTTACATACTATGTCACATACTTGATTACATATAGTAAAAGTACACTTCCACTTTTGAAAAGTCTCCAAGATCTCCTTATCCTTTTCCTCCTTGTTTGACTTTGCTAACCTGTTAGGAAAAGGTAGGGGTTAGTTTTAACCACATTTCGGCATTCATAATTTACCTTTAAACTATATAAAGGATCTCCTTTTTCTTTTATCTCTTTTTGAATTTCCTTTTCATTGACCATCCTATGTGTGGTGCTTTTAGATCTTTAAGCTTTGTACCACTCTTTAAGGTCACCATACTGACTTTCTTTGGATTTACCTTAGGTCGCGATGGCATTCTCCCTCCACTTTGAGCTTCTAAATGGTTGATAGCAACTTCCATTTGACTCACTTGATTCCCTAAATTTTAAATGCTAGACCTTGCCTCTTGAATTTGAAATCTTGTCTCCTACTAAAACTATTTCACATTTTGCTGGAATTGTAAAGTATTAATAGCTAGAGACTTAACCGTATCCTTTAATGAAATACCCAAGTTAGAGGAAGAAGCTTGTAGTTTATGCCGAAATTGTTGCGTACCGTGACCTATTTGGAAAGTAGTTTTGTTGCCTATTCCCTCCATGACTCAGGTTCAAAGGATCTCTTTAACCTAGGTTATAGATATGGGAACATGGATAGCACTATTAGGCAAATTTTCCTCCTACATCATTAATATGCTCCATGTTTCCCTCTTATAGAGCTATGTACCCATCTGTTGAATGGTTCACATTGGCATATATCCCACAAGCTTTCACCTAAGCTTTCCTTAGAGCAATATGTCTAATAAAAGATGTTATTTCATTTAAATGATGTTCTATGATGAATTATTTACCTGATTTACCCTATGAACATCATTATAAAATGCCAAATTATTGTGAGATTACTGTTATACACTTGATTAAAGTTCTTATCTCTTTATGAGTCTTTTCATCTAATGCTCTAACAATTGCTATATCAACTAAAATCCTATCTTTAGGCAATATTCCATAAAAATATTAGATAAGGAATTGCTCCATGATATTGTGATGGGAGTAACTAGCATAAAATTTCTTAATGCACTCTCAATACTCGTAAAAGGATTTTATATGATGTTGCTTGACAAATATCTTTCCTTATGCTTATTATCTTCGATGATAGAAAATACTTCTCCAAAAATAGCCTTTTCATTTCAATTCATAAACACTCCTCACAGGCAAATCATAAAGCCAATCTTCTGCTACATCTTTTAGTGAAAATGGAAAAGCTCTTAGCATGATTTGCTTTTCCATCACCCCTGGAGGTTTCATACTAAGATAAAACAAATTAAGTTCCTTAAGATGATCATGAGCATCCTCACCTATAAGACTATGAAAAATAGGCAAAAGATGTATTGATTGACTTTTTCTATGTATGTCAATTATAAATTTCCGCAAATGCACAGTGTAGTTGTAGCTAGTACCAGCAAGTACTAATCGATCTCACAAAGATGATGAATATTAGTAGTTACTGTTATCCTATTACCTAGTCTACAAATTTAATTTGGAATTTTAATTAAAAAAGAAAAATTTAGCAAATAAAATAAAACAAACAGCAAGATTGAATATAGAATTAAGAAATTACTTAGAAAAATAACGATATCAAGAATTAGTGTCTAGGTTGCGAATCCCCCTAATTACCCTCAATTAATTAGTTTTTTATTATGCAATTGTCTTGTTGATTTGTTAGACTGTGGAGATTCCTATGGTATGCCAATAGCTCTCTCGAGTCTAATAACAAATAATCCTAAGGTTTTCAACCTAATTACTTAAGTTAAAGTTTATAGGATTGCTTTACCGGTTTATGAATGCCACTATTAGGTTTGACCCTAATCAAGAGGATTTATGACATCCTATATCTAAGGTTGCAATCACCTCCTTCAAATTATAGTGGATCTATTCATACAAGGATTTATTAATCTCTATGTTATGAAATCAGATTATTATATAATATTTCGAATATATTAGAACATAAATTAAACAAGTAATTGAATCACAATATATCAATCTAACCAATTGTATAAATAAAAGAATCAAAACATGTTATTGAACAAAACTAGGGTTCATCTAAGCTAGACAATAAAATAATTTAGTTACAAATGATTAAAAAGAGAAATCAAACATAAACAAAAGGAAAATTTATTTAAAAACAATAGATTCATGGTTCTAAATCTCCTTGTTTATCTTTTATCAAATATTCTTGCAAGGTAGAGGTTTGATCTTGTATTCCACTGGATCTTTTGATAATTTCTTCGTGTTTTCTAGCTTTCTGACTCAAAATTGTGCCGTATGAACAATCGTTGGCTCTAAAATCACCTTTTAATGTTTTCTATTCCATTTTGCCTTCAAATTGGTCCTTTTATAGTAAATTTTAGGATTTTGGGGGATGCACGGGCTAATACATGACTGTACATCAAACCGTACATAACTCAAAATTGTCAAAATTTGTGAATCTGCATGTCTTGAGAGAAGTACAATGGCTGATACACGGTCGTGTATCCCTTCTATGCTTCAAATCTTCATTTTATGTCACATTTTTAACGAAATTCTTCTCTTTTAAGTGTGTGAAGGCAATTATAACCTATAAACACACTTGAAGCATCTATAAATATAAAATATCAAGCAAAAATGCATCAAATATGGGACACAAATATGGTTAATTATGCATATATCAAACATCCCCACACTTAAGCTTTTACTTATCCTCTAGCAAACTATAATCAAAATTATAAATCTTACCATTTCAATCCTTCATTAATCTTGATCTGTCTATTCATCATATGCTATTGAATAAAATTAATATACAATTAGAATAAAATTATCCTAAAATTAACTTCCTAAGTAATATTAATAGTAATCACATCATAATCTCATTGGAGTCAAAAGCATTAATCTTTACATCTTTACTAAGATTTCACTCAATGCACTTAAGTGTTTAGGGTAAAAAGTATTGAACTTTTAATAAATGCATAGTAGCACTCTTATCATAAGCTTGCAATAATATCACATCTGTACCACTTATGTATAAACAAATAAAAAAATCAAAAGGTCTTTATAAGTTTGTAATGGGGCTCAGGTAAGGTATGGTTGGGATATAAAAAAGGATTAAATTAAAGGAAATTTACTACATGAAAATTACAAGACTTGTTTACAAAACACACAGGTCCTTTCATGGTAACTCTATTGGTACCTTATGCTTTTCTTCTTTACTTTTTCTATGCTCCTTTTTTTATCAATCAAACTAATTTCAAGCATTCAATATATACCATACTTAACAAAACAATGGACCTTTCAAAATTTTCAAGTTTCAAACAAGTAAATAATGTAAACAAGGTTCAAAACAATAAAACAATCTTCAAAGAAAAATAAGTTCAAGGTTAATATGTGGGTAAAATCAATGAAAAAGGTTAAGGCTCAACTTGGTTATTCCTAAAGGATAAATTATGGGTAAGGTAGTTTTTAAGGAATAATTTAAGACAAATTATTAATCTAAATGGCTTCATTATGTCAATGCTTTTAATTTAACAAATATGATCTCAATACGTATAATAGAAGTAAGTTTTAGAATCATTCTACTATTCATGATAACTTAAATGAGAGAAATAAAAGAGCTTTAACATTTTGAAATTTTAGCTCTTAGGCTAAAAAGCTCACAAAAAAGAAAGGTATATATGTCTGTAAATAAAATGCAATTTTCTTTCAATTTGACAATGAATACTAAAAATATGACTTATAAAAGTAATTTTATTCTAACTATCATCCTTTTGCATACCAATTCAACTCAATATTCAATGATGAAATCTAGTATCGATGGATAGATTTCAAGTAAGTCAAGATGTTAACTCATAAAGTATTATAATTAGGATTATAATAAGCTTAAAGAACTTGTTAAAAATCATGAATCACTTCCCCACACTTAATGTTATACATTGTACCCAATGTAAGTATATATAATAAGTGAGAAGGGTTAGTGGTACTTTCCTAATTATGTGCTTTATCCAATTTTAGATTACATCCTTGCAAAACATAAGAAAAAGGGATAAAAAGAAACAAAAATAACAAATAACACAAATTAATTAAAAATAGAAAAATGAAATAACATAATAAAAGTACAACCTAACTCTTAGGTTGCCTCCCAAGTAACACTTGCTTAATGTCCTTAGCTCGAAGTACTTTGTATACTCAAGGTGGCTTGGCTAAATTGATGCTTTCACTATTATTTTCAAGCTCACCTCTAAGATATAACTTCACTCGATGGCCATTAACCTTAAAAGTACTCGTGTATGGATGACTCACCTTAATTACACCATACAGAAATACTTTCTCCATAATGAATGGTCCAGATCATCTAGATTTAAAATTACCAGGAAATAATCTTAGGAAAGATTATATAAAATAACTTGATCCCCCTTCTTAAATTCTCATGATTGCTTAATCGTTCAATCATGGTAACTTTTAACTCTTTCCTTATAGATTTTAGAATTTTCATAAGCCATCAGTCGTTATTCGTCCAGTTCATTAAGTTGGAAGTTTCTCTTTTCACGTGCACTTTAAAGATAAAAAATCATGAGTTTAATAGCCTAATATGTTTTATGCTCCAATTCAATAAGTAGATGACATGCTTCACCATAAACTAGCCTATACGGTGTAGTGTCAATAAATGTCTTGTACATCTACTTTAATTGACTAGTCCTTCCTTTGACGCTCTACAGTCTTCTCCAAAATTCGTTTTAAATCCCTATTGGATACCTCGACTTGGCCACTAGTTTGAAAATGATATAGGGTGGCAATTCTATGATTAATTCCATAACTTTGAAACACTTTTTAAACTACACATTACAAATATGAGTACATCTATCACTGATAATCACCCTCGATGTGTCGAAATGGGAAAATAAATCTTTAGGGAATTTTACGATAACCCTATCATTTGTGGGTAAAGCTTGCACTCCACCCATTTATAAGCATAATTAACAGCTACTAAGATATATCTATTACCAAATGGAATTGGAAATGGATCTATGAAATCAATCCCCAAAACATCAAATATTTCACAAATAAGAATGAAAATTTGGGGTAATTCATCCCAAAGAGAGACATTACTTGATAGGTTGCATTTCATACATGGTTTCTAGGATAGTCTGCATTCATTTTGCATTTTTTTTGTTTTTTATTTGCGTGTTTTTGTGTGCTTTTATGTTTGTTATGTGTGTAGGAGACCAAAGTGGGGATTGGAGTCGTAATGCAGGAGATTTGGGTTGTTTTGGAGAAGCCACCTTCTCCTGTTTTGAGTATTCAGCCGCCAACCACCATTGTGATTGCATTCTTTATGTTATTTTGTTGTGGAGACAAGATGAACTCTAGGGTATCTTGTGTCCTCATGTTAGCTATGAACAACTAAACCTTTTTCTAGTCAGGGTGTTTGGATATTCAGCCATGGATGATTTGTGAGACTATGTTTTTATTTGTTTATGCAATGCAGATATTTATTTAATTCCCGTGCTTGAACTAGATTTATTATTGCTTAATTTATTGTGCAATGTCACGAGTTGTGTGATTGATTAAGTGATAAATTGTTAAATAGGATAGTATTATCGTGGATATTATTTTATCAAAGTAGCGAATTAGTTTTATCTTGTGAACGATGTATGTTGGTGGTAAAATCGATAGGATTAAATAATCTAACTAAATATATTACGGCGTTTCCCAATTTATTGGTTAGGACAAGGGTCTTTTTCATTCTTAATGCTACTAAAGATTAATCTTGTCAGGGCGTTTCCTAGGGGTTGTCTTTAGACTAGGGAAGTAACTTGTCAGGGCGTTTCCCGAAGTTACCAACAAAGTAAGAAAAGGTTGGTTAATGAGTGTGTCACCTTTGGCTATAACTTTGTCTATCTGAATTGTCTAATTTATCTTATGATGTTAATGATCGAATTTCCAGGCTGAATTGAAGAGTATCTTGGCTAGGTTTTCACCCATTGTGTTTTAATCTCATTTTATTTTGTTATTTGCTGTCCAGACCTGTTTTATGCCAATACAACATGCTCACGTCGTATCTGTCACTATAACTCTCCTTTAATTTTCTGCATTGCTTTTATTTTTATTTACATCTCCTGCAATATCAATTCTTCAATCTGTTATTTTTGGAGCATTTGAGTAACTCTACATTGATTCCCTGCGAATTCGACCCGATTCACCACTAGCTACCTAGTTTTTGGAGAATTGAAAATACATTTTTACTTTTGGTAGTTTGACAACCTATCATTACCTGATCTTTGGCATCTATCATATGAAACTGCATAGCTTTGGGCATCTTTAAAAATTGACAACTAATAAAAAGCTAACTCTAGGATCTTCTCATCCATCCTATTTGCACTATGGTGTCCTCTAGTGGGTCCAGTATGATAGTGTTGTAGAAACTTCCACCTTTAGAGTGAGGATCACATCTCCTTACTATTTGATCTGCACAGATACAAAACTGATATGGATCTTTTCAGAAAAAGCCATACAAATCAGTAAAAAAAGATTTTTTTCACAAGACAAACCTTCCTATAAGACCTTAGCTACAAGATAATTTTCAATATCTATAAACCAAGGGATTTTAGCTTCACTCACCTCCTCCATGTTATAGAGGCGTTCTTTTGGGAAGGCATCTTTAATGCCATTTTTGTTCAGTTCTTCCAAATTTAGATTTTCCAGGCGAGATAGATGGTTTGCTGCCAGGTTTTTAGTACCTTTCTTATCTTTGATCTCTAAATCAAATTCTTGCAATAGTAGAATCCATCTAATTAAACAAGGTTTTCATCAAATTTATTCATCAATTATTTCGGTGTCGAGTGGTTAGTATACATAATAACTTTAGATAATACTAAATAAGATCAAATTTTATCAAACATAAAAACCATAGGTAATAACTCCTTTGTTGTCATCATGTAATTCTCTTGAGCATCCATCAAAGTCTTACTAGAGTAGTAGATTGGCAAAAAGTGTTTATCCTTTCATTGTCCAAGTACTTCATCTATTGCAAAGTCACTTGACTCTCATATTAGCTCAAATGATAGATTCCAATTTAGTGCAACCATAATTGGGGCCTTAGTTAACTTTTTTTTAAGAATGTTAAAAGCATCTAAACATTCATTTGTAAATGTGAAAGGTATGTCCTTTTCTAATATCTCAGTTAGAGGCTTAGAAATTTTCAAAAAGTCTTTAATAAATCTTCTATAAAAGCCTACATGACCTAAGAAACTTCTTATTGACTTAACCGAAGAAGGGGGTAGCTTCTCTATGACTTCAATTTTGTCCTTATCTACCTTAATTTTCCAATGAGAAATTTTATGGCCTAGGACTATACCTTTTGTACCATAAAGTGACATTTTTCATAATTTAACACCAGATATGTCTTCTCGTATCTTTTCAACACTTTCTCTAAATTATAGAGGCATAAATCAAAAGAATCACCAAAAATGGAACAATCATCCATAAATACCTCCATTATGTCCTCGACTAGATCGTCAAAGATGGCGATCATGTGTTGTGCCCAAAAAGTTCTAAAAATTACCTAGCCATCCTACTCGCAAGTATACAAGGTATTTGTAGTGATTATCCAAGGTCATCTCGCACAGAGGTGAAACTGTTTGACCTAAATTAATTTTGAACAAAAAATAGAAACATATGCAATCATAAACACTTTATCCCAAATTGTTGAGTGAAAGCTTTAAAGAAAGTCACAAAATTATAATGAAAAGTAAATGACTTAACCAAAAGTAAGACAAGTATATTAATTGGGATGGAAGGCTCTTGAGAATTAATTTCACTAATTTAATCTCCTATGCATCACTAAGGGATAATGATTAGAAAGTTGTCTTACTAAAATTAACAGTTAGGTTCTAAATCAACTCAAATAATGAACTAACCTAACTTTCATATTCAACCATTTATCATCTGAATTAATTATGGAAGCCCAAATACTAATTACTGCTTAAGTTAATATATTTCTAGTTCTTAACCTAAGCGTCCATAGTTTCTCGTTCCATATTAAACTTCTTATCTCGATCCTTCATTTAATACTGAAGTGATGTAAAGTTTGATCATGCTATTACATCCATTCAGCTCAGAAACTATAGCTAACATAAGATAACAACAGAGTCACTCA
This sequence comes from Erythroxylum urbanii, assembly GCA_027568935.1. Taxonomy (NCBI): domain Eukaryota; kingdom Viridiplantae; phylum Streptophyta; class Magnoliopsida; order Malpighiales; family Erythroxylaceae; genus Erythroxylum; species Erythroxylum urbanii. The sequence goes on from JAOQML010000005.1 coordinate 25,115,490, forward strand.
ATCATGCATATTTGACTAAAATAGCTGCGTTAATACTCAAGAAAAAGAGATAAGCCCATCATAGCATAAACACGGTTTATCATTCTCAAATACTTCAATCCTATATTTAAGAATAAAAAAAGCATTAAAGCAATAGAATAGTGAATACCAAATGGACTATCAATCTTTAACAAAGAAAATAGGTTCAACAAATAAAATATAAAGGAGTTCAACAAATGAGTTCAACAGAAATGTTTTGCAACACAGCAGCAGAGATGAAAAGGAATGAACAAACGAATGTCCTCTCGAATGATGAAGCTGGTGGTAGATCTCTAGTCAACCTCTACCTCTCTGGCATTGGCTCTCACGTTCTACCTCTAGTTTGAGCTCACTTTCTCTGTTACTTTTCTCTCTCTTCTTTCCTCTCTCACTCGAAGCTTTGTTTCTTTTCTCTGCCCCTATCCCCTGTTTGCCTCCCCTAAGTGTTTGTGTGTAAAGAATGAAGAATGAATGAAAAATGTCCCCTTCGCTGCCACCCTCTCCTTCTATTTGTAGTATGCTCTTAAGTCTAGGGTTTTATTCCCTCAACCTCGGCAACTACCATGTAAACATTCAGGGAAGGAAATGAACGGGGTGTGTAAGTCACGGTCGTAACTCACACATGCACAGTCGTGCAAGTTAAATCACGTACTTTCATAACTGTGACATGGTCAATATGTGAAACTCTATAATCACCATTTTCATGCACAGTTCTTCTTGTTTAAGTTTATGCCACATTCACAAATTAATTAAATTAAGATTCATGCAACATCCACACCAACTTCACTCAAGTCATATCAAATTTGAATTAAACCGTAACCAATTTTAGCATATAAAAATAATTAAAATAAAATAAAATTCAACACAACCTCATGCACCTCTAAAATGTAACAAGTGCATTACACAACCCAAACAGGATTTTCCTGTAGGTGAACATACCATAGGGAACAGTGAATGTTGTCTTCTCAAATCTTTAGGAACAATTTGGATTTGAAGATAGCCTGAAAGTCCATCTAAGAAGCAATAGTACATTTGTCCCATCAGTCATTCCAACATTTGATTTATAAAGGGAAAAGGAAATGGTCCTTTATTGTTTCATCATTCGACTTTCTATGATCAATGTGTTTGGTTTTGATCTTACATCATAGGCATCAAAAATAGAAAACAGCAGTGAAAATATAAAACATAACTAAAAAAGCCAAGAACTTTCAAGTGCCATTAGATGTAACTTTAACAAAACATAAACTTAAGATGTATACCTTGCAATCTCCTTCATTCTTTGTTGTCTTCACCTCTTTGGGTTGTTGTAAACCACAACAAACAAGGGAGAATGTCTCTAATTATATCCACATGAAGAGAGAAGCTTGAAACCTCTCAAGAGGAATAACTAGAACACACATAAAGTGCTAGCTTTGTGATGTATTCTTTAAGAAAGTGTTTGTAGAGAGTGAGAGAAGACGATGAACACTTCACCAAAAATTCTCTTGTTTTCACACAACACTTGCACGAAAATTGATGTTTCTTATACTCTTTGGTCTTCCTCTAACCCCTAAAATCAATAGAGAGTTAGTGGGAATTAAGTGGCTTTTAATTCGACTTAATTTAGCATCAAACTTCCACCCGTTTTTCAAAGGGTAATTTTGTCATCTTGCTTATTAAAGGGTAATTTGTCATCTTGCTTATTAAAGGCTAATTTTGTCATCTTACCTAATATGCAAGATTCACATGTGTTAGATGATTCATAAAAAATGACCCTAAACTACCACACTTTTGTAGCTTAGTTATACATCTTTTAAATCTTGGATCCCCATCTAAAACCATTTTACTCATTCTTTGTATCTTCATTATGTGTGACCAATTAGGTTTCCGGTTATGTTGGACACTTAAATTAACACTTACTTCAAGCAAGTCATAAGCGGTATCTAATAACACATCATAACCTTTAATTGACCAGAAAGTCAGTGGTTTGACCCTTTTATAGATGATGTTCCTATGTAATTCATCCTTTCACCATCTATACCACACTTGGTTCAGAGTATGGTTAAAGTGTCAACTCCCAATAGACTGACTACCCCAAGTGATGTTAGTTCTTATCCTTAAGGCTCATTACTTAATTGGATATGTCACTGAAGACTATCTTTATGACATTTCCATTCTGACTAGAGATTTCTGAGTAATGACCCCAACAAGAAGTTGTGGGTATCATCTCCTTCTATCAAGTTATACCTATTCACTACCCTATGAGCAACCTCTAAGAGGCAATAAGGAATGGAGTCAAAGTACATTATTAGTATCCAAGATATCCTTGAGCACCTTAAGTCAAAGAATATTTGCACCATTGCTATGATGAGACTATCATTGATATTAGAATAGATTATCCATATGATTGTCTCATGGCAAGTCATCCAATGTCCTTGCTACTCTTAGCAAGCATCCATATGCTAACTCTAAACAACTCATACTTATAGCTTATGAGATCTACTGCTTGATCTAATCAAGGAGTATAACATGCACTAGGCTGTCTGGATTAATAATGTCCCATCTTATTAATCCTATTACTAGGGATAATTTAGATTCTAATATAATTACATATGATAAGAATCTCATTATCATGATCTCATCATGATTTCCTTCATGCTATGCAATGTATCAAGGACCTTATTAATTCGAATTAATATCACTATCAATTCATAAAGAACACAAACATCAAATTAATGAAAAAGCCTTTTTATTAGTAAAAAGATTTGTACAATAAGTGCTAAAAGTGATTACCTTTAGAGCACTACTCTAACAACTCCCACTTGCACTAAAGCCAATCACATTTATATTTAATACTATAGGCGAGTACATGAGATTCATATATCTTTTGAGGAATCGACTTAGTCAAAGGATCAATAATATTTTGATCCGTAGGCAGTCTCTCTATCTTGACATCATTTCTACCAATGATTTCTTTATTCAAATGGTATCGCCTGAGTAGATGTTTGGATTTCCAATGAGATCTTGGTTCTTTTATGTGTGCTATGGCACCATTTTTGTCACAATACAACTGTATTAGGTCAACAATGCTAGGAATCACTCCAAGTTCCATGATGAACTTCTTGATCCAAACTGCTTCCTTTGCGGCTTCTAAAGCGACAATGTATTTTGCTTTATTGTTGAATTTACAGTTGTCTCTTGTTTGTAACTCTTCTAATTGACTACTCCACCATTTAGTGTAAAAACATATCCTGAGTGGGACTTAGAGTCATCCCTGTCAGATTGGAAACTGGCATTTGTATACCCACTCACAACAAGATCTCCTTCTCCATATACTAAGAATACATCCTTAGTTCTTCTAAAGTATTTAAGGATATTCTTGACATCCACCCAATGACCCTCTCCAAGATCTGACTAGCATCTGCTTGTAACACTTAGAACATATGATACATTGGGTCATATATATATAGCATATATGATTGATCCTATAATCGAAGCATAAGGGATCAAATTTATGTGAGTCCTCTCATCTTGTGTCATTAGACATATAGACTTC